>JAFJYJ010000007.1:7530000-8072500 GCA_019022615.1 Acacia melanoxylon | reverse complement strand
GGTGCAAGAGGTCCTGAGTTCAATTTTCAGAATGCCCCCTTCAAGGAAATCTTTTTGTATTGTTTTTCTTTTATGACCAATAAAAGTTTTCACATCCAGGATTTGGAAAACAATTAATGAATAAAGATAAGCACAAGTTTTCATTAAGAAAGTCACAATCTGCTGATAAGCCACTCATCCCAAGCAAGCAAATTAGCAAGAGAACAGAGTTGTCGGCTTGTTGACCAATGAAGCTTGGTAACAATTGAAGATAAAATTGTCCAATATGGCACGCAGTTTTGGTCAATGTAAAAGATCTATAATAATTCCTAGTTTCAATGAATATGACAAGATCTTTTACTAATCGTTCAAGATATCAATCAGGGCATTTGGTCTAGTGGTATGATTCTCGCTTTGGGTGCGAGAGGTCCCGAGTTCGATTCTCGGAATGCCCCTTTTGAAATTCTCAAGTTTTATATTCTTAATCACTTGCTGCAAAGCAAGAATCTTTAAAAGGAAAAAAGTCAACACCAACCTTAATACAAGTATCATAAACAGACAAGTTGTGCTCTCAGATCTCTTACTTTATTACAACTGCTGAAATATTCACATGCTGTAAGATCTTGAAAAATATTGAGGAAGGCTAGCTTGAAATGGCCAAATCAATTCTTTCAGCTGAATTAAGTATCCCCTTATTCAACTCTGGACAACTGAAATATCTATTGCAAACAAATGACTTAAGTATCTCAGTGCCAAGCCCAAGAAGCATTGGGAAATAAGATCAAACACCATAAATGTTTGCTTTTCTAAGAAGTCAGATCCTGCTGAGCCAAATTGTTTAAACATTTGAACAACCTAGCAGTTAATAGGTAAGCATCACAGACATTTAAGCTTCATCAGATAATTGGAGAGATAAACAACCTTAGCCTGTGTGGAGAATCTAAACGATTCCTAAGGGCCTGTTTGGTTTGACGGGAGGGAGGGAGGAGAGAGATTTTTTTTTCTCATCTTTACTAAATAGCCCATGGAAAATTTTCAATATTCCAAAAATACACTCTCAACAAAAAGGAATATTCTTCTCATTAATGGCAATTTGGTCAATATCCTCCCTATGGGCTCTTCCCCTCCCCTCAAAACAAACAGGCCCTAAATCTCTATAAACACTATAGAAACTGAGTCAGCCTTGAAGAAATGAATAAGGAATATGGTCTAGCTGTAAACTTTTGTAAACAGACAAGTTGCAGTGTTCAATTATCATTCCTCCTGGAAAATGGTGAGACAGGCTAGCTTGAAAGAGCCTATCAATTCATATAGCTTTTTTCTTTTTCTTTTTGCTCTTTTTTTTTTTTTTTAAAAAAAGCATCAGGGACAGCAACTGAATACCAATTCGGACTGCAGAATCATCCCTATATTGAACTTTGGAGAAGTGAGAAATCAATTAGATATAACTGAATAATTTCAGAGCCCAAGCCTTGAATACAAAAATAACAAGATCTGGATTGTATAGTCAGATCCATACAGTGATACAGTCCAGATGAAATGTGCATACCTTGCACATCTTTAGATAAGGACAAATGGATCACTAATGGATGTTGGATCCTTTACGCATCTATATTTTGTCTACGAATTCAGAACCTGCAGAGCAAAGTTAGTTTGAACTTTGAAGAACCCAGCAGCAGATTAGTAAGCATCTCATTCTCAAACATTTTAGCATCAGCAAATAATCAAGGAGACAAACAACTTTAGTCAATTAGAGGCATTAAACAAATTCCCAAATTTAGTGTAAAGTAGAAAAACTCTACATCCAATGGCAAAAAACAAAAAAAAACAAAGAAAAGAAAAACTCTACATCAGCTATGACAAGGGCTTTTGGTCTAGTGGTATGATTCTCGCTTAGGGTGCGAGAGGTCCCGAGTTCAATTCTCAGAATGCCCCTTCAAGGAAATCTTTTTGCTTTGTTTTTCTTTTATGACTAATAAAGTATTCACATCAAGGATTTGGAAAACAAATAATGATAAAAGAGAAGCATGCATTTTCATTAAGAAAGTCACAATCTGCTGATAAGCCACTCATCCCAAGCAATCAAATTAGGAAGAGGACAGAGTTGTTGGCTTGTTGACTAATGAAGCTTGGTAACAATAGAAGTACAAAATTCTCCATTCTGGCATGCAGTTCAGTCAACGTAAGAAATCTATAACAATTCCTAATTATCACAGAATAAGACAAGATCTTTTAGTAATCCTTCAAGAAATCAATCTGGGCATTTGGTCTAGTGGTATGATTCTCGCTTTGGGTGCGAGAGGTCCCGAGTTTGATTCTCGGAATGCCCCTTTTGTAATTCTAAGGTTTTATATTCTGAATCACTTGCTGCAAAGCAATAATCTTTACAGGGAAAAAGTCAACACCAATCTTAATACAAATATCATAAACAGACAAATTGTGGTTTCAGATCTTTTCTTACTTTATTACAACTGCTGAAGCATTCACATGCTGTAAGATCTTGAAAAATAATGAGGAAGGCTTGCTTGAAAGGGCCTTGTCTATTCTTTCAGCTGAATTTCTATTTAAAAAGAAGCATTAGGGGGCAGAAACTGCATACCAATACAGTTTCCATAACCATCCCCTTATTGAACTCCGGACAATTGAAAAATCTATTGCATACAAATGACCTGAGCATCTCAGTGCCAACCCAAAAAAGCTTTGAGAAATAAGATCTTGCACCATAAATGTTTGCTTTTCCTCAGAAAGTCAGATCCTGCTAAGCTAAATTAGTTTAAGCATTTGAACAACCTAGCAGCTAATTGGGGAGATAAACATCTTGACCTTGCGAAAGTTTGAGGTATCTAAGAAATTCTTAAACTTCAATAAACATAAAAGAAACCGAGTCAGCCTTGAATATAAGAAAAAGGAATTTGGTCTAGTTATATAACTCTTGTAAACAGACAAGTTGCAGAGTTCAATTCTCATTCCTCATTTATGAAATCAAGAATTTTACAATTTCACATGCAAGATCCGGAAAGTGAAGAGTGATGGCAGAAAAGTCTTCTTTTTTCCCCAAAGAAAGTCAGACTCAGAACCTTCTGAGTTAAATTGGTTTTAAATACACAGCAGTCAGCAGCAACTAAGTATCCCTTCCACAAGAAACAATCTAGCTTCAGGAAGGACTTGTTGCAGAAAAAGTTCTTAGACACAATTGAAGAAGAACAAAAAATGTCTTTTCAGGAAAGCAATTATGGTCAACAAAAGGCATCTAGAAAAATCCTCAACTGTGATGGAAATATACATTAGATCTTCTAGTGATCCTTGAAGATATCAACTAGGGCATTTGGTCTAGTGGTATGATTCTCGCTTAGGGTGCGAGAGGTCCCGAGTTCAATTCTCGGAATGCCCCCTTCAAGGAAATCTGTTTTTTCCTGTTTCTTTTTGTTTTTGTTTTAAGACTAATAAAGTATTCACATCCAGGATTTGGAAAACAAATAACGATAAAAGAGAAGCATGTGTTTTCATTTAGAAAGTCACGATCTACTGATAAGCCACTTATCCAAGGAAATCAAATTAGCAAGAGGATGGAGTTGTTGGCTTGTTGCACCAATGAAGCTTGGAACAACTGAAGCATAAAATTGTCGGTTCTGGCATGCAGTTTCAGTCGATGTAAGAAACAAAAAATGATTCCATTAGGAAGTATATTAATGTAAATGTATTAGAATCAATTAGTACCACACATAATTAGGGATTATGATTACGATTAGGAAATCAATCATTATAATGAGACATCAATTCTGAGGCTCCTCCCTAGAGTATATGTATCCCCCTTGTATACATGAATAAGCAAGTATTTGAGAATACATTTTTCCTTTATTTCTCTCTTGCATTACACTAATTATCATGGAATATGACAAGATCTTTTAGTAACCCATCAAGATATCAACTAGGGCATTTGGTCTAGTGGTATGATTCTCGCTTTGGGTGCGAGAGGTCCCGAGTTCGATTCTCGGAATGCCCCTTTTGTAATTCTCAAGTTTTATTCTTAATCACTTGCTGCAAAGTAAGAATCTTTACAAGGAAAAAGTCAACACCAACCTTAATACAAATATCATATCTCAAGTTGTGGCCTCGGGCCTCTCCTATTTTATCACAAATGCTGAAGTATTCACATACTGTAAGATCTTGAAAAAGAATGAGGAAAACTTGTTTGAATTAAAAACAGCATCTGCATATCAATACGGACTGCATAACCATCCCCTGATTCAACTCTGAACAACTGAAATATCTATTCCAAACAAATGACTTAAGTATCTCAGTGCGAAGCCAAGGAAGCATTGGGAAACAAGATCTAGCACCATAAATGTTTGCTTTTCTAAGAAGTCAGATCCTGCTGAGCTAAGTTAGTTTAAACATTTGAACAACCTAGCAGCTAATAAGTAAGCATCACAGACATTTAAGCTTCAGCAGATAACAGGGAGATAAACAACTTTTGCAAGTGTGAGGTATATTTGAATTTACTAAATTTCAATAAACACTAAAGAAACTAAGTAAGCCTTGAAGGTTATGAACAAGGAATTTGGTCTAGTTATGTAACTCTTGTAAACCGACAAGTTACAGTGTTCAATTCTCATTCCTCCTTCATGAAACCAAGATTTTTACGAATTCACAAGCAAGATTGGGTAAGTGAAGAGTGATGGCAGAAAAGTCTTCTTTTTTTGGCAAAGAAAGTAAGACTCAGAACCTTCTGAGCTAAATTGGTTTTAAATACATAGCAGCAAATATGTATTCCTTTCACAGAAAACAAATTAGCTTCAGAAGGACTTGTTGCAGAAAAAGTTCTTGGGCACAATCGAAGAAGGAGAACAAAAAGTGTCTTTTCAAGAAGCAATTTTGGTCAACAAAAGGCATCTAGAAAAATCCCCAAGTGTGATGGAAATATATATAGATCTTTCAGTGATCCTTGAAGATATCAACTAGGGCATTTGGTCTAGTGGTATGATTCTCGCTTTGGGTGCGAGAGGTCCCGAGTTCGATTCTCGGAATGCCCCTTTTGTAATTTTCAATGTATGAGGAAATGTTAACACCAACCTTAATGCAAACTTAACAGACAATTGCAGTGTCAAATCTCTTACTTTATTACAACTGATATAGTATTCACATGCTACGAGATCTGGAAAATGGTGAGACTATAAGTTCATTTAACTGAAATAAAAGCATCAGGGGCAGCCTCTCTAAACCCATTTGAACTGCAGAATTATCCCCATTTTGAGCCTCAGGGAAGTGACAAATCTATTAGATATAACCGATTTAAGCATTTCAGTGCCTAGCCTTGAAGATAAAAATAATAAGATCTGGATCGTATAATCAGATCCAGATTGTCCAGAAGAAATGTGCACACCTTGCACTTCTTTAAATATGGACAGAGGATCTACACTTTTGGAACTTGGATCCTTTGTGCATCTGTATTTTACCTAAGAAAGTTAGAGCCTGTTGAGCTAAGCTACAATAACCTATCAGCAAATCAGTAAGCATCTCAAATATTATAGTATTAGCAGATAACTGACGAGACAAGCAACTTAAGTCAATGTGAGGCCACTAGCAAATCCTAAAATTTCAAGCAATGTCTAACAAACTGTGTCAGCGTAAAATATATAAACAAGGACACTTGGTCTAGTGGTATGATTCTTGCTTATAGTGCGAGATAAAAGAAAAACCTGTGGCTTGTCTACAAAAGTCAGCACCCACTCAATAAAACAGGTTTTAGGAACAGAAACAAGTTTCTCTTCCTCAGAAAACAAATATGTTTTACAAAGAAACAAATAAGTACGTATATTCCTCAGAAAACACATTAGCTGTAGGAAGTCGTTGCAATAATGAGATATTCTTGGGTACAACTGAATGGGAGAATTGGCTATCTAGAAAAGCAATTTTAGTCAATGTAATGCATCTTCGCCAAATTTCCAAGTTTCATAGGACAATATAGAAGATATTTTAATAATCCCTGTGAATATCAACCAGGGCATTTGGTCTAGTGGTATGATTCTCGCTTTGGGTGCGAGAGGTCCCGAGTTCGATTCTCGGAATGCCCCTTTTGTAATTCTCAAGTTTTATTTTTAATCACTTGCCACAATGCAAGAATCTTTACAAGGAAACAGTCAACACCAACCTTGATATAAATCTCATAAATGGACAAGTTGCAGTCTCAGATCTCTCTTAATTTATTACATGTACTGATGTATTTACATGCAGTAAGATCTTGAAAACTAATGAGGAAGTTTTGCTTGAAAGGGCCTTGTCAATTCTTTCAGCAGAATTGAAAAACGCATCAGGGGCAGCATCTGCATGCCAATGCGGATTGCAGAACCATACCCCTATTGAACTGATGACAACTGAAAAATCTACTGTATACAAATGAGTATCTAACTGCCAAGGCAAAGAAGCGTTGGGAAATAAAATCCCTTACCATTGATGTTTCTGTTTTGCCTAAGATACTCAGATCCTGCTGAGCTATATTAGTTTAAATATTTGAACAACCTAGCAGCAGATAAGTACGCATCACAAGCATGCAAGCTTCAGCAGATACTTGAGGAGATTAACCACTCTAGCCAGTGATGTATATAAAAAATTCCTAAGTTCCTAAATTTCAAGAAACACTA
Organism: Acacia melanoxylon; assembly: GCA_019022615.1. NCBI lineage: Eukaryota > Viridiplantae > Streptophyta > Magnoliopsida > Fabales > Fabaceae > Acacia > Acacia melanoxylon. Next base: position 8,065,880 of record JAFJYJ010000007.1, on the reverse strand, counting down.
AAGAAACTGAGTCAGCCTTAAAGATATGAACAAGGAATTTGCTCTAGTTGTGTAACTCTTGAAAAAGATCAACTTGTTCTCTTTCCTCCTCTGTGAAACCAAGATTTTTATGAATTCACGAGCAAGATTGGGAGAGTGAAGAGTGATGACAGAAAAGCCTTCTTTTTTCGGCAAAGAAAGTCAGACTCAGAACCTTATGAGTTAAATTGGTTTTAAATACATAGTAGCAAATAAGTACCCCTTTTACAGAAACAAATTAGCTTCAGGAGAGGACTTGTTGCAGAAAATGTTCTTGGGCAAAATGAAGGAGAAGAACAAAAAATGTCTTTTCAGGTAAGCAATTATGGTCAACAAAATGCATCCAGAAAAATCCAAAAGTTTGATGGAAATATAGATTAGATCTTTTGGGAATCCTTGGAGATATCAACCAGGGCATTTGGTCTAGTGGTATGATTCTCGCTTTGGGTGCGAGAGGTCCCGAGTTCGATTCTCGGAATGCCCCTTTTGTAATTTTCAATTATCATATGTAATTCACTGCAGCCAAACCAGAATTTTTACATGAAGAAAGTCAACAACAACATTAATTACAAAGTTTGTAAACAGACAAGTTGTAGTGTCAAACCTTAATTTGTTACATCTAATAAATATTAGATGCTTGTCAATTCTTTTAGCTGAATTATAAAAGGCATCTGGGGCAGCGTCTGAATAACAATGAAAATTGCAGAACGTCCCCATATTGAACTTTTGACAAGTGCCAAATATATCTGATGTAACTGAAGTGTCAAACCCCAAGAGACATTGAGAAATAAAAATCAGCTAATGTAGATGTTCCTGTTTTGCCTAGTAAAGTCTGAAACTACTGAGCTAAATCACTTTGAAGAACCTAGCAGCCAATAGGTTAGCATCTCAAACATATCAACTTCAGAAAATAATGGAGGAGATAAGTAATTTGAGTCATTACGAGGCATCTAGACAAATGTCCAAATTTCATGGAATACTAGAGAAGCTGAATCAGCCTTGAAGATATCGCCAAAGGCATTTGGTCTAGTAGTACCATTCTTGCTTAGGGTAAGCAAGATCTGAAGTTCAATAATCAGAATTCCTCATTTTCACAAAATTTTGGAGCTTTATTTCATGACTAAGTATTTATTTATTTGATCATGACCAATAAAGTATTTAAATGCAAGGTCTCATGAAGAATAATAATAGAGATCCCTGTGTTTTGATTATGAAATTCTGAACCAGCTGAGCTAATTGGATTCATACATAGAGGAGTACGAAATAAAGGATCTCAACCCAGCAGGCTAGTTATCATATTAGCTTCAGAAAGGAACCGTTGCACCAATGAAGCTTCAGCTGAAAAATTGTGTTCAACTTATCAGATTTGGTCAATGCAAGGCATCCAAGCAATTCTCAACTTTCATGGAAACAATGCTGAAGATCTGTCTGTAATCCCTCGACATATCAAACAGGGCATCTGGTCTGGTGGTATGATTCTTTGCTTTGGGTGTGAGAGGTCCTGAGTACAATTCTCATTATGCCCCTTTAATAATACTATTTTCAATCTTACAGCAAAACCAGAATCTTTATCAGGGATAAAAAAACACCAATCTTGATCTAAATCTTGTGTACTCAAAGTTGCAGCACCAAACATTTTGGTCTATTACAACTAATAAATCATTCACATTTTGTAAGTTGGGGAAGGTGAAGAGTGACACTTAAAACAGATAAAGTATTTAAAAGCTGTAAGGTCTGGGTAACTGATGAGTGAGGCTTGTATAAAAAAACCCTTATTAAATATTTCCGCCAAATTCCCACCCAAAAAAAAAAAAACAAGGGTGTCATTTGTATAACGCAGAATCATCCCTATATTGATCACAAGCCAGATATCTATTAGAGGTAACTGACTCAACTATTTAGGTGTCAAGCCTAAAGAAGCGTCAATATATCTATATATATAATATAAATCTTCAGGAAACCACACTATTCATGAGTTGTGGACAATGTAACTTATTTCAAATTCCATGTAAAGCACAGGTCCACAATCAAGTTGGGACATAAAATCTGATCTGATAAAGGAGATGTTTCTGTTTTACCTAAGAAAGTCATAACCTGCTCTGCTGAACTAGTTCAAAGAACCTAGCAGCAAAATAAGCAAGCATCTCAAATATTTATCAACAAATAATTAAAGAGACAAACAACTCTGGTCAATGTGAGGCATCTAAGCAACTTCTCATATCTCAAGTAACACTTGATAAAATGAGTCAACCTTGAAGGCATCATCAAGGGCATTTGGTCTGGTAGTGAGATCCTCGCCTAGGGTGTGACAGGTTTCAAGTTCAGTTATAAGAACCCCCCCTTTTAAGCAATCTCTGAGCTGATTAAAAAAGTATTCATGTACCACATTAGAAAAGTGAAAGTGATGAAAATGAAGCATGTGTTTATTTTAACATTAGAATGTCAGCATCCAATAGGAAATATTTGAAAGGAAATGTATTCTGAATTTCTTAGTTAATCATGTACAAAAGAGGGTCTATATATATATGAGAGGAGCCTTACATTTATGGCTCTTAATGATAATTTATAATCCCTGATTTCTAGCGATCCTAATTGATTACACAATAATTACAATATATTTTCTGACACTTCCCCTCAAGTTGGAGCGTGGACGTAAATCAAGCACAACTAGTTACAAAAATAGTGCCCGTTTGGGTTAGCGCCTAGCGGCAGAAGCTACTTTAACGTGATTTACGTTTTACGAGGTAAGTGTGCGAGAAGTTTTATCTCGACTTGCGTGAACATGCTTTTTTAACGGCTAAATCAAGAAATCCATTTATACTTATATAACTGTCAACTAATACCTTGTCAGAAACATTAAATACAATAGTCAATTTATACTTCTAAAGTAAACCAAGTTGGGATTGTTTCTAATGGCTAAATCAAGAAATCCATTTATATGAGACTTATTTAAGTCTCAGAAGTTTAGAAAAACATTGTCTAAGTGCTCTAAATGTGACTTGCATGAACTTCTTGTTTATCGCTCATCTCTCTATATATTATTATGTGCTTCATTTGTATATTCACTATTTGTGAGAGTTTCTTCTGATCCTCTCCATCTTTGAGGGATGTTAAAATAGGAGAATTCCTAGTGAACTTAAAAAACAATCTTCCATTATACACAAACCAAGTTGTTATTTACTCAAATCCATTACACATCACATCAGCAATTTACATACAATATTAGTTTTTAGGTAAAACAATTCACATGAAATTTACACGCATAATTGGCAATTTACAAACATTAAAATACTTAATAGATAGTTTATAGATGAAGTAGATATGAACATCAGCCAAACAATGCTAAATTTAATGAAAGCCCTGTCAAAAAAATGAAAGGGAATTGTCACGCCAATAGTACTTACTCCAGCCAATAGATTCATACTCAGAACTCAAGCCTTAGTTTTTAGATTTTGAATACTTCACGAGCCAATCAATAACTGTGTCAATATTGGTGGAGATTTTGCAGGAGACCATGAAGCAACAAACTTCTCTGTTGGTAAGAGATTTTAGACCCCTATACATTTTCAGCAACATAAATATTTTAAAATACTACAAAAAGAAGACAAAACTCTTGAAAATCTTTTTTTTATTTGTAGAATGTAATGCACTACTTAAATGCTTTCCTCAATGTACCAAAAAAACTTATAAATAGAGAATACTTTAAGAGCTGAACTATTTAACAATAAATGATTTTTCACACAAATTCTACTTTGGAACAATGCAATGATTCAGAAAGCTTTTTGACATGTACAAAAGAGTTTGCAATTCATCGTAAAATATCTAAACATGACAGTACAAGACTTACATTTGATCTGTCAAATCTTGCTGAGACAAAGCTTCCGGTTTGTCAATCTTATTACCCACTACCAGCACTGGAATACCATTTAAAGAAGGCTTGCTCAACAAGTCATGAAGTTCACTTTTAGAGACGGGCAAATTTTCATGATCAGCTGCATCAACAACATAACTACAACATAAAAAGTTGATGAACGATTAATATAATTTTTCCTCACAAGAAATTAAAATCAAATTCCACGATAACAAGAATAAGAAAAACAAAGTATAATGTTTATGACTAGTTAAACCTGGATTGATTTCATACAGTGACAGGAAAAGTTTATACCTTTCCAAAAAAAAAAAATTAAAAAAAAAACAGCATGAAGGGATCACTTCAGGAAGTAGTATGCAACAAGCTTAATTGAAATGCTATTTTATATTGCATGTGAAAAATAAAGGAGGTCTTGAATAAGTAAATGCCACATGAAATAAAACCATTGTTTATATTTTGCAGAAAATCAACTCTAAGAGATTGACTGAGAGACGCCAAGAAATGCAACTTTTACTCATGATTTAATTATAGTCTATACCAATTGGCAAGATTATTTTAAAGTCTGAATGCATATGAATAGCAACAGATGTCTTAAAGAGTGAAATAAGCAAGTAAAGAATCACATACTGAAATGAGATCAAAAGTAAATGAACTGAATAACCAATCCCTACCCGTTAACCCTTTTCTTCACCAAGTCATGGACCTCCTATGTAATAGAGAAAAAGAAAGGAGATGATCACAATAAGAGCCAAGGAGGCTATTGCTCCAATAGATTTTTGTTAATGACTAATTTTTTATCATTATGTTCAAATACCACCAAGAATCACAGAACTTTATATCATAATGCTCAGGTCTTATTTTATGAAACTAATCTTTATTAGCCAAGGCACTGTCTGGAACAGTAAAGGGTGTAGTTAGACTCGAAACAACCAACTGCCATCAACTCTCCCACATCTCAACAGTAAATATACAGGTAGATGATTCAAGAACACCGCATAATAAGAAGTTCACCGTGTCTAAGAATCAGCTTCAGGTTTTAAGACTGTATTATCTGTCTAGGATATTTCAGAATGTAAAACATCTCTTGGTCAAAGAACAAGGTATGCAACAGGGTTCTCCATAGGATAGAACCTTAGCATGTTGAAATGAATATGCCAGAAAATACCTCATAGATAGAAAATATTCAAGCATTAACATGTTCTTTCATCAAATCTGAAATGTGTTCATTCTCTTTAAACCAAAATAGTAAAATATACAATTAACATTGAGCCTAATGAGTTTAGAGAAAGGGCATTCATATCTTATCATGAACAATGCATCTGAAGCTGTTAATTAAATAAGAAAAGACAAAAATCTTAGCAATTGATGCAATAGTTTTGTGTTCCAAGGTGATTTATAGGACATACACAATAACTGATACAGCACGGCAGTATCTCTCCCACATACTGCGAAACCTTGGTTGACCTCCAAGATCCCATAACTTTATCGTCACGTTGCCTTTAGTTACCTTTCTCATATTAAATCCTACCTATAAATAAACAAACATTACCAAGAAAATTACAGAGAAGCAAATTAGCCATCTTGCAAGAAGCAAGTGATTCAGCCAGTAGAGAACTTATATGCATATAAGCATTAGATTATAGTTGAAGCAAGGTGACATACCGTGGGGATCATATCCTCACTATATCCACCAGTCTGTATCAAAATAAAACACAAATTCAGCATCAGCATATTAGAAAATAGATAATATGGTATAGAAAATTACTGGGTCCAGTAGGTATTACATTCACATACCGCAATGGCATTAACAAGCGATGTTTTTCCGGCATTCTGAAGGCCAATCAAAGATATCTCCATTTCTTGCTTGAAGAAGAGACTGCCGTATAGAAAAAGAAAGTAAGTACCAACGTATCTAGGATATACTAGGCCACTTTATTCTCTAGGATGAGCCATAACAGAAGCATATATAGCAAAAAATTTCAATTTACATAAAACAGCTATGAAATATACATCAAGTATGTCTCAGCAATCATTTGCAATCTCCAAATCAGCTTTGCTTCTGTTCAAACTGTAAACAAAAAGGGATTCTAACCTTAAAGAAGCAAGAGAAACAATCTTGGACATACTTAACTTTTTTAACTAACCCTCACAAACATAAGGAGGTCAGAGACTTGACCCTATTTCCTAGTCCCCTGCTAGTCTAGTGCACCTCCATCACCTAATCTGAAACTACTATTGCTGTGTTGATATTGATATTGAGGTAGGTTTTGCAATGGAAATGATTGTGTTTATGGTCGACAATGGTTTTTAATGGGATTTCTCACATTTTTCTGCGACAAACAACAATCATAATTTGTAATTACAATAACTAGCATTCTTATCACGAAAAATAGTATAGATATCATGAGACCCAGTTCCAAATGTTATTTTTAATTACAATAACTAGCATTCTTATCACGAAAAATAGTATAGATATCATGAACCCGGCTCCAAATGTTACATCATTAAGATCATAAGGACACCATCAACAGAATAGATTTCATGCCTTTTTTAATTAACTAAAAATCCTCAGAGAAATTTTACTATATACTGCAATTATATCAAGTTCACTCACCAAGGCCAATAACTAAACTTACCACCCTCTAGTTCACAGCAGCACCATCTGGGAAGAAAAATAGGGGAGAATATGATAGAAATTATATGGGATATGAAAGAAGCATGGAGGGGTAGGGAGAAATACGTTAAGAGACCCATGAGAATGCCAAAGAAGAGAAGAACGATAAAACAGGGGGAATAACAATGGAATACCATGGGTTGTTTAAGTGTTCAGTTTTTCTTCTATAACAGGGGGGATAACCTTGGACTTACACTCTGGTAGGAAATTTATCCTTGATTGATCTTAATTCTGAAGTTAGAACCTATCGCAAATATAATCAAATTCTTTTCACATAATGGCTAAAAGACAAGTCAGAACATACTAGCAGCCATAACCACACTATATTCCCCATGTTTTTGGGTTGCAAGCATAAAAATCTACCTATTGTCGTACTCCATGGACTTCGTCTATAACTTAGCATCCAGAACCAAATGGGAGAAAAAAAACACTAAGCAGAGGATCATTCGAGAAAAGCAAGAAAAAGAAAAAGAAAAAAGATACTATCAGGGTTGCGCAGTCAAATTTATATGCACTTAAAAAAGAAAAAGGTTAAACTCAGCATTCAAACATAGCATGGTTTTGCCACACTTAATCAGCTTCCAAGCAAGTAGCAAAAGGAGCAACCTTTACCTCCTTAACCAATTAAGGAAAGCTTCCCACAAACCCATCTCAAGTCCAAAAAAAAAACACGAACTTTGACGGAAGCAGAGCAGAACACCTTCAGTAGAATTTGGTCTACCACCAGCCTCCAAACCCAGCACAATCCAGAGGATCAATCGAGAAGAAGCACTTCTCTGTTTCTACTTTCTATTCTTTTTCGGTACCGGAGATGATCATTTTTTCATAGAGAAAATGAAAATTGACTAACAATAAATAACATTTAATAAAGATATCCATAATGAAGACAAATGGAAGAATGTCGTTTGGTATCCGCGACTCTTGAGCGCGAATACATCCGTCCAGCCAATACGATTTAGGGCCTGTTAGGGGGAAGTGGCTAGCGTCCACTTCCTTAATATCCACTTCCCCAAACTGTGCCGTTTTGGCACAACATTTGTGAGGGCTGATCCTTCTTTAAAAAAAATATCGTGATGATGGATGCTAAAAAAGATACTTGGGATATTGATCTATACTGGAAAAATACTTCATGATCTTGAAAATTATTTTAGGATTTTGAAAAACATTTCGCAGTCTTGACCAAGTCTTAAAAAGATACTTTGAGGATACTTGACCTGATATTTAAAAATACTTCATGATCTTAAAAATTACTCCATGATATTGGAAAATTATTTTAGGATCTTGAAAAAATATTTCAGATATTGACGGTACTAAAAGGATCTTGATCGATATTGAAAAAAAAATTAAAGTACTGACTAGTACTAAAATTATTTTGAGGATACTGACTGATAAAAAAAAAAAAAAAAACTTCATTATCTTGAAAAAATATTTCAAGCTATTGAAGGGTACTAAAAGGATACTAACCGGTACGGAAAGAATACTTCATGATCTTGAAAAATTATATTAAGATCATGAAAAAATATTTTATGTATTAACTGGTACTAAAAATATACTTTAGCACATTTTTTTAAGATTTTAAAATAATTTTTCAAGATCAAGAAACATTTTTTCTGTACCATTCAGTATCTTTAAAGTATCTTTTTTAGTACTTGGCCAAGACTGCGAAATATTTTTCAAGATCCTAAAATAATTTTTCAAGATCATGAAGTATTTTTTCCAAAGATAAATCAATATCCCGCATATCTTTTTTTAGTGGCCGTCGAACCTGAATTTTTTATTTATTTTTTTAAAGAAGGATCTGCCCTCACAAATTTTGTCCAAAAACGGCACAGTTTGGGGAAGTGGACCGGAAGTGGATATTAAGGGAGTGGACGCTAGCCACTTCCCTGTTAGGGATACAATCAGAAGCTGAAATAAATTCATTAAAAACGGAAAAAAGTTCATCAAATGTGAAACTTGTTTGTTTGTTTGTCGGACGAGCTTCAAGGTCTAAAGTCACTCCTCCAAGCTTTCTGAAGCCACTTTTATCATCGCTATCCCAAACACAAATCACATCAGGAAAAGTTTAACAAAAAAAAACCATCAGAAAAAGTCCATCAGAAAGAAAAGTCACTTATACCACCGCTATCCCAAACGGCATTAACATGTCTTTGAATTACAATATTTAAGATTTACCTCAGCTTGGAGAAAATAGTTTTGAAAACATTACTCACTTTTAAGGAGCCGATAACTTCACAATCTAGGTTTTAAAAACAAAACCTAGATTTTAGCAAAAGTTTATCAAACAGTCTAAAGAATATTCAGAAGTCATTTTACACCAAAACCTAGGTTTTAGATCCTCTGTCATCATCAGTATCTTTCAACACCTTTCAGTATCATTAAGCATATTTTTAAGACTCTTCAAGATCTGTGAAATATTTTTTTCAAGATCAATCTTTACTTTGAAATATTTTTTTAATATCCTAAAATAATTTTTTAAAACCATAAGAAGTATTTTTTAATACCCTTCAGTATCCTTAAGTATATTTTTAGTACCCATCAAGATCTTTGAAATATTTTTTTAAGAGCAATCATTACCCTAAAATATGTTTTCAATATCCTAAAATAATTTTTAAGACCATGAGAAGTATTTTTTAGTACAGGTTAATCTTTAAGATCTTTTTAGTATCCGTCAACACCCTAAATATTTTTCCAAGATCAGTCATTACCCCGAAATATTTTTTTAATATCCTAAAATAAATTTTTAAGATTATGAAATATTTTTTCAGTCTTGATCAAGTACCCTTAAGTATTTTAATTTTGTATATAAATTTATGTAATTTTTTGTATTTATTATGAAATTTAATGTTCAAAATATTTAAAATACAATCTTATAAAAGCTAATATCCTTTTTGGTAAATTTGATTATGAAAAAACTATTCTGATATCAATATCCAAATACTATCATTTTATCAAAATCATTTTTTTTAATAATCTATTATACAAAAAGCTATTATATAAAAGTCATTTTACCTCCTAAATCTCAAAAAAATTATTCTCTAAAAGCTAAATCCTTTGGTCGCGAAATTTGTTAGATTATGATCCAGACCCACGTGCTGAGCGGGGATGAGTGGTCAATTATTTCAAAGACCAATAATCTTAAATGGGAAAATCACACTCAAGTCCCAATAATCAGAAAAATTCACACAAAAAATCCCATAACAGATTCACAAAAACTCTCCCTAGGGATTTCATTTATATTTATTTTAAATGTAAAATTATCTTCTTGCCTTTAGTAAAATTACAAGTTTATGTGTTGTACTTACTTTAACAAGTTATAAAATGACAAATTCATATGCCTACTTTGGCAAGTTTATATGTTTATTTTGACAACTCATAAAGGGTAAGTGTATATGTCTATTTTGACAAGTTTATGTGCCTATTTTAACAAGTTTATGTGATTACTTTGACAACTTATAAATGGCAAGTATATGTGCCTATCGTGACAAGTTTATGTGATTATTTTGACAACTTTATAAATGGCAAGTGTATATGCCTATTGTGATAAGTTTATTTGTCTATTTTGACAAGTTTATGTGTCTACTTTGACAACTTATAAAATGACAAGTGTATGTGCTACTTTGACAACTTATAAGATGACAAGTATATATACTATTACGACAAATTTATGTGTCTATTTTGACAATATATAAAATAGCCAGTGTATATGCCTATTGTAACAACTTTATTTGTCTACTATGTGATTATTTTAACAAGTTTATGTGCCTACTTAAACAACCTATAAAATGACATATTTTGAAATGTCAAGATATATATATATATATATATATATATATATATATAAGCATTTTTAAAATAAAGAGATAATGAAAAGGTAGTTTTACAATATTTCAAAGTCTTATCATTATTCCACTACTATTGATTTTTAGAAATTTAAAATTATTTTTATATTTCATAAATTAATGTTTGAGTGGATTCTTCTCACATCACTTTTCACCCCCCATGTTCTCCGCCTCAAAACATTAGCCTCCCCATGTTTTCTATCACGGGGTTGGTAACCAATTCAAAATTCCATATTAAAACTTTGCTTTTATTGCGTTTATTCAACTAACGTAACTTTGTGATGTTTGGGTTTGAGGTTGCTTGTGATGGTGCCTCAATGGAAATGATTCTCCATGATGCAAATGGTAGTTTCAAAAATATTTTTGTTTACCTTATTATTTTGCATGATCTCACATCAATTCTGTTGTTATCATATGAACTACCATTCGCCATATAAGGTGTGATGCCACTACAAATATTTGGTGATTTCTAATTTCAATATCAGTCGAGATGCAAGGTGCTTGCAGACTACTATTATGTAACATTCACTAACAAAAACTAATACACCAAGGTTCCTAAAAGATTTTTTTTGAGATTTGATGGTTTCATTTTTTTTTAAAAAAAAAAATGGATTGAGAATCGGATGATGCATCTACTTTTTAGGAGTTATATAATAATTTATAAATAGAAGATATTTATATTTAATAAAAGACTTTATTTAAGATTTTATAGATATGTTTAATTTGGGATTCCCCCTTTTGCCCAGTTAGTTTTACTTACTGTTTGAAAGTTAACAATTTTTAGGAGTATTATAACAACTTGATTATTTTTTAAATTATTTTTAAATCAATTAATAATCTACTCATACCTCTATTTTGTTAGGAGTTATCCGAATTAAAAATATTAAATATTTTTTTCTAAAATATGTTCCCTACAACAATTATCTACCAATGAGCAGAGGAATTTATAATATTTAGATTAATATCTTACTGACTTGCTCCATGCTTTTTGGAGGAAGAATTTTCATAATTATATTATATTAATTATGTATTATAAATCTTTTAAATTCTTCATTTTTAACACAATACGTAGGAAAGTTGCAAGCTTTTTTCAAATATATATTTAATATGAATGTAGTAGGTTTTTTCTCTCTCTTATTTAACTAAAGTATTCTCAAGTAACTTTGGGTGAATTTATTTTATTTGTAGATATAATCAATAAATTTTATTAATTTTTATTAACAATGATGAGATTGAGTTAAAAATAAAAATAAGAGAAAATATAGTTCAATAAAATCAATAAAGATTTGGATATGGAGTTTGTTCGCTAACAATGTGAATCTGAAAATCTGTATGCTTTAATCATAACTTTAAATATTAAAGTTTAAATTTATCTGAAATCAAAAGATAATAATAAAATATTTTATCATTAATTATAGCTTCCTATCATTTTCTTGAATAAAAAATTTTAAATTAGTAATAAAAAAAAATCATGACTCAGTGCCCCTTGAATAAAGGATAATGCAAATTTCTCATTATAATCAGAAAAAAAAAAAAAAAAAAAAAAAACTCAAGACCTCCTTACTAGCATAAATTTTTCTTACTTCCCACTTACTATTAGAATTTAGAATTTTACAATATTGATATATTATAACTTCCTAACCATGATCAGTTATATCTCTATAATATTTTTGACCTTGGTTATCAAAAAAAGAATTGAAAGATCATGAATCAATAGAAAAATAAAAAGTTTCTGAATAAGATTTTGGTCAGCGATGTAACTAAAAATATATAATAAATGAGAGATGTCTATCCACAAGATTTTTGTCTCTTTTTAAAGGTTATATTTTTTTTGGAAAAATCTCATAAAAATATCACTATTTAAAATATTATATAAGTGATTTCACAATAAAATAAGTTCTCAATTACTTTACTATTTCTATTAATCTCATTAATATTATTCTCAATTAAATTTTAAAATTTAAATGATATTTTTAGTCATTCTCCTTTATTTTATTTTTTTCGTTTTGCCACCGCGTGGGCCGTGGTCATCAGAGTCCACATTAAGTGCTTAGAGTTTATGTGCCTCTTACATGCTTATACATTTATTAGAGGCATGCGCATATTTTTTATATATATATATATATATATATATTTGATTTTTATATTGTATTTATTTATATTTAAATTATATACGGTTTTACGCAATGATTTTTGCACTTAATATCTCAAATAAATTAGTTTTCAATCCCAATTAGAAATATTTGTTTGTTCATGGAAACTAATTAATTTGTCTCAGAACACCTATCATGGAAATTAATTAATTTGAGACGAGTGTAAAAAACATCTTAGAAAGCCACATATAATTTAATACCAGTATCATAGAAACTAATTATTTTAAGATACTAAGTGTAAAAAAATCTTAGAAAGCCACGTATAATTTAAATATAAATTAATACAATATATATATATATATAAAAATTATATATATATATATAGGGTTTATCGTTTATCATGTCACTTGACATAATGTTATGTCAAGTCACCCCAAAACAACATCATTTTGGGGTTAGAAAAATTAATGAAGAGTGTTTTTGTATTTATTATATGAATTTTATCAAAAGATCCTTCATTAATTCCTCAAACCCCCAAAACTACGTTGTTTTGAGAGTTAGGGGAATTAATGAAGGGTGTTTTGATATTTTTATTTTTGTATTTATTATATAAATTTGACCAAAACACCATTAATTAATTTCCCTAACTCCTAAAACGACGTAGTTTTGGGGTGACTTGATATAACCTTATATCAAGTGACATGACAAATGATAAACCTATATATAAAATATGAGATAGGATATTGTCACTACCAATTTTATGTTACTACCATTTTTTCACCGTTAGATTAGAATCTCATCTACCTTTATTATTTCTCTCTCCTATTGAGATTCTGATCTAACGGTGAAAAAGTGATAGTGACTTGGTAGTGATATAAAATTGGTAGTGACAATATCCTATCCCATAAAATATAGCCTCATACCTCTAACAAAAATAGGAGCATGTAAGGGTAGATAAGCTCTAAACATTAAACATGTGTGACTTGTGGTCATCATGCATAACATAGGGTCTTCGTTCTGTGATTTTGAACAAGAACAGGGGCTTTTTCGTACATTTAAATTTATGTGCAGTGAAAATAAGTAAAAATAAAGTGAACCTGCTGTTAGCGATTTCCTCAGTACAGCGATTCGTGGGAGCAGGGTAAAGCGAGGCGAATAAAGGTGAAGATCATAGACTTGATATAAAAATGTGAGCTTGGTTATCACGCTCGGTGATACAGAAACCCTTCTTGCTGATATCTGCTTCGCTTATCATCCATCTCAGGTGTGCCCTTTTTCTTGATCCCAATCTGAAACTGTTGAAGCTGGCTTTAGTTTTGAATACCCATTTATCATAATCGGGAGGATTTTGTAATTTTTTTCGCAAATTAAGAAAAATAGGAAGTCTGAAAATCTGTAGGTCGACGTAGTGCCTTAATTCTATTCCAGCATTTTTAAAGTAACATCATCTGAAGAAATCATTCAAGATCAGATGATTTCGTGTGTTGCCACAATTATTTTGTTTTTAATAAAATGATGCTCTTTACATTGATGAAATTAAATGAGTTGTGGCGATTGACATATTCTCTCTTGTTGGACGTTGGTAATGCAGAGAATAATTGCTTAAATCATTCAGTAGTCAGTACATGTTCATCTCTACTATCTGCTTGGATCTTTTGCTTCTGAATATTTGTCATAGTTGGTGGATATCAACCTCAATTGATTGTTTGATTTTAGAAATCCTATAAATAAATTCTAAATGATATACATATTACCTGACTTCCTTGCTTAGTTACATGAAAATGTTGTTGTAGTTTGTGTTTTTCACAGTGTTGCATCCCTTCTCAGATATGGGTGTAGTGTGGGGGGTGATATTTGATGAGTCAGCAATCTTAACTGAAGCTGCTGATGATGATAAAAATGCATATTTTCTCCAACCCGGAGCAGAGTCTATTATTCGCATGATCTTCCTATCCAAAATCCGCATTGGGATTTCTTTTACAGTGGATCTTCCAGAACCTAAGGTCAGTCATCTCAAAAGAGTGGCAAATTTGTACTCAATTGATTTATTTATCTTGAATGACCCCACATGTGAAGTTATGCCTTCCTGGGGTGATATTGATGGCAGTATTGTCTATCTAGTTTCTAATAAGAAGAAGGTCTTGCCCAAATTGAGCAATTATAGTTGGGTAGTTGTTTTTCTTAATGTTGGAGGTGAAAGTTCATGTGACTTACCAAATGCACTTCTGATTGAGAAGTTAGAAGAGTTGCCTATGACCGTATGCCACTTGAATAAAAGGTTGATTGGACTTAATGTCGTCACCGTTGGCTATAAAATGAAGCCTTCTCGAATGGAGGATTTTGCAAAGAGGGGTGCATTTCCTCTGTGTCCTACTCAAAATGGGTTGATGTTTATTCCTCTGGTGTCTGATTTACCTTTATTGTCTCAGTTAAAGGACGTTGACATAGTTCTCCATAAGGCCACCGACGAAATATTGTCTATTAAAGATGATAACATCAATTTTACTGAAAGTATGCAAGAACTACAAAAATATTTTGAGCATAACCAGGACTGCTGTGTGCTTGACCCGCTGAGTAACATATACCCGTTATTGGATCGGTTAGAAATTCAGAAAATTTTACTTGGCTTGGTAGAACTTAACGCTGAAAGCAGCTATATGATCAGAGGGGCTCATTTTCTTAAGGTTGATAATTTTGACAACCTTGATTTTGTGACTGAGCTGAGAAAAGCTAACTTGTCTCTACCATGCATTGTGAAACCGAAAGTTGCTTGTGGTGTTAGTGATGCACATAAGATGGCAATTGTTTTCGAAGCTGATGATTTAAAGAACTTAGATGTTCCCCTGCCCGCGATTATCCAGGAATATGTGGATCATTCATCGACTTTGTACAAATTCTACATGTTGGGTGAGAAAATTTTCTATGCTGTCAAGAAGTCAATACCAAATGCCAATATCCTCATGAAATCATTTGATAGCTGTGACCATAAACCTCTTGAGTTTGATAGCTTAAAGTCACTCCCTACTGCTGATGATATTCAGAATTCTGCAGTTAATGACCACCCTACAGGAACTAACGAGTCCATCGACCTCAAATTTGTCACCGATGCTGCAAATTGGCTTAGGAGAAGGCTTCAACTCACAATCTTTGGATTTGATGTTGTTGTTCAGGAAGGAACTCATGACCATGTGATTGTGGATGTAAACTATCTCCCATCATTTAAGGAAGTTCCTGACGATGTAGCGATACCTGCCTTTTGGGAGGCCATTAGAAGTAAGTTTGACAGTAGAATGTTAAAGTAAGCATTGGTTTCAACTTTATGATGCCATGAGAATACAGAGAAGCTGTATGCTAGTGGTTGAGTGAGGTTGTTAATCAAGCATCTCTTCTGCTACTTGGAAATGAGATTGAAAGGTTTTTGTATCTTTGTATTCATATAGCACTTGGAATGAACTATATTCTGGTGCTTGAGGTGTGTCTGGATTCGCGGTAAATTTTTTGAATAAAATTGATTTATGCTTATGATTTTGAGAATAGATTTGGTTGTAGTATGGGTTTGGATTCGCGTTGAAAATAATAGATTTTGAATAAATTTGATTTCTTTTTGAAGAATTATGATTTTTAAAATTGATTTATAACAATGGTTTATAATAAATTCTTTTCAATAGCTCATGTCTAAGCCAATGTTTTCAATCCAAAGCACCCAACCGCATTACATGTGTGTAATGGTAATCCTTATTGCATTATTATTGACATGTTTGGTTGGTATTATTAATGATTATAAGGATTGCAATGGTAATATGACTAATATCTATGGCACATTTTTTTGTAAAGGGGTTATGAATGATCATTGCAGGTCTGCAATCCCTTATAAAATGTCTATTTTGCCCTCAATAGCTCATGTAAAAAGACTAATAATTGGCCTCAACATTTCTCGTTCGTCTCCCTCGTTTTCGCTTCATCTCGCTCTATCTCCAAAACATCTCCGTCTCCTTCCCTCCACTACCATCATCTCTCTCTTCTACTTCTTGGTTGTCTCCCGTCCTCCATTTTTTTCCTTGCTCCCTCCCTCCATTACCGTCATCCAGTGGCGGATCCAGAATTTTAGGTTTGTGGGTGTACAATTAGTGGTGGAATTGCCCCCGAAAATTTCTTTTAAGAAAAGTTTTAAATGCATTAAAAAACAAAAGAATATAAACAATAAAATAAAATAAAACTTCAACTTAACATAGAAAAATAATAATCAAGAGTTAACTAATCTTTACACCAGAACGATTACAAAAGTATTCTTTAATTCTTCATTCCTTGAAAATATTACATTATATCTTCATCATCAATCGTATCAAATATATCACGTTCAACATAAGTTAGCATGCATGAGTTTAACCAATCATCACTTATCCGATTGCACAATTTATCTTTAACAAATGTCATTGCAGAAAAAACCCGCTCAACACTAGCAGTTGCTACCGGTAGAACGAGTGCTAACTTTATCAACAAATAGACCAGTGGATAAACAATATCCTTTCTCTTCTCAACTATCTTCAAAGCAAGGTCAAAAATTGTTTGCAAATTGACAAAATCAGAATCAGCCCTCACATCAACAATAAAATTACCGAGACTTGAAGACAGAAAAGGAATATTTGCAAGCTCATCAAACTCCAAAGGATAGAATCTAGCAAACTCAATCAACTTTTCTTTGTTAAAATTAACAAATGAATCACGAGGATCAAGACAACTCAAACACTCAAGCAACTTGGTATTAACATTATCAAATCAATTATTCAACTCTTGAACCTGAGTATCTATCACTGTATTAAATAACTCCACCTTAAAGTAGTGGAAGAATGTGAATGATTCTAATCTCTGTCTCGATCTCCCTTTAGGACAATAAACATCATTCATATTTGGAATGTCAATATCATATTTATTGGCAAAAATATTCGTTTCTTGAAGCAATTCATCAAAACCATTATCTCTCACCTCTTGTGAACGAGACTTGACTACCTTCACTAAACCAATTGCATTTAAAAGGTCTTGATCTTTGTGACAACTCATAAGAAATCCCCAAGATGAATTTCATAAGATGCAACAAGAATGCAAATTCAAAATCCTCCATGGCATACAAAATGCAACTTGCATCGGTTCTTGCAGCATCATTTTTCGGCTCGTCTTCAATAATTTTCATCAAGGAAATTATTGGAGAAAATAATGAGATAACACTTGTAACTGTACCAAAATGGGAACCCCAAAGAGTGTCTCCAGGTCGCTTTAAGGTTGTATCTTGATTTAAACATTTTCTAGTTGGTATTTCACCACTAGCAATTCTTTCAACTATTAGCTCATACTGATTCATTTGAAGAATTTCCTTCCGCTTGCATGAACCCCCCACAACAGTAGCCATAAGCATGTCAAAAAATTCTTGAATCTTCTTGTGATGTTTTGCAACCTTCACAAGTGCCAATTGTAACTGATGAGCAAAACAATGAATGTAGAATGCAGATGTGTTGTCTGCCAAAATCAAACTTTTAAGCCCTTTGAATTCACCCCGCATATTACTAGCACTATCATAGCCTTGACCACAGCATTTAGGCAAACTTAAACCAAGTTTAGAAAATAGCTCATCAATCGATGCTTTTAGTGACTGTGCAGTATTATCTGAAACATGAATTATGCCAATAAAACGATATTTAGGCAAACTTAAACCAAGTTTAGAAAATAGTCCATCAATCGATGCTTTTAGTGACTGTGCAGTATTATCTGAAACATGAATTATACCAATAAAACGTTCAACAATGGACCTTTTTTTTTTACATACCGAAGTATAACCGTCATTTGTTCTTTAATTGCAACATCACGAGCTTCATCCACTAGCAAGGAAAAGTAATCATCACCGAGATCACTAATTATTGCTTTAATAGTCAAATCAGCACAAGCTTGAGAAAGATCTTTCTGAATCTTTGATGAAGTCAATTTGTGATTATCGGGGGCATTTTGCAAGAACACATCACTCATCTCTTTATTTGGCTTAGAATAAAACTTTAGAATTTTAAGGAATAAACCTTGTTGATTTGAACTTGTAGATTCATCATGTCCCCGAAAAAGGCTGACCATTGCGTATTAGGAATCTAGCACAATCTAAAGAAGTTTTCAGCCGGAGACGATAATCAATTCTTTGTTGTTAAGAAATATTTGAAAAACCAATATCAATATGTTGGACAGACTGGACCGGGTTAGTGGTCTAGCTGGCCCAGTTGAAATAAAAAACAAACAAACAAACGATTATTTGAAAAAAAAATGACAAAAAAAAGGAACAGAAGGATAATTCAAAAGACACAATTCAAAAGAAACGTGATGACTGTTAGATATGATTAGTTTTGATGATGTCTTATATAGATGCCATTATTAAAAGCAAAAAGATTGAGTAATATAGTTATCTCCTCATTGACTAACTGCGCTATTATTTAATGTAGATTAGTCCAAGTTGAATTATAGATCAAGAAGGAGATAAGAGATTACGTAAAGAAGAAATTGGAGAAAATGTCAAGTTCAAGAAGAGATATTGAAGAAGGTAGAACTTGCGAGAGAATGATGAAGCCAAGTTAAATTATGAAGAATGATCAAGAGAAGAAAAGAAAGAAAGAGTTGAGTTATAGAGATTCATCAAGGAGAAGATAAGAGTTCACAACAAAAAGAACTTGCAGAGGATGTCAAGGAAGCAAGAAGTTAATTTCAAATTGGGATGTTAAGTTCAAACTAAAAAGCTAAGTTCAAATTGAAATGTTAAGTCCAAAGAAGAAAGAAAGAGTTAAATTATGGAGATTGATCAAAATGGGAGATACAAGATGGAAGAACTTGATAAAAGGAATGAAAATATCATTATACAAGTTCCAAGATTGATTCTAGAAGTCTCCATGATCAAATGGGAGTTGGAATGGGTCAATTTGGAGTTAAAATACGTAAAGGGAGCTTACGGACGATATAACTCGAGTCATGAGGTTGCAACTCGAGATAACCACTCTGTTACAGCGTTTCGAGTTTCTGGACTGATATAACTCGAGTTATACTAAGTAACTCGAGTTGTGTAACTCGAGTTATCACTAAAAACTCGAGTTAAGGTGTATATCGCAACTCGTTCACCTCTCGTTTCACGTTTCAGCTGAGCGAGGTCTGGTATTTCGATGATATCTCTCAAACAAAAGATCGGATTGAGGTGAAACCAGTGGCATATGAAACTAGACTCCAAATGAGTCATTTTGATATATAATCCAAGTCCAAAGGAGTTCAGATGAGGGAGATATTAATTCTACAAGTTGGATCCTAATTTCACGCCACACTGCTGACCAACCTTTGGTGTTTTGAGTGTATCTCACAAAATACAAATCGGATTGAGCTGAAATTGGTGGCATATGAAAGTAGACTCAAAGGGATTTCCATCAAGATTTGAACTAACTAAAACGGAGTTCATACCAGGGAGATATGGCCTTCGAAAGTTACTATCAGTTCAAGATGGTTCAAGAACGCTCAACATACAATGAGTTTGAAATGAGTTGTTAACTAGGCTTGGATAACTCAAGTTAGGACTGGAAACTTGAGTTAACATCAATCAAAGAGGCAGGCAGAGAAGAATGGATATTGGGAAGAGATTTTACCTCGAACGAACAAAGTAGCGGGGCACCGTTCCACAACTCCTCCGAGAATTCCGAAATTAATGTTATCAATTGATTACTACTCGCTATACTCTTCAATGTTATTAATAATCTTTGTGAGGAAGTATCAGATGATCAAAAGCTCGGATTGAGGATCAATGCCAATGCCAACAAACACTGTGAGCCACTGTCAGATGAACGGGTAACTCGAGTTAGGCAAGATAACTCGAGTCATTCGAAGACAGAAAGGAAACGTAACTTTGGCACACAAAGATAACTCGAGTTACGAAGGATAACTCGAGTTAGGAAACTCGAGTCACATACAATAACTCGAGTTATAATCCAAACAGAAATCATCCGACACTTAAAACAACTCGAGTTTTATGGAATAACTCGAGTTAGCATATCTGCTTCATAAAATCATCGTGTTCGAAAATCCAAAATCTTTGTTTGTGATTTCATTAATCCTTACCATTACTCATTACTATTTCTAATCATCTTTAATCAGTTTGTTAATGAGTTTTCAGATGATTATGTGAAGGATTAACATCGGATTACGAAAAGCATATGATTATGTCAGAAGCTCCAACGGTAATATTTTCCAACGGTCATATTCTAAGAAGCTCAACTGAAGAATTGCTCTAACGGTCAAATACTATTGGTTAGCTATAAAAGGAGAAGTATTCAAGATAGAAGATGTGGGAGACAAGAGCTTACACTGTCGAAATGCCAAATTTCTGAATCAAACATTTAGCTTACACGCTCTCTGTTCTCAATGATCATATAGTTTACCTTAGAGAGTGAGATTATTTTGTACTTCAGTGTTTATTCATTTACTCTTTTAGAGAGAACATTTCGAGTATTAAATCATTGTAAGAATCTCAAGTCGTGGGACTTGGAGATTGGGTTATCGATTTACAACTTGTAAGGGGGATTGTATCCTAGTGAGAGGATAACTTCGAGTACGAGTGTGTAACTCGATTGAAAGGAGTATCTCGGTGAGAGATTCGGCTTCACAAGTGCCCGGTGAACTTGTGCGTTTGTATAGGCTTCTCTTGTGCCCGGTTAAACAAGAGGATAGTGGATTAGAAATCTCAAGCGGAGCTTGGGGACCGGACGTAGGTCAAGGATTGGGCCGAACCGGGATAAATCATAGTTTGCATATTCTCTTCCCTTATCTCTTATATTCTCAGCATATATGTTTGAATGATTGTTTATTGTTCTATAAATCATTACTGTCATACAAACTAATTTCACCAAGTTGCGAAAAGATTTTCAAAGTTATCTAAAGTTTTATCGGACACCCAATTCACCCCCCCTCTTGGGTGATAGCCAGGTCTAACAATGACAAAGGCATCCATCTTTTCAATTTGTAGGTTCAGCAAGGACACTCTTGAGACATGTGGTGACATGCCTATTCCAACAGTCAAGCTTTTGGGTATTAATTCACACTTCTCCCTGCATTAATTCTTCACTATATATATTCAAAAGACAAAAGGAGAAAACTTTTTACACTTATTTTTTCAAAAACAATTCTTAGGAATTTACAATTTGAACCAGAGAGGGCAGCTGCAACGACGGCGTTATTCACCACCAAGGTCATTGGCAAGCTTCAAACCAGAGAGGGCAGCTGCAACGGAAGAGTGGCCACGAGTTTTGGGAGCTCAGAATCGGACTGAGATTGGACCTCCATCACCTCCAACCTTCGTTTCACATTCGCCTTCTTCTTTTCTCTCTGGCGGCCTAAAACAAGAGAGATCCAGAGAACCCAAGCTTTAGAGGTGTTGAGTGCCCCGTGAAACGAGAGGTCCAGAGAGCCCGAGCTTTAGAATCGAACTGAGATTGGACATCCGTCACCTCCGACCTTTGTTTCACCTTCACCTTCTTCTTTTCTCTCCTTCTTCTTCTTTCTTTTGTACCTTCACTGTGCATCGCTGAAAACTTCAGAGACGAGCACCGATGAAAGTGTGCCGATCTTCAAACGCGCAAATTGAATCCTAGAGATGGAGGTTGAATGCTAAAATTAGGGCAGAAACCTAAAGACATGAGGAATATATACTACCCCTCAATGCATCATTTTAAGCTGAGGAAGATTTTTTTTTCCCCTAAAGGCTGAAATATATATCATAATAAATATATATAATATAATCCAGGTAGGACCGGGCTCACTGTTCCTAGTAGTAGCTCGATACTCGGTCCTACCCGGACTTCGAGTCAGACCCGGTCTTGTCTAAATAAGTCGTTTTTTTTCTTCCCCCGGGTTTTTGGGTTTTATGTACAGCCCTACTGCCATATGTGTGCTTGTGGTCAAGGGCATTCTAGACTTTTTCTTCTTATTATTTAATTGATTAAATATTAAAAAAATATTTTTTTTTGCCAACATTCTTAATAGAATACCAAACATACTGATGATTGTTATGAATATTGTGGCATTGGATGTTGATAGTCTCTTGCCTATAACTTACCATGTTTTTGTGTGGTTTTATGTTATAGATTAATTTTTTATGTTTATGCCATTGTAACTCCACCATAATGTGGGTTAGTTTTTGTGTTTATGACATTGTAATTCTTGGGAGGATTGACAGCTTTTATAAGCTTAACACAAATGATTGAACGTATATAAAAATGCTATGTGAATGAGAGTTCTTCTCCACTTTTCATCTTTATAATTTTCTCTTATCTTTCTTCGTCCCTTCATCTCAAGGTCTTATATTTTATTGATTCATAACAATGATAATAAATATGGCATGAAACCACATTGCATTACCACCTAGGATTTGGTAATTGAACCCAAAAGGTGATTAGCCTTTTGGATAACATAAAAAGAAGAAGCATTTTTGGGGTCAAAACCATGGTTTGATAAAAAATGACTCAAATACTTGGAAAAAAAAGCCAGAAACACTTTTTTCTCCAAACCATTGTTTTGTTATAAGCCAGCCAAACACCTTTTTACAAAATTTAGTTTTTGCCAAAAAAAACCATGGTTGGGGGTGGAAAATCATGGTTTTCTCAGAAGCTTTTTTATTTACATTTTTAGAAGTTATTCTTCAAAATATACTCTATGAAATCATTTTGTTCACTTTTTCTCAATAATTTATTCTCCAAAAGTTAATACAAACAATTTAGTACATGTTTGGATTAACGGTGGCATAAGTAGATTTTTTTTTTCTATCTAACTTTTAGAAATTTAAGTTAGGATAGAAGTTAGATAGTATAATGTAATTTATGGTTAGATTAGTGGTGACAAAAGTATTTTTTTTTTAAAATCTAAAAAAGCAAGTTTATATGGAAAATCACTGAAAATGACATAAATCTTATTAAATAATATATATATATTATAGATAAACATTGTGATAATTTAAGAGAAAAATAAAAATCAGTTAATTTATCATTTTTTAAAAAAAACTTGAAAATACTAACGTGTACTATCTAGGGATGATACTTTTTTGTATTTTTCAACATTGGTTATTTTAAAGTAATTTTATATTAAAACAACACAGGGGTATCTAGAGTAATTTTAGCAGTATTTCTTCTTCTCTCTCCACGTTCAGCGATGAAAAAGCAACTTGAAAATGCTTCTTATGTACAGTGCTGTACCGTGATTTTCATCTTAAAAGCAGCTTTTTTAGCCATCCCAATTTTTTTTTTTTCCACTTTATTTTTGGTATAAGTTGGGGAGAATAACTCGTGTATTTGGATTAGTTTTGGAAAATAACTTCAAAAAGAAAAAGTGAAAAAATTGATTTTGGTTAACTTACAAAACCATCGTTTTGGCGAAGAATTTAATTATGAGAAAAATTAGAGTATTTGGGGGTTTTTTTTTTTTTTTTTTGAAACCATGATTTTGAGGCAACCATGGTTTTGGGAGTCACCCGAACACAATTTATTGAATAATAACAACAAGCTTTATCATTGGAGTCAATTATATGGATTATACATCGTCATTAAGCTCTATTAACAAAACCATAATGATGACAAATTCACAAGCCTCTACCATAATCGCATGATTTTTTTTTTTTTTAAAAAAAAAATTTAAGGCCATAATGACATACCTAGATTATTTTAGTTTATCCGAAAAAATTCAAAATTCAGCATTTTTAATTTTATAAAATTTATCATTTATAATTTTGATTACCGTCAGATCTTTAAATAAATCTTTCCAAATTTATAAATAATTTTTTTCAAAATAAATTATTTCAAAGCTAAAATGTCTATCACGCCAGAGGCTAGCTTAGCTTCAACAAAAATCAGTGAGAAATTACGGGTTCAATATATCTTGTAGAAATCTCTTGGCCTGTTCGAAAAGAAGAATTATGTTTAATATGTTTGAAGAGGACAAAATGTATTCCTATTATACTAACAACAAGGTATCTCATATTCCATGTTATTATCATTACTCATCAGAATCATATGTTTTGGTCATTATTTGTTTTTTCGATTAGAGCCTCGAGAATCATTTTTTTTAATATAAAATCATATATATATTTTTTATTTTACTATAATATATTTAAATTTTTGGAAAAACAGGGATCCTCATTGAAAATTTTATCAGTGAGAAGGACTTGATAAATTTTTATATACAAAAAGCATCAATGTTCTGTAAATTTTCTATGTAAGAGTATCAATACTCTTATTTAAGTCTTTTTTTTCACCAAAATGGGGGAATTTTCCTATATTTTTTATAACTTTATTTCCTGTGCATCAAGTAACTCCTTAACCTTGATGGTTGTATGTACAATTAATTAAGAGGACAACTCATGTCATAAGACTGCTCTTTGAAGTAAAGTCCCCAAGTTCAACTATCAATCATTACCATTAGATAATAGACCCCCATTGCGTTTGAACAAAGATGGTAGATAGATTATTCATTTTCTTAATGCTTTTGTATGTCTCTATACATGAACTTGAACAATATCTTGTGGAGCTTGTTTCTTGACACTAAGATTCAGTTTTGTGGAGGATTTGGTCAGTGGGTGTATGACAGTAACATCATAATCTCCATGGAATAGTGAAACATCCACAAATCCTGTGCTATCTGCTTTGGCTTGGACAGACTCAGATTTCCACTCATTCAGAAGCTTGTCCACAACATCACCAACTGGAGTGTTTTGGAAATTCTCATCCACAAGTTGCATGTCTTTAAAGCCAGCTATAGCTGGACCTGAGAAAGTTATGATCCCTTCAACTGCTGGATGTGCATAAGCCTCTCTTAGTATATCCTCCAAGTGATCTTCCTGTTAACAATTCATCAATTCATCAATGAACTCATAATTTTTCACTCATAAGCTGTAAGATCCTAGATTATATTATCAGTTTCAAGCATGAAAACAGTAATAATACTCCCTCCGGTCCTAAGTATAGAAGCTAGATAGGGGTTTAACTTTTTTCTAACTAAAAGACATCAATACACTTTTGTCTCCCAAATTTATAACTTATTCCCTAAAGTATCCCTATTGATTATAGGGATGAGTCTCGAGGCAATAATAAGTTTGCTACCATGTGCCCTGAAGGTCAGATGTTCAAATCCTAAAAACAATTTTTTCGCTTGTGGAGAGGTAATGATGCATACATCCATCCATCTATCTTAAGACCCTACCTAGCAGAAGCCTTGTGCACTGGGCCACAAAAAAAATCATTATTGATTTTATATATATTAAGGGGTTTCCATCAAGGGTTAATTCTGATATACATGATTAAAGAGAGTATTTTTTAAAAAACTAACACATATTTGTTATAAATAACTAACTAAACTAATTTCTTTAATATCTGTAAATTAGTTATCTAGCTCTTATATTGTGAACTAGAGGGAGTAGTTTATAGTTGAGCGGGAAACCTGGTTTGGACCTTTATCTATGCTGACTTCAGTTAGCCATATGGGAAGATTAGTTGTGGCTAGAGAATCAAGAACACATCTCATGTAAGCAAGGTTTGGTTGGCCTGAAACAAAGTGACCTTGCAATCCAATTCCTACTGATATTCCTTCACTTCCAGGATATGACAGAATCTCCTCAAGCTTCTTCTTGTACTTCTCTGGGATCACTGCTTGATCCCCACTGTACTCTATAGCATTGTACTCATTCATGAACATGATTGGCTTTTGGTCAAGCTTGTAAGCCTTGGAATAATATTCTGCAGAAGCATTTTGGCCCCCTTTGCAATGAGCTCCCCTTTGTATCTGGAATCTCACGTTTGTCTTACGAACCTGCAGGTTCGAAAATCAAGATTTATTTTTGTACAGATTCATGGTAGTCCTCAGTCTTCTTCAATAAATCAAATCTTTTATTCTAGTCATCTAAAGATTACATTTGATTCAGAATGTTTACTGAGAAATTTACGTGCTAGTTGCTTACTCTCTCAATGTTGTAGTCTTGGTGTGATCTCCATTCTGTTTTGGTGAATGGTTGTAATGAGATACTGTCAACCCATAATTCCACTTCAGTATTCTGGCTCTGCGATATCGTCAAAATAATAATAATAAAAAATAATCTCTGGTCATATTATGTTTCTCTGTTTATAGATCTTCTGTGATTTTACAGAGAGAATCACTTAGAGGTCCCAATGAATGAATATAATCAATCATTAAAAAGTCTAAGGAATTAATATAATCAATCATAAAAAAGTTCCAATAACAAGTGAACAATATAGATTTATTATCATTTCCTGCACCGAATTTTGTCACCGCATATTGCTCACTTATTGTAAGACTTTTTGGTGAATGGTGATTAAATTCCTTCTTTAATATCTCACAGTGATTCTCCTGATTTTGTGTGCTTTTCCAAGAGCACTTTTCATGATTTTTGAATGAAGAAACTGAAAAACCCCAACATAAATACATGTACTTATTAGCATTCTTTTGAGAAACAGAAACTGATGAATACTTCAATTAGCCCTATGCTGCACTATTTACAAAGTCACAACATGTGCATAATACTCCATGGAATTATTTATAGAACACATTTGTTCGTAAATCGTAAGATTCATTGCAGTTATAGATTTTGCTATTGATTCTTACTGGTTTATGAAACATATCGCATATTACCTCAAAAAGAATCTCAGCAGAGCTTGAGGAATTTGCAACTATGCCACCTTTTAGCAGAGTCCAGCATCCATGTTGTGCTATCACATGACCACCTCGTACCAATTCACTTCTGTTTGATCTAACGACAACTGACACAGTCTCTGTTCCTTCACTGAGTTGAACCCAAGCTGAATATGAAGAAGGAACAAGAAATAAAACAAAAACATGTTACTATGTATTAACAAATACAAAATACTACCACTTGTTCAATGTCCTCAAACAAGTAAAGAAGTTACCAGAAAAGCTGTATAGCTTTGCTTTCTCAAGTCGGATTCTCTGTGAAAAACTATCTAAAGGGTGAGTTCTGTTTCTAGCAACAATGAACCTGTTTCCTTCCTTTGATATTCTCTCTTCAATAACTCCTTTCCCATTAACTGTCCACCCTCTTAGGCTTTGATCAAATCCTGGATTCACCATAATGCCTCCCCCATATTGGGCTGTTTGCGGTTCCACCAAACACTGCATAATCAAAGATAAAAGAAAGTGAAACATATACTTCACAAAGATTCTAGTTTTTGCAGGAATATATATATATATATATAGAGAGAGAGAGAGAGAGAGATTTTCATGAGAATGTCTCTTGCCTCTGTTGTTACAGAATGATCATAATGGATGGCATGAACTCTGAGACCTGCATGTGTTTAGCAGATAACTAAGTTTAAAGTTGCTGAAGTGAGTGTGTGTGTGTGTGTGTGAGAGAGAGAGAGAGAGACCTGAAATTAGCAGAAAAACTGTGGTAAGCAAGAAGGTGTAGGCTTGTGCTTGAACCTTCATCTCTCTTAACAGTAACACTAAGACAAGCGTTTTCTGATTTTTATGGTAATGACAGTGAGATTAGATGCTGTATTTGGCATCAAATGCGAGGATGACTAAGAGAGCTACGATAATGTTGCACAACATTTATTGCAGCACACAACACAGACAATGCTATGCTGGTTGTGTTTTTTAACTTAAAAAAAGTTATAATCTTTCACCTTAATCTTTGTCCCCACGTGTAGACTTAGTAAGAAAATCTTTAAACGCAATATTCCCTCGTACTTCCTCCTCTGTTTCTTTTTTTAAGATAATTTTCTACAAGAGTTTGGTGTTTTTAAAACAATTGATTCAGAGTAGCCATTTTTCCTTTAATTAAGGGAATAATACAAGTATAAAATCAGACGTAAATAGTGGGAATAGAAAAGAAGAGAGTTGATGCATGATTTGTGTGAATGGTTTAGGAAACTGATACGTTATAATGACCTTTTAATGTATTGTAGAGATGAAAGGCAACTCAAAAAATTGAAGAGAGAAGAGTTGACAGAAACAAACAAAGAAACGATCAAAAGAAATGTCAGGTACCTTGTGAAATGGTATCTCTCCGTCACTGTCTCGTGAACTACCTTTGCAAGTGTTCAATGTACCAGTAATTGATTAAACACCACCAATGAGTGTGTGGTTGTGCATGTGAGAGAGTGAGATGCTTAAAATATGGTGGTGGTGTATGGGTACAATATTTTTTTTTTTGGAGTAAGAGGGGTAGACACTAAGACCAAATTCTTATATTAACGGCAATATTGAATCCATGACCTTATATCTTATGGGTCAAATCGTCATTAACTAAATCATAAAAATTAGTTGACTACATCTACTATTCTAATATGTCATTCCTTACATAATACAATTTTAAAAAGAGTTGTTTACACTCAATTCACCCCACCATTTAGCTAGGCTCTTAAATTCTACTCTATTTAGCTTAGGTTCTTGCTAGTGATGGTTTAAATTTGTGATTTCAAACTCAGGTCTCTGAGCTCATGACAGCTGAGCACTTAGAAATTTGTGATTTCATAGTTCAGAAGAAAGAGGTAAAACTTCTAGTCGCAGAATTCCACCATATTTTGAGATTAGTCCCTGGAATTTAAATTTTATTTAAGTGGATCCCTAATCTTTTTTTAAATTAGAGGGGCAAACAATGACAGTGTAAAGTTATAAATGGAATCAAATTAATAATCTCCTATTCATTGAGAAATTTTCATGCCATTAAGCTATAACATCATTGACAACTTCATGAATTTTTTAATTAAAAACACTAGCACTAACAATTTGAAGTTAAAAGCAGGATCACAACCTACCAATTTTGGATCGCAACCTACCAATTTTTTTTAATTTATAGGAACTTTCCTATCTCATGAAAATAATAGTAATTTACCTTTTAAAGCCTATTGTCCCTTTCATCTTGTTGACTCAACTCAACATACCTAATAATATTTTTAAGCGACTTTTTATTTCAACTGTTTCCCTTATGCCTTCTGCTGACTTTTAATAGGAAACAACTATACCCTTTTTTTTTTTTAAAGCTAAAGCATTAAAAAAAAAATTATAAAATTCATTTGTCCTTATGTAGTAAATTTAGATTTCCTAAATTTTTAAATAATTAATACTAATATAAAATTTAAATTTTATAGTCATTTAAATTATCACAAACTTGTGCCTTTTTTTCCCCTTCTAAGGGCGGGTTGGAATTGAACTCATAAATTCTCTCTTATAAGAGAGCTTTCATAACATTAAGTCACACATAAAGGTGGAAACAAGTCAGATTTGGCTAAATAGGTCCGACCCTATAATAGAGGCCTTATGCTTAGGTCTGTATACATGTTTTGTTTTTGTTTTGTTTTTTTTTTTGTTTTTGTTTTAATGTTTAGGTCTGAACTTTTAAAAGGTGCAAGTTTAAAGACTTTTTACAGGCCTACTAATATTGTAGGTTGTTAAAGAAGATTAAAAAATTAGGCCTTAAAGGCTTTAAATAGGTTTAAAGACCTATAATTGAAAAACTGTAATGTGATTTAAATAAAATTTAATTCCTATAATTTAATGAATCTAAATACAAATTAATTTTAAAACCTATTATTTGAATTTTAAATTATAGAGAACGAACTCACTATGATAATTTAACAATTGCTTTTTTAATTAAAATAAAAATGATAAAATATAAATATAATACAGAAAACTATAATATAAATTATATTATATTTTAAAATATGTAAAAGGTCAGGTCTGAAGGATTACAAGTCAAGCCTTCATAAAAAGGCCTAGTCTCTTTACATATTTAGGCTTCGAAATAGGCCTTAGCCTGACATTTTTGTTAAACACATCAGATCAGAAAACTTTCTTGATAGGGCCGACTTATTTTCACCGCTAATCACACAACCATTTGTGCGTAATATTCCTTTAAATAATAACATGACGTGTATCACCATCAACAAAAGATAATGCTTGGTGAGTGGAACAATTAAACGGAGTGGCATATGCATTAGTGGGTTGAGGTATTAAACACTCACTCACGCTTTGTCTCTTTGTGATGAAATTAGTGATGCAACAAAAGAGTGGCGTGCACTAGTGGGATTTGATTTTTCGTTTTTTAAATTAAAAAAAGTTGAGATGAATTAATCTTAAAGAATCACAAGATTGGGTTGTGTTAAGTCCAAATTCTACTTTATATCTTCACAGTTTTATGATTGATTTTGTTGAGATTTTAATGTTTAAAGTGCCTTTAACAAGATCAATTGTGATATAATTCATGAATAGGTGAAAATAAGAATTAAAAGAGCTAAATTGATACATTTTAGAAGTTGTTCTATATGTAGGCAGAAAAAAGACTTGAAACTGCTGTATTTTTGAACTGACGTATCATTGCTAGATCAATTGCTACTGCATCGTATCATAACTGAACAATAAAATCTGCAGTATCGTGTTTCTGTTATAAACTGATCTTTTATTGACAAAAATATATCAAAGAATTGCAGGAACTTGGTTAAAGGCAGAATATCACCAAGAGGGGGGGTAAATTGGGGATATAAAATTTTCTTCGAAAATACTCTGTTAGTTGCTAACTGAAACAGGGATAACAGAGTAGGAAAGAGAGAGATTGAACACATGTGATTTATACTGGTTCGGTCCAAATCCTCGACCTACGTACAGTCCCCAGACTCTCCGGGATTTCACTAACTCAAATGATTACACACTCTGTAACTCTCGGAGTAATTCTCTCACTGGAACTTACTCCCCCTTACAAGTTGTAATCAAATTACTCAATCCCAAAGTCTCAATACTTTGAGATTCTTACAATGATTGATAATCAATAATTAACTCTCTAAAAGAGTAGATGTATAAACACTGAAGATTTAAATATCCGAAGATATTGTCTCTAAGAGTAGAAACAGTAAATGCTTAAATCACTAATTGAATGCGCAGAGTTTTCGGTAGGTGGTGAATTGAATGCTTATGCTATTTATAGTTGATGACATTCAATGACCGTTGAAGAGAGATTATACGAGCTGTTGAGAATAATAACTATATCCGTTGAGTTGAGCTTTGCTTCGTCTCTTTGTATTCTTCTGAAGTTAACCGTTATTCTCTGTTGACATTCTTCATTCGATTTGTCCGTTGAGACTCAAGTAGAATGTTGACTGGGAATGGCCGGAATGCTTTATGGTTGCTTAATAGCTCAATTTCCATTTTCATGCTTCGTCTCTCCTTAAGCATTTAATGCGTCTGACACATATTTGCTTTATGAGAATTTGAAGTTTAAAACTTGTTAATCATGTCTGAAACTCATTAGCAAACTGATTAAATTTTGTTAGGAATAGAAAGAATCAATAATATGAAGTACCCAAACCATATTCGAAAAATTACAGATTATGTGAACGTATTCAAAAAGCTGATATACATGACTTGAGTCATACACTGATGACTGGAGTCAAGTGACTCAAGTCACGTTAAAGTGAATAAAGCACCGACACTTCTATTTTTTTAAAATATGCATGTCGGACACTCCGACACCGTCCGACACTCCTATTTTTTAAGAATATTCGTTTCTTTGAATATTACTGAATTGATAATGAATTTTCCTTTTGTATTTTTTTTTTAAAAAGGAGGCACGACTTTTATGATGAGGCTGAATCTACGATAAGCCAAAGCTGGAGGCCAAGATTTTACGGAATATTGAACTTGAATGTAAATTATAATATATATATTTAATATCAAAACATGTCCTAACATGTCGAAATTTAGAGTTTTTTAGGATTAATGTGTCGGAGTGTCGAGTCGTGTCGTATCTCGTGTCTCGTGTCAGTGTCGGTGCAACATAGGTGACTGGAGTCATGGATACAACACTTCAATCAGAGAAGAAATTTAACCAAGATGACTCGAGTTACTTCTCATTGAGTTGAGTCATAGTTAAATAATTTCAAATAGAAAATATTTGCAACTATGATGACTGGAGTTAAATAACATAATTGGAGTCATGGTAACTTGAGTTACACATTTTTTACTGGAGTTATTGTTGTAACTTTGTTATACAGAGAGGTAGTTCAATTAGGTGACTTGAGTCAGATAGTGTAACTAGAGTCATATCAGTAAAATAAAACCAGTTGACCTCTCTGTTTTTCTCATGACTCGAGTTAATTACAAAATAACTCGAGTCATATCAGTTCCCAAAAATCAGTTATCGCGAAGACACTTTAGAAAGCTGAAGTACACTCCATGACTCGAGTCTTTAAGTGACAACTTGAGTCATATCAGTTAATTTTGAATTTGTTTTAACTGGAGTTATATCTTACTAACTTGAGTTACTCAAATCAAAGTTCATATTCTTAAAGACTTAGAGAAACATGTCTGGAGTTAAAAGCATAACGACTGGAGTTATATCAATCGACAAAATGTTACCAAGTCATGGCTTGAATCAAAAGCAATCTCTTGAGCTCACAATTGTCAGTCATCATTAAAACATATAGAGAACTAACACTTGGGTCAGATGCTGAGTGGCTTTGTAGCTTCAAGATAGACGGAACAAGACTACTTGCTTGAGGAACAAGAAAATTAGGGACAACTGGGATTAAAAGAAAATCAGAATTGAATCCAACTAGAGTAAAAGCTCAATCAAAACAGAATCCTCCTAAAGGGCCTAACAGAAAAGGAAAGCCCAGCTTACTAAATGACAGTTGGACGTGCATCGCAAGGATCCTAACCATAATAAACCCTAGAAACATGTGTTGGACATCGAGAATGACACACACAGACATAATCTCTCGTGCCATGTACCTCGGACTGATAGAAAGTTTGGCGGCTAAGAGAGCTATTTGCAACAGACAAAACAACTGAGACGGAAGGTTGCTGAGATGAAGAAGACGTTGTTGCACTACGTGACAGACACTACTCTGTGTTGTCGAACTCCTTCAACTACTCTTTCTCTTCTTCTTCTTAGTCTACTTTCTTGTATTTTCATGGATAACTCTATGAAAGTTTCAGCTGTTATCTTTTTACAAGCCATGAACTAATTCTCTTTTGGCTAAGAGACAATGGAACCTAAATTTGTAGCTTTAAATCAGATTGCTAAGTTTTATCTTAATATAATTTAGTTTGTTTAATGTTGTGCATGTTAACGTTGGTATTGTTTATTAGGTGGCCAATAGTAAGCAAGAGTTGTGATCTTAACTTACTGGAAAGAAGTTAAGATTAGATCTCTATTAAACAATATGTGTTAGTAGATTTACTGTGTATTTCTATCTAAGTTCATAAGCTATAGGAATGAGTTTATCTCACACAACCATACACCTTGTTTTACATGTTTTGAACTTGAAACTCGCATAGGCATATGAGAAAATAGAGTGAGGAATAAAAATACAGGATTGTTGAAAAATTATATACATAGAAGAGGTGGGTTAACTGAAGAACTTTGCTATAGCGTTGCGGTAGCAATCTGAGTAAAGAGTTGTAAATTAAGGGAAAATATGAGCTTAGCCTATTTTTATCTTGATATCTCTCAACCATATGACTTGTTCCTTTTTAAGTTTAGATATAATAGTTTACATCACTCAACTCACATCCATATATACTTTTTGATTTTACCAAATCAAGCAACCATATTTCGCTTTCTTGCAACCATAAGATAGTATTGTAATCTTTGTGGGACGATACTCTACTCATCACTTTATTACTTGTTTGACTGGTACACTTGACATAAAGAAATCTGATCAACAGGTTGGAAAAAAAAAATCACTACAATTAGAGAATGTTTTAAAACATTAAAATCATTTAAAAAAAGTACTTAAAGATTAAGTTGAAGACATATAACAATATGACATGAACTTCCTTTGGACCAAAGCTAGAGGATTCCATTTTATTACTATCTCTCGTACTAAATCTAAGACATGTTGACTTTTTTTTTTAGAAATATTAAGAAAGC
Organism: Acacia melanoxylon; assembly: GCA_019022615.1. NCBI lineage: Eukaryota > Viridiplantae > Streptophyta > Magnoliopsida > Fabales > Fabaceae > Acacia > Acacia melanoxylon. The sequence continues at coordinate 8,031,436 of JAFJYJ010000007.1, read as the reverse complement.
TAAATAATTACTTAATAATATCATATGTTGTGTGATTAAAATTTTTATTAGTTTATAAGTCAGACAAATTACTTTGGAGACAAAATGATAAATATATATACTTTAACACTACTACATATTTGCGCATTTATAACCTTTAATACATAACAGTTACAACTAATAAACATAATGTATGTTGAGGTGGAGGTTGCACAAAGATAAATAAAGCTTAAAAGTAACGGTTAATTATGCGCACCGTCATATATTGGGGGCGGAATTCGTGAAAACACAAAAATAATGGTTCTAGTTAATAACTGTAATTTATTAAGTGACACTTTTTTTCGAAAAACCGTCATGTAGCACTTACAAATGATTCTTCTTCCAACCTTACATTTGTGTAAGTACAAATATAACGGTTAAATCCATTGATCGTAAAGTATGAACGACAAAAAAGACATTTCATAATAAACAACTATAATCTAAAGAACAAATATAAAAAGCATATTTTTAAAACCTCGTTCAGTTTGATACCAAGTACTAGTTCTCATAAGTTAAATATACTTTAGAATAAAGTATTCAACTCTATTTATATTGACCTATTCCTTTTGTTCTTAGTACTTTTCTAAAAATCACATTTTCATAACCTCATCCTTTTCTCCCTCATTATGGTTAGACACTAGAAAGCTCTTTCCATTCGCCTTCCTCCTCATCCACGTGCTCGCCCTCTTCCTCCTCATCCATGTGCTCTCCCTCTTCCTCCTCGTCATACTCACCCTCCTCCTCCAAGAGCCCCTCCTCTTCCACCACCACCACCACCACCTCCACAAGCTCTTCTCCTTCTTCCTCCACCACCACATCTTTTGCCTCCTCCTTAAATGGAAGCTCTACTGAAAATGTTGGCCGGACTTGATCGCTCCATAAGGCCTCTCGCTAGACAAGCCTAGAGTCTGAATAAGAAGTTGGACGACATCCTTTATCACAATCAGGTTGTATATGATCACTTCCAATTATTTATCTCCTTCCTCAAACATTGATGAAGTGCCAAATGAGGGGGAGGGCAGAAGGATAGGGACAACAATAGTGGTGATGACTGAAACCCACTATATATATATTTTAAAATTTTTGAACATTAAAAATAATTAATCGTTAGGGCAATAAATATATATAATATATATATATATATATATATATATATATTTTAAATGATCTCTTCACGATTATTAGTAAAAATCCGTTACTAATTTAAGGGATGTTCCTGGTTATTAATAAACAATCATTACTTAGGTTAACCGTGGCAATTTATACCGACATATTTGACTCTATAACGTAACCCTTTCCATTCTAAAGGACACGATTTACAGGATAACCCGCAAAACTCATTTAGCCATCCACTTCTATTCCAACTTCTAACTTTTGTTCTTTATTGATTACATGGGGGAGCAAGGACACATCGACAAAAGCAGCATGGGGAAATGACCTTTCTCATTCTCACTCTTGTTTATTCACACTCTCATTTTATTTTTCTAATTTTTTGATTATACTATGGGGTTGAATAATCAACTGTAAAAATTATAAAAAAAAGTCAAGTAAGTTACTGTTATTATGTAAAACTGGTCACTTTTCAGAATACCATGTCAAATACTTAACAGTTATTAAGAAATCACCATCATTGTTTACAAAACCTAACGACTATGAAGTTAAAACCGTGAACTTTCATTTAAAGGTTTATTACCGTTGCATATTAAGAACCGTAAGAAAATGCCACTTTTTATAACGGTTCTAAATTTATCATGAGCAAGTTTCGTCAAGTCTTTTAAAACACATACATACTATCTCGCACTCCTTCACTTTCCCAAGTTATTACACTTAACACGCTTGTCTTTGGTTGAATGTTACCCACCATCCTTAGAACCCCACAACTCTGGTTGACTTTTCCGGCCATTGAAAGTCGCATCCAGGTGAACCATATCCTCCTTTGCTTTCTTTGAACTTTGGTCTGACAGCCGCATGAGTCATTTCGATTATCCTAACTCGCTATTTCGTTTTAGAGGCCTAGCAAGGTCGCATTCCTTCGCGTGCTCTGTTCTTATTTTAAGCTATAATTTCTCTTCTGCATTCGCATTCTCCATTATGCATTCCACATTTTACTTATTTTTTACTTCGTCTTGCATACGTAGGTTTTGACTTTAGTCGTGAATCGTGTTTTTTCTAGAAAACCCATTTTCTGGAGTGGGTTTTACTTTTCATCTAAAAGGCTAGTTCTACTTCTTGTGGCATTGATAATGCCCCTAGTTTTGATAGTGCCTCTAGTTTTGATAATGTTCCTACTATTACCGATGTTGTCACTAGGCAACCCAGAAACGAGACCCCCAATAAGCTTTAGAATGAGTACGACATATTGTAAGGAGGGGCTGCTGCACCTTGAATTTTGTGAACAAAGTAAATTCCGTGGGGACAAGATTTGAGGTGACATAGAATAATGACAGGGTCAACCTCTTCGTTCATCATACTTCATTAGCTTCATTGGCTTAAAGGAAAGGACCAACTTATTGCACCATATTTTGATAAGCTATTTAATGGTATATTTGGGGACTGTATTACTATTTGTGGACTTAAATTGCATTAATTATGATTAAAGTTGTTTGCATGAAATTAAGGTTAAAAGAGGCAAAAATGTCATGTATTTTATGTTTTACCTTAATTGATTGATTTTTGGAATATAAGGCATTACATTTTGGGTTTATTTTCTTTGCACATCATTTTAGAGAAAATTACATAAAAGGACCAAGAATTTTTGAAAACTGCAGAATTGATGTTGCTGAGGACTGGAGAAAATTACATAGAAGGGCCCAAAACTTCAGAAAAGTGTAAAAACGCCCCAAAATTTTAAAACAACATTTTTCTACCCTTAAATCTTGTTTGAGGGCTTGTTTTTAGAGGAGAAGAGCAGTGACTTTTGACAAAGTGGGGAAGGCCGAATTCGAATGGAGATGAAGGCTTGAAAGGAATGAATCAGAGGGAACAAGATGGATAACACCACCACCATCGACGACTTCTCATGTCACCACTGGCGTCTCTTCCTCTCCACCCTCGTTGTTCCAATCTCCACCACCGGCTAACACTTTTAGAGGAGAGAGAAGGGAGTGAAATCGAGAGAGAGTGAGAGAGCTTTACTTGAAACAGAGAATCACACTACTTCTGGAAACTTCATCACCACCATTCCCTTCCTTGCCACTGCCGGAATCACACTACCAACCACCATTGTCATCTTATTACTCTTTACCATCAATTAATCATTCCCTTGTCTTCTCCCAAAGATTACCACCATGGTTTTCCTTTCTCTTTATCCTCTCTGGTTCAACTTTCATTCCTTCTCTCAAGACCAGGTAGACCCACTCCTACTCTTTCATTAGATTCGGTTTTCACTCCTTGTCCATAGATTCCTTGATTTTTAATGGAGTTGTGGCGGTGTCTAAGAGCGTGAGTGATTGATTCTCTTAGCCTCTTGAGGATTGGTGATTTGGATTGAGTTCAAGAGCTTCAATGAGAGAGTTTTTATTAGTTCCTTTCTGAATTTCTTATTATTATTGAAATCTTAGCTATGTTTTAAGGTAGTTTTAGTAGGATTTTGTTGTGAGTTATTTGGACTCCATATTGTTGAACTAAGATTGTGTTACATTGTGATTGGATGATTTTCATTTATGGATTTCCTAGTAATTCAATTAGACTTTGCTTGCTAAGTGTTTACTAGTTTGTGTAGTTGATTTTGGTTAATTTGAATGTTGCGATTGTGCATTCATATTAGAGGAAACATTTGCATTAATTCGATCCATTCCACACATCAAGTGGTTCTTGAATAATATTCCTAAGCAATAGCTATGAATGTGATCATAATAGTAGTTATTGATTAGGAATGTTAGACACAATATGATTACTTGGGGTTTTTAATTAAGACTTAATGAATTTTGACTCCCATATCATTTAAGACAATATCAGGGTAATGTATGTATGCCTGCTATTGCTTACTAAGTACTTGAAAAAAAATGTTAACTTGAATTGTATGCTTTGCAGTTTGCATATCATTTAGACGGAAAATCCAACAAGGAATTTGTCATCAAGAAGGTTTGCCAATCACTACGCACATTCCATCATACATGGATATATCATTGTACTTAGGAACCACTGGATGCTCATAGTCGTAAATCCAATGCGCAAAAGGGTTTGGTACTTTCACTACTAGAAAAGAATGAACCAACGATGGAAAAAATTCCATCGCAAATTGTGCCTAATTTGCGATGGATAGATTTTTCGTCACAAAACAGCATAAAAAAAGACACCGTTTTGCAACGGAAAAGGTGTCTGTCACAAAACGGTGTAACAAATGGCGTTGTTTTGTGAGGGAATAATCTATTTGTTGCAAAACGGCGTCATGTTTTGCGACAGAAAGATGTTCCATCACAAAACTGCGTAAAAAAATATCATCGTTTTGTGACGAAACGACCTATCCGTCGGAAACCGGCGGCATTTTTGACGTCGTTTTGTTACGGAAATTTTTTCCGTTGTAAAAAGGCATAAAAAATGCCGCCATTTTTCCGACGGATTGGCCTATCCATCACAAAAGTTAGTGTCGGATATAAAATTTTAGATCCGCAGATTTGAGCTCGTGTCCGTGGTTCGCTCTCGCTCTCCAGTATTCGCCAAAAGTGCTCGAGATTCCTCGCCGGTTCTCCCCGTCCGTTCTCCACCATCGGTTCTCCCCGTCGGTTTTCCGGTAACTCTGTGACTTTTTTTTTTTTTTTTTTTTCAGCTTTTCATCATCTATAGTGGAGTTGCTTTTTTTTTTTGGGGGGAGGGTTTAATTTTTGACCCTTTCCAGTCAAACTGAGGGTTGTGAATTCAATTATACTTGTAATTTTAATCCCTTAGTATCTGTCATTCTTTTTTTTTTTTAAATAAAATAAAATAAAATAAAAGCATACATTCATTATATGTTTTTGTTTTTCTGAATGGGATTGGACTCTTTTTGTATTTCTACAAGCATTCAATATTTTTCGCTTTCAAATATCATTTAAAAAAGTGTTGTCAAATTTGATTAAAAAATGCATATTTAAAATAGACATAAAAATACTGGACAAAAATATATAAATTGTTTGTGTTGAATTAATATTTCTCTCAATTTTAATTATAAGATTCACCTAGTTCAATGAAATGAGAAATTAGACTCGACTCTTTGCTTTTTTTTTTAAAAAAAAAAACATTTCTCCACGCATTTGAATGCATTAATTTCAAATATCATTTAAAATTGTATTGTCAAAATTGATGTATAGAAAATTCGGGAATTTTATTGCCTTCGGAACAATGAAAAAAAACAATAGATGACCGTTTCTTTATATGAAATTGAAGAATCTCGAGCCGTTTAGAAAATTTTAAAAGTAATAATGGAGCATTGTAAATAGATGAACATTATGACTTTATCCCATATTTATAGCTATTTCCTAGTATATAGCCTAGAATTCTGAGAGTTAAAAGAATAAATCTGACCGTATTTTCATTTCGTTAATTCCTAATAATTATTTAATAAATTAAATAATATATGTATGTATGTGTGTGTGAGAGATTTTATCCCCTATTAATAGCTATTTCCTAGTATATAGCTTAGAATTTCGATAGTTAAGAGAAAAAATCTGACCGTATTTTTATTTAATTAGTTCCTAATAATTAAATTTAATAAATTAAACAATATATCTCTTTTATATATATATATATGTGTGTGTGTGTGTTTTTTATCCTCTATTTATAGTTATTTCCTATTATGTAGCCTAGAATTTCGATAGTTAAGAGAAGAAATCTAATCGTATTTGCATTTAGTTAGTTCTTAATTAAATTTAATAAATTAAACAATATATCTCTTTTATACCCCCAACGTATTTTCATCTTGTTAGTTCCTAATTAAATTTAATAAAATATCTCTTATATATATATATATATATATATATATATATATATATCTTTGTAAAAAATATATCAATATCATTTAGTTCAAGCCTCTTTTATGCAATTTTATTTTATTTTTTATATCAATATTTTATTCTACATAAATAATAATAATAATATTTTTCCCGTAAAAAACAATTTTTGCACGAAATTTATTTCCATCACAAAATTCGAAATTTGCGATGGATTTTGAGTCCGTCTCAAAATTCAGAATTTGCGACAGAAATTTTATCCGTCGCAAATTCCGGATTTTGCTATGGAACAAAATTCTGTCGCAAAAGTTGGAATTTGCGACGCACACTCTGTCCGTCGCAAATTCTGAATTTTGCGACAAAATATTTTTTTCCGTTGCAAAATTCCATTTGCGACGACATTTTTTGCGACGGAAGGTGATCCGTCACAAATGGTTTTTAGGTCGAAATTCACCCTTTTGCGACGGATTTCGTCGTCGCAAATTCTGGATTTTTTTATAGTGTTTGAGTTCATGAGCGGGGTTCCATGTTAATTCTCTATGTGTTTTGATGATAACTGACAATTGTAAACTTAAAATGAAGTTTGTCTTTGTTAAGTTGAAAAACTTACTATCAAAGGCAAACTCGAGTTTGGAGTCGTCAAACTTGAGTTTGGACTTGACAGAGAGTAACTCAAGTTTTAAGAACTTAGCCAAACTTGAGTTTGTATTGGAAAACTCGAGTTTGTGTCAAATAGATAGCACTCTAAGTTTTTTCAAGTTAAAGCAAACTCGAGTCAGTTATGGCAAACTCGAGTTTGTGTTAGACAGAGAGCCTTTAATGATTTTTGAACTTACCTAAACTCGAGTTTAATTTGTCAAACTCGAGTTAGTGCTTGGCCGAAAGCTTTTAAAGTTTTTCATCTTTTAAAACAAACTCGAGTTTAGCATAGTAAACTCCAATTTGTGTTTGGCCAAGAGTTTTCAAAGTTTCTATTCTTTTAAGGAAACTCGAGTTTGTTTTATCAAACTCCAGTTTGTGTCAAGCCGAGAGCTTCTCACTATTTTGAACTTATGAAAACTCAAGTTTGTATTTGAAAGCTCTAGTTTGAGTTTTGTGGACTTAATCTTATTTTTATTTCAAAATGTCCCAAACTTGAATTTTTCACTTAATGACTCAAGTTTGCTCTTATTTTAAAGTGTTCTTCAAAGCTCAATCGCGATGTTTACCTATGTAAGAACAAAACTCGAGTTTGTGTTCCTAAACTCGAGTTTGGCTTTTAAGAAAATATTGCAAACTCCAGTTTGTTTGAACAAACTCCAGTTTAAAGCGCTCTGTTTGAAAATCAACTTTCTCGAATTTGCGAAATCTTCATATATGATCTAGATATTTCTTATCATCACTCATTACTATTCTTAACTATGTTTAATTAGTTTGTTAGTGAGTTTCAGATGATTAAAATTGTATTAGAATGAGGATTAAACATAAAGCAAAAGGTGACGTCAGCACATTTATTGCTGGTCCAAAAAACTTAGCATCCTTTTGACAAATCATTCTCTGGACTTTGTAAAGGTTTAAATGTTTTCTTTCTCTCTATGGAAACTTCATCATCCAATGGATTAATTTGAAGGAAAGTCAACATGAATTTCTGAGCACCTGGATTAATTCAAGACAAGAGAGAGAATGGACCAAGTTACAACCTAACAACAACATTAATGTCTCCAACAGCTACATTAATGATTCCAACGGTTATTTAATGCTTCCAACATATATAAGATGAAGCATTCAATTCTCTACAACCACCAGAATACAGAAAATGAAAAGCTATCAAGTTACAACTGTATTTAGTGTTTTCTACCTACTTGAAAAGTATCTTTTTGATACATTATACTTCAGTGATTATTTTATCTGCTCTTTTAGAGAGTTTATCATTGATTATCAATCATTGTAAGAATATCAAAATTGTGGGACTTTGAGGTTGTGTTTATCAGTTTACAACTTGTAAGGGGAGTGTATCCTAGTGAGGGGATAACTTTCGAGTGCAAAGTGTGTAATTGATTTGAGTGTTAGTGAAATCCCAGAGTGTCTGGGGACTAGACATAGGTCAAGAGTTAAGACCGAACCAGTATAAATCTTGCTGTGTCAAGCTTTTCTTCTCTCCTCTGTTTTACCCTTTTTTGCTGTCTGTGTTTGGGTGTCTGGAAAAAGAATTTTAAAATCCTCAATTCACCCCCTCTTGGTGATTTTCTCCATTTACATTCCAGACACGGGACCATACATGCAAGAAACTTTCAACTAGTAAGTTAGTTATTCATCATCTCTTATAATTCAATTCATCTTGCATGTTTTTGTATATGTAATTTTAAATTATATCTTCTTAGAGTTGTCTACACTTACCGAACTCAAAATGGTCTCCGTTGCCACAAAAACAAACTCACTGATGACAATTACATATGCTGCTTCTAATGGCTACGTCTAAAGGTATATATATTATTTACCAATGACTATAATATTAAAAAATTGAGGAAGCACACAATGTGTGTGTGTGTGTGTCTGATTGGCAGTCAAATTTTTCTTCTCATTTCTTTATAGTGGCCAAAGTAACCAGACAATAGCAACGATTTTGGGTATTGTGTAATGCAGTAATGAATGACATCATCACCCACGGTCCAGAAAATACTGATACAACTAAGATATATTATATGCTCAGTTTGTTCATATATATATTCGATCAGTTATACATTACAATATCTAACTTCCATCTTGTTTCCTTTTGTGAACAGTATTTTGATGCCTCCTGCACAATGTTTAGCAACTCACAAATGGAAGAATTTGCTAAAGAGTTGGCGACATCTGTGAGACATCCGTGAGAGAATAAATACATATAAGATGACTATAAATCTCTAGATACTAATCATTTGTTTGTTTTAAAGTTTTGGTTTTAATAGTATATAAATGTACAAGAATAACTGTAAATATATTCTAATTTGTTGCATTCTTCTGTATATGAATGAATGCAAATATATATTGTGATTCATCCTGTACAAATGTATATGCAGGAGATACTGAAAGCAGAAACCCCCCCCCAATTTTTTTTTTTTTTTAAAGTTTAGCTTCGATAAATCAAGGTTGTTATTTAACAACTGTTATGTACAACTATGTATAACGGTTATTAAAGCAGAACCATTATGTATGATGAATTATTATCATATATTATGACGGATGTTCATGTGTTCTCGTTAATTATTATCACATCAATGAGTATATCATAGCCTCATCAAACTTCCATACATAACATGTGTTATATTATAACTGTTATAATAGATTTAGAATAAATAAGGGTTCGGAACCGTAATGTATTTGCATTGAGCTTTTATAGCGGCAGCATATATGATGGTTTAAAATGTTATATATGGTAGATAATAACCATCATATATTGTGATTTCTACAATAGTGTAAAGTAATTTAATTGATTTCTTTAATTTCCAAAAAAGTCAATGGAGTCTTATATTTAGAACTGTATGTAATAGCTATTTTAAGATTAAAATATTTACCTTACCATGTTAATTTCACTTTTTAAAAAAAAGGTTAATATCATCTTTGATCCTTCAAGTTTGCCTTCATTTTGGTTTTGGTCCCTTTATGAACAAAATGGTCTAGGTTTTTATTGAGTTATATGAACCAATGTCTTAAATGAATTGAAACTCGAAGGATCAAAACTAAAATATGTGCAAACTTGAGAGACCATTACATTAACCCTTTTAAAAAACATAATTAAGAGAAAGTCTCTAGACTCCATATACTTTCTGATGATAATATTGCTCTTATTAAAGAATTTTGGTAGAGGAAAGGGGCACAGAAAGTGCGTCATGCAGCTCTAAAAGATTACGAATGAGACAGCTATCATTTTAATAATTCGGATACCATCGTTCTCCCACTTATGTAGTTGTGCTGTTTGCTGGAGCTTTGGATCGTTCCTTTCAACTACCCTACTTTTTTCTAAACTTAAAACAGATTTTGTTGTATTTATATAAAATATAAGAACAATCAATATCAATTCAATATTTATAACAAATTATATTATTCATAAGTTATAAAAAAATAAAAATGTTGCCCTAAATATTGAATTAAATTATATAGAAATTTAAAAAGTATTTTACATTTGTAATTTTTTTCCCTCTTAAACTATGAATAAAGGTGGTTTCATCTAAAATTTTATACAAATATATTGGTCTACTGTAGTTATATTGTAATTTAGTGATAATTTCGTTAACATTAAATGATCTATTTTGATCTACATACATTGTAGTTTTAAGTTTTAACCAAGTTTGAGCTTTTGTCTTTTACTCATACTCCACTTCATCATTATCACATGAGACAACCTCATATGGCGTTTTGATAAAAATTTAATTTCAATGAAACCAATTCTAGGACATGAGAGTTCCTTGATGCTAATTAAATAATTTTAAACCGAACCTCAAAATCCTTAATTCTATATGTTATGCATATCAGAAGAACAGCATTAGCCAAACTAAGACTTCTGCTATCTCTGTTTAAACTAATCCTATTTAATGTTTCAAATAACCATTATACATCACTCAAATTAAATAACAATATATTAAGCACTATAAAGAATCAAGACCACCCACAAATTTTTCAATTTGGAGCTCCAACCTTAGAAATGATCATTGATTATTGATATGATGTGACTTTTACAGAGCATATTGTATATGCAACAATCTGCCTTGTCATTCACATATAAACACAGATCACACTATACATACATTAGCTTTCAGAAGCATCTTAGTTATGTTAAGGTCATTATCACTTGGGACAACACTGAAATGGTGACGCAAGCTTGAGTGAGTGATTTCCACTTCATAATCTCCATGAAAGAGGGAGGCCTCATATAAACCATTGGCATCTGTTTTGCCTCTTAACCTGTTTGAGCCAATCTCTTTGAGAATCTTATCCACCACATCTCCTGTGGGTAAGTTCTTGAAATTGTTATCTGTTAAACACATTCTGTAACATCCCTCAGGCTTCCATGCTGCCCATATTATAATCCCTTGAACCTTTGGATGAGATAATGCCTCCCTCAAAATCTCGTCCAGGAACTGAGCCTGCTCAAATATTCATCAAGAATAGAAATACTTATTTGGGAACTATGTTTGTGTCATGTATATATTCATTCTCAGAATGGTTTATTCATCACTGTCGTAGCTTGATCACAGAAAAGTACCGGTCCCGATGGTAAGAAATCCAATTCGAGCTAAGCTAAGTTTACTTAGCAGCAGAGACTTTTTATCTAATTTGGAGGACTTTTTACGTTGCTTTTGAGGGGACATAGATATAAGTGATGTAGTAAGTAGGCTTACTTACGTCTGATTCAGAATAAACGTAGATAATAAGACTTTCTCTGTCTGTTCACTGAAAACAGACATGGAAAATAAGACTTTAAACGTTTGTTTTGAGCACAACCAACATAAATACTCTTATACTTCCTATGTATGTTGTGCGCTTAAAATAGACGTAGAAAGTCTTACTTTCCACTTTTGGTTTGAGTGAACAGGTGTAGAAAGTGACATATTTTCTTATAAAAAATAAGGGCCTTTTTTATATAATTATACAATTTTTTTTTTAACACTAATAATAGCTGATTTATTGTGATTTAACTTGTTAAGTTTTACCTGTTTGGGTTGGCTATTAACATCCAATTCTGTGAGCCAAATAGGCATCCCCGAGGCACCAAGCATGTCAAGGGAAGCTCTCATGTAAGCCATGTCAAGATTACTGAAATGGCCCTCAAGTCCTATTCCAATAGGCCATCCACTGTAACCTGGGAAGCTTTGTATCTCTTTAAGCCTCTGAATGTACTTCACTGGTGTTGCCACTACATCTATTGTATCTTCTATGGTACCAAACTCGTTCATGAATGGTATCGCTGTTGCATCAAGATCATGAGCGACTTTATAAATACTGGCTGATGCATTGCTCCCAAGTTTGCTTTCAAAGAAAGAGAAGTGAACATTTTCGTTCACAACATCCCAAGAAATCACCTTGTTCTTGTACCTTGTCATGATCGATCTCTGCCTTCTCGCCACGGCTTCATTAAGTTGTGTTGGAGAGAGTGAATGGACCCAACTAGGTTGGAGAGAAGGATTGTCCCAGTGAACATTATGGCCGCGAACTGAGATCCCATGTTGCTGTGCAAACTGAATCAAGGCATCAGCAGCAGAATAGTCCTCTTTTCCCTGTACTGGCTCGTTCACGTACCACTTCATTTGGTCTTCTAAGGTGGCGTATTTGAACCTCGGAAGGTACCAATTTTGATAGGCAAGGTTGGTGAGGATATTTGGGTTTATGGTACAACCAATTGGGATGCTTGATGACTTCTGTTTGATGTTTATCTCAGAGTTTGCTAATGGTTTCCCTTGTTCGTCAACTGCTTGTAATTGCACCTTTCTCTTACGGGTCTGCCAAAAGAGGCAAAAAAGCTTAATTTAGCAAAATCCTGATATTTCTCTTAGAAGACAATATTGCTAAGAATTTGAGTCTTCAGTACTTTATAAAATCCATACATTCAAGGAAAGAATGTGATTGTTTGTAAGGATCATACACAATATTAACACTGATCATCACTTTTCTCTCTAACTCTATCTGAATACGTTGTATGTATCATGTATAATATACATAAGTACATAACTCTAATAGTCGAATTATTGTATCACTTTAATACTTGAGACAGAGAGAATCACTTGTAGTTTCATGCTTTCAAGGTACTAATAAGTCATGACATAGATGGATAGACAGAATCTGAGTTATTAGAAACCGAATTAATGGTGACACCATATTTGGTAAAATGAATTTCATTATAACAGAGAATGCAAACGAAATAGAATTAGTAGGAAGAGCCTGAATATTAGTATATTTGAAATTTACCTGCTTCATGCTCTGATATTGGTGAGACTTCCATTGCTCTTTGGTGAATGGTAGTAATGAGACGCTGTCAACCCATATTTCTACAGATGTATTATTGCTCTGCACAAGTTTTGGCCTCCATTAAAGAAGGAGGAAATCAAACCCCAACTTAAGGAAAAGAAAAAGGTGAGCATGGTGGGTAGTGGTAGAGTTCATTACCATTAACAAATATTTTATCAAACAGTTTCTGGGCAAAAAGATACCTCAAAATATAGTTCAGCAGGGCCTGATGATTCTGCTGTAAAACCACCCTTAAGCATGGACCAACAGTTAGAATTCACAATAGCAGCACCAGCATGTTTCAACCCATTTTCCGTTTTGAACACTGCTGCTACAAGAACATCATCATCACCATCACCATTCACTTGTAGCCAAGCTGCAAATTTAACACAAGTGATTAAGAACCCAGAAAATACAGCAAAAAGTAATGGGCATAAACGAAAGAGTTATTGGAGTCTACTAGAGATTATGTAGAGATTGTCCTTTTCTAGATAGAGCTTCTGGGAAACACTCTCATTGGGTTTATTTCTGCTGTGAGCCACAAGGTAATTATTGCCTCTGGATTCTCTGTGATCAATTTTGGCTTCCCCAAATGGAGACCACCCTTGAAGTCCTTCATCAAGTTTAGGGTTTCTGATGATTCCTCCACCATACTGAGGTTCTTGGGGGTTTGATAAGCACTAGCAAGAGTATAGTAAGTTATGATTATTGATTAACAACAAACTGATATACTTTAGTCCTATTCTAAATTGGACTAACACGCATTAAATATTTTTTCATAATATTAAAATAAAGAATTTATGGTTACCTCAATGCTGGCCGAATAATCATAAGTCAAAGCATAATTCCTCGCCAAACCTAAGGGGACCAAAACCAAAAAGTAAAGAAATCAATTAAGTTCTCATCTAGTAGTAACTTCCGCTTAATTGTTAACTTAATTCTTAGTGTGCTTGGGGCGGGAATAGTATTTCGTTTCTGAATTTTGTATATCTGTAAAAAATTTGAAAAATGAGTAATATTATCCATCAGTTATAAACAATACAATTTATTCAAATTTTTATTTCATATAAAGATTATAAATTAGATCATTTTAGGTGCCTAATATAAGTAAAATATATTAAATCAAATTTCAAAATATTTCTTATAAGTTGTAGATAATATATCATATTTTTTTTTGGGGTGAGATATTATAGTTAGTATTATTTGATGATAACTATCTTACATTACATTTTTCACATATTTTTTTTATCTAGATATAAAAAAAGAAAAGCAAAGATTAAATGTAACATTTACATTTAGGAAGAAAAAAAATAATATGAGTGCTTAATTTAGATCAATCCAACAAAATTGATGGAATAATAAAAGACGACTTTGAAGGCGCTTTTCAATTTACAAAGGTTTTTTTTTTTTTTTTTGTTTAATCAAGGGTTGTCTGCTCTCGGCGCTTAGAGGGTAAAGAGTTTTCGTTTTTCCAAACAAGTACGTCTCTCAATATTTGAACTTGTATTCTTCTCTTTATGAGGATGAGACTGCTTGACCCCCAACCAACAACTTGTTGTACAAAAGTATTTTTTATTTCATTTTATCATGCATATCAAATAAATTCCATATTACAAACACCTCAAGTCAATCTCAACCCTGTGACTTCATCCAAGCGTGGCAGGTGACTCTGCCATTGGAACAACTCAGCATTCAAATAAACAAGCATGAGCATGGTAACAAAACAAGAAAAGGCCTTTGGATAAGTAATATGATGAGATGATAGAGGTAGAGAGAGGACGAACAAACCAGCTAAAATGAAGGCACAGATCAAAAGCAGTTCTTTCATATGTTGACCTCCCTCCATAGCCTCAAGTTTTTTATTCTGCTCGAGAATTATATTTCATGTGAACAAGTTAAAACCAGAGGTCTTGAATAAAGATATATATATATATAGGCACACACACCAAGGCATAATGTACTGAAGTAGAATACAAGCAACAGCAATGGAGAAAGTTATATCTTGCCTTGAAGAAACTAACTATAATATGCATCAACGGTGGATCTTTGTTCTAAAGATAAGAAATATAGGTGTACATATATCTTGCCTTGAAGAAAATATGCCACTAATAAACCATTAAAAGGCCCTCCAGTTTACAACAGATGTGTCTGTACAGTTTTAGTGACCTCATAACAAGTCACATATCGAACATGTATATTATAGGACTATTACTTTCCTTCTATGGTTAATCATAAGAGATAATGATCTAATTTATACGTATTAAAAACACTTAAAATTAATTAGCAGAGATTGATTCTGCCGAAGGGAATACTTGACCCATAACTCACAAAATAATGGATTCAAATCCCACTATAAATGTGAGGACCTTGTAAGTCAACAATGTTTAAATATTTTTCTAAAAAACCAAAAGAATTAGACATTCTTTAATGGTTTCCTTATATTGATTTTTCAAACGATGACATGGCATCTCCATTCTGATGTTCCATTTTTTTTTTGATACATTTGGCAAGCGTAAGCTTGAAATTCAAAATACACACCACCTAGAACAAAGAACTTAATTCATCCCTAACATGCATGATGTCAAGCATGAACCGAGTTCTACATCTCGGGTGCACCTGTGGAATTACCCTTAACTGCTTATCATCTGCGGTTCCATTTATTATGTGTAGCTAAACCTGCATTCACTCCACACCAACAGTTGATTTAATATATCTATGCATAGTTTGACATGCTTTGTATTGCATATAAAACGAATTTATTTTTTAATAATCTTAAGATGCAATACATACAACGTAGGATGTAAATCATGTATGTTCTTGTTTGTTTTTTTGGGTCAAATCATATATGTTCTCACTTAATAACATTTGATCGATATGTTGGAAAATGGAAATAAAGTTGATGTGAATGAAGTTTACCTCATCAATACATATCTCAAATTTTTTAAGGTTGTTAGGTTGCCTTTCTTTCCTTCTTTCCATTTTAATCATTAGATATTTACAATGTTTTATACAATATTTAAGAACTGAATTAATGCATTCATGATTTGCAAATAATACAACACATTCATAATTTTTAAAAGATAAATAAATATACAAAAATATTTTTTTATGAAAGCTAAAACTAAGCGGCAAATTTGAACATGGCTGTATTCATGGATTCAGCAGCAGCAGGCATCATTTTCAAGTACTGAACTGAAGTGGAATTACTCCATTCTTGAAGAAGCTTATCCACAACATCCCCAGTAGGCAAGTTGTTGAAATTGTTATCAGTCAAACACATCCTGTAACATCCTTCTGGTCTCCATGCTGTCCACATCACAATTCCCTCTACATTTGGATGAGAATATGCCTCTCTCAGAATCTCCTCTAAATACTCTGCCTACAGCAATGTCATAAAGAAAAAAACAATGGAAACAAGTCTTTAGTGCACCAACTTCTAAGTTATGTACTTTTGCCTTCAAGTGTGGACAAAGTACTGTCTAAGACTGCTATATATGGATTGAATTCTAGATCATTTTCACTTGAAAGCTTTAATTTTTAGGTGACAATGTATGAATAGTTCAGTTAACTCCCCACTGATGCGACTTCATTTTAAATAAGGACCAAGAAATTCTAAAATTACATTGAAGTACTAAAGGACAAAGTGAAATTATGCTTTGATAGAAAATGACCAAAATGCCCTTCCTTCATATGGGCACTTGTTATTTTACTATTGTTAAATGCTTATGTGCTTTTTGTAAAAGAATAAACAAATGAAGGGCATTTTGGTCATTTATCATTAAAAGTAATTTCAGCTTGGTCCTTGAGTAACCAGAATCTTTTAGTTCTTATTTGAAGTAAAGTCGCATCAACAGAGGTTAACAAAAATTCTCCAATTAATCTAGTTGTTGCATCTTTATACCTGCTTAGGTTGGCTTGTAACATCCAATTCTGTAAGCCAAATTGGAAATCCAGTGGCAGCAAGAGTATCAATAGTAGCTCTCATGTAAGGCAAGTTCAGAGTAGAGAAATGAGACTCAAGCCCTATTCCAATTGTGAATCCACAGTATTCATAATAGCTTTGGATTTCTCTTATCTTCTGAATATACTTTGCTGCGGTTGGTGACCCATCTCTACTATCCTCAATAGTGTTAAACTCATTCAGAAACAAAGTGGTTTCCCTATCAATCTTGTGAACCTCATTGTAAATCCTAGCTGAAGCATTCGGTCCTAATTTACTTTCCAAGAACTTGAAGTGCATATTTTCATTAACAACATCCCAAGCAATGAGTTGGTCTTTGTACCTTGACACCACTGAACTCAGCCTCTTCTGAACTGCTGAGTTAAGCTGATCCGGTGGCAGCGAAGGGACCCAACCGGGTTGGTAACGAGCATCATCCCAAAACACATTGTGGCCACGAACCGCTATGTCATGTTGCTTGGCAAACTCAAGCATGGCATCTGCTATTGAGTAGTCTTCTTGGCCTTGATTGCGTTCTGTGCTGTACCATTTCATTTCATTCTCAAACGTGGCGACAGTGAACCGAGAAGTGAACCAATTCTGGTACGCTTCATTGTTGAGGATGTTTTTGTTTATTGCACTACCAAATGGAAAACTTGGGATCTTCTTGCGTGTCTGACAAGACAAGAAACCATGAACTTCAATGCTATATAATAGACATTTCTTTCTCACTTTCAAATTCTACATAATTGTTATGACAGAGATACCTTTTCAATACTTTGATACTGATGAGACCTCCATTCTTTGTATGTGAATGGCTGTAAGGAAATGCTATCTACCCATATCTCCACAGAAGTGTTATTGCTCTGCAGATTTTAGCATTTGTACAGCTATAAGAAAACTTATGGATCCGTTAATAACCAAAACAAAATACTCCTTCCTTTCTTTCCATGAAGCAATAATCAATCGGACTAAAAACTTAATTAGTAAGAAAAATACAACCCCATTGAAGTACCTCGAAATAGAGCTCAGCTGGTCCTGATGAATCTGCTGTGAGGCCACCCTTAAGCATAGACCAGCAATTTGACTTAGCAATTGTGGCTCCAGCATGTTTGAATCCATTTATTGTTTTGAAAACTGCTTTTACTGTTCCATTTCCCTCATTTACTTGTATCCATGCTGCATAAAATAAACTATATATGATGAAGAACATAGAAAAGAGGAGTCATATTTGTACAGTTATAGCCTTTTGTGTCACCAGATAATGTGTAGAGCCTATTCTTTCTCAGGTAAATCTTTTGGGAGGCACTGTCATAGGACTTATTTCTGCTGTGGGATACAATATAACGGTTGCCTCTAGACTCTCTGTGCTCGATTCTTGCACTCCCAAACACGGTCCAACCTTTCAGTCCGTTGTTAAATTCTGGGTTTTTGATGATTCCTCCATCATACTGAGGCTTTTGAGGATGCTCTAAACACTGAAGTTTATGACATGAGGACTCATAATTAATGTGTGTGTATGTATATGTAAATAGCAATGTTGGGCATAGAAAGATGAAAGCAGAGAGAGCTTACTTCAATGCTTGAGGTGTAATCATAGGTTGAAGATTTGGCTTCAAACCCTGCAGGTGCATCAATGAGTTAAATCACTAACCTTTTGTATTAAGGACTAAAGAATGTTAATGATGTCATATTGAAAATGTGTATGGTTTCTTTTTCACAAAGTTCAGCATATAATTTATCATTTGATATGAAATATTTTACTGCAAATTGAGGGGCAAAACTGTTAAATGGCCTGCGGTGTAGAGCATGACATGATAATTTCAATGGAGGACAAACCTGGGAAAAGAATGAAACTCAGCAGAAGAAGGAGAGTCATGGTTTTTGGTTTTTTCTTTTTGGCCTTAGAATAGATTTCAGTTCATCTGCTGAGCAAGCAATAAGTCTAGTTCAGACATAGAAAAAGAAGACAACGTAGGAAAGATTTCTTAGGCTGTTTCCAAGAATGAATTACACTTAAAGCAGACACTAACGAGGAATTGGTGACTTATAACTTGATGCAAACGATTTTTAGAAGCAAAGTTTTGTAATAGTCCTATGACGTAAAGTTGCAAAACATGGAAGTGACTTTCAATCTAAACCCTAGAGTTCTGTTGCAATTTTTCCCCCCAACCTAAAGTATCCTCAAGTCAATTTAGACTTGAGCTTAATCTCTATTGAGTTCACAGCGTTCTATTGCAAATTATACTATAATCTTTGTTCTATAATTAGTACGAGAGATAGTAATAAATTTGGTGAGACCAAGTTTGGTATCTCAGGCTGGAGACTGCATCCGTCCGTTAGACTAAGTAATATTTTTTATAATATAAGCCTGTTTGAGAGTAAAAAGTATTTTTGTGTTTTATGAGATAAAATTTCATTTACATATTTAACTCATACAACATATATTCACGTAAAATAAGCTAATATAAAACACTCACAGGAAAACATGTAAAAATCATCATAATTCAAAGACCACCCCGTTTGAAACGGTGCGCTTCAAGTTTGATGGTATGACAAATTATGGTCCATTCGATCAAACATGCGGCCTAGATTGTTTAGACTAAATCAAATTTGATGGTATGACAAATTATGGTCCATTCAAGTTTACTTGGCTAGGGAACTCAAAACAGAACATAATAGAGGGCTGGGCTTATTAGTTCTCCCAACTCCTTAAATCTAGAATCGTTCAGATCTGATTTTGGATAGTTTAAATTAAATTTTTTAAAAATATGATTTCTTAAATAAAAAATAATTTTTAAAAAAGAATAATAATTAATAGAAAATCTTTATTTTAGATTATATATCGATTAAAATAATTTTTATTAAATAATATATATTTTTAAAAACTTAGACCTAAATCATCTAAATTAGATCTAACAATTCAACTTTTATGAGTTGGGAAAACTAAACACTGTGTTTATCACTTTAGTCATATTTATAAGTTTTTTTTGACTAAAAAATTTGAACCTATTTATAAGTCCTCTTCAGATAATAAATGAGATTATGATAATTTTGTCTATATTAATTGTACTAATGAAAATAGAAAAAGAAGAAAAAATTGAAAAATACTCATTTATAAATAAGGGTAAAGTTAAAAATGTATCCTATAATCATTGATACGTGTGATTTAGTTAATTGAGATTTATAAATAGTAGCAACTACACCAAAATCAAAATGGATCCGGTTTTGGTCTTTATCTTTTGGATAAAGACTAGAGAAATTAAACGTCTGGCCCGTCAGATCGATCTGGATAGTCATTTTATTTTTTTTTAACTCATTTCTTTTGAATAAAAAAATCATTTTTAAAAATAATAGAAAGTAAAAAATATCATATCTAGATCTGGACGGTCCAAAGGAAAAAACTCTCCTGCTTATCCAAAGGATAGCATAGCCAGGGAATCCAATTCCAAAATGAAGTCGGTAACAGATAATCCGTATCCTGCGGGGCCATGTAAGACGTGAGAGTCAGACTCCCTTGTTCTCCAAGTTCTCTGTAATCTGATAGCGATTCACCTTTCAGATTTTATCCAAAAACGTAGCCTTAATCTTTGTGTTTAAATATTCAAATTTTATTTCCCTTATTTTTGTTCAAGTTTTATCGCCACCACACACTCATCATCTCAAGTTTGAGACAGAGCCATAATCATGGAGGTCTGGTTCATCATCCTCGTCTCTCTCTGTCTCACCTTTCTCATCAAAGCTTTCTTCAACCTTCTCCTTCCTTCTCACTCATCTCCACCTCTCCCTCCTGGCCCTCTCCGGGTCCCCATCATCGGAAGTACCATTTGGCTTCACAATCCAATCACCGAACTCGTTCCCATTCTTCGACGTCTTCATGCCAAGTACGGTCCCATCGTCACTCTTCCTATCGGTTCTCGTCCCGCCATTTTCGTCGCCGATCGATCTCTCGCCCACCAAGCCCTCATTCAAAACGGTGCCGTCTTCTCTACACGACCCGCCGCCGATGCCACCGCCAAGATCACCACCAGTAACCAGCATATCATCAGCTTCGGTTTGTACGGTCCCACATGGCGGCTACTCCGTCGTAACCTCGCCTCTGAGATGCTCCACCCGACCCGGATAAAGTCCTTTTCGGGTCTCCGTAAATGGGTCCTGGACATGCTTCTCAGTCGCCTCAAGTCTGACTCAGAATCAAGCGGCTCTGTTCAGGTGATTGGCCATCTCCATTATGCTATGTTCTGTTTGCTGGTGTCCATGTGCTTCGGGAAGATTCTTGAACACAAGCAAATCATAGATATCGAATATGTTCAGCGTCTTTCACTTATGAGTTTCAGTAAATTCACTGTGCTAAATTTCTGGCCAAGTGTCACTCGAATTTTGTTTCGCAAGCGGTGGGAGGAGTTTCTGCGAATTCGGAAGGAAAAAGAAGACGTATTGCTTCCATTAATTAGATCAAGGAAGAAAGCCAGAGAACAGAGGTTGTTGAGAAAAGCCACAGAGGCCAAGAACCCAGACCAAGTCATCGTGTCATATGTGGATACTCTGTTGGATTTACAGTTGCCGGAGGAGAAACGCGACCTCAACGACGGCGAACTGGTTTCTCTATGCTCGGAGTTTCTGGACGGAGGAACAGATACAACGGCCACTGGCTTACAGTGGATTCTGGCAAACTTGGTGAAGTATCCACATATTCAAGAGAAACTGTTTCAGGAAATAAGAGAGGTGATGGGTGAAAGAAGAGAGGAGATAATGGAAGTGAAAGAAGAAGATTTAAAGAGAATGCCATATCTGAAAGCTGTGATTTTAGAAGGACTGAGACGTCATCCACCAGGGCATATTTTGTTGCCACATGCAGTTTCAGAAGATACAGTTTTGAATAATTACTTGGTGCCCAAGAATGGGACTATAAACTTCATGGTGGCAGAGATAGGAAGAGACCCAGAGGTGTGGGAGAATCCAATGGAGTTCAGACCAGAGAGGTTCTTGAAAAATGAAGAAGAAGAAGAAGAAGCATTTGATATTACAGGGAGCAAAGAGATAAAGATGGTGCCTTTTGGAGTAGGAAGGAGAATGTGTCCTGGTTATCATTTGGCAATGCTTCATTTAGAGTACTTCATAGCCAATTTGGTTTGGAACTTTGAGTGGAAGGCTTCAAATAGCGCTGATGTTGACCTTTCAGAGAAACGAGAATTCACTGTGGTAATGAAAAGTCCATTACAGGCTCATATATCTCCCAGGATTTAGACCTCTTAATTAGATTATTTAATAGCTAATTAATGTCATTTTTGGTCATGTCTCGTCTTTGATAAACTAGTGCAAATAAGAGTTCTTTTAGTTGGGACAATTACTAGATTGCTGCTTCCAGCTTCTTAGGACTCAATGTGGGGCCTTGTATGGTTTATTAAATTCTCTTATAAGTTATAACTATCTCTGTTCTCAGTCAACCTAACTAAAATTACATGCGTTAATTAGTAAGGCTCTTGTATGTCCTTAAGGTAGATCCTTAAATTGTTTTGCGGATCTAATTAATTAATTTGATTAGATTAGATAAGTTAGTTAATATGATTTTTTTCCTAAAATATCCTCATTATCTTTCTTAATTTCCCCTTACCTCTCCTGCTTGATTATTGTTGAGAGAATATCTCAATAGGTTAATTTAGAAATAAATTAAACAACATGTAAAATATGTCTTGCATTGAAGATCAAAATTGATATTCTAATAGATCATACATTAGGACTAGATGGTTATTATGCTTTACTTACAATATCAATAACAACAACAAACATTACCCAACCTAAATGGGTCAGATAAATGGATCACATAATGCCTTTGAGCTCAGTCAACCAAATCTTTAGATAAATTGTTAATCAATACATCTTCATTAATAACTTTATTAAGCGTTTTCTTTGATTTTTTTTTTCCCCACATTTTTACTAGAAACTCCAAATTGCTTAGTGTACCCACTTTGTTAATGCATTGAATGACATTATTTGTATCTGTCTAGACTACCTCAAACATTTTTTTACTATTTTTTGTTTCCAATAGATACCACTCTAACTTTACTTACAACTAAAACTAATCTACATTAACATATAAATCAAGGAGTAACAGCATCTTGTTCAAATGCATTATGCATGTTATATGGTTTCACAAATCAGCATCATCACGATTTGAAGCCTTGATTCAAAATGTCACAATGCAGAAAAAATGCCAATCTATCACCCTGAGAAAGAAAAAGTTCTAAATTACTCCCCTATCCTTACTTGTAAGATAATATTTTCCAAATTGTTTATCAGCTTTTTATAAAGTATTTTTTTTGGACTGTATTTGAATAATAAATATTTTATATTCATTTTACCCTTCATTAATTACATATTGTATTAGTTATTACCCATACTCTCTTCCCTTCACCCACTCATTAATAAAGATATACTTCTCCGGTCCTTAGGGCCTCTTTGGTTCAGCGAAGGGGACGAGAGATGAATGATTTTAATGGAGGGGAAGAGATGAGGTAAGAAGGGAGAGATTTTAATATTATCTTATTTGGATGGGTGATAATAAAGAGGAAGAGAAGGATTTTACTGTTACGTTATTTTGTTTAATTCAGGAGGGGAGAGAAAATATTTTTATACAGACAACTTTGCCCTTCCATACATCTAACTTATATTTCAAAACATGTTTAATAATCATAATTGCAACCATATTCTGATAAAAAAGTAATTATAATTATTATAATTATAATATGTATCATAATAATTAAACTTATAATAATAACATAAATCCATGAGTCAACTTATAATATAATAAAACTTATAG
The DNA here is from genome assembly GCA_019022615.1 of Acacia melanoxylon. NCBI lineage: Eukaryota > Viridiplantae > Streptophyta > Magnoliopsida > Fabales > Fabaceae > Acacia > Acacia melanoxylon. The sequence goes on along the minus strand of JAFJYJ010000007.1, from coordinate 8,007,771 downwards.
GAGAACAACTTTTAGGTCCCAACCAAAGAAAACAATATCAAAAAAGTTCTCATTGACAAGTGAACATGGGGGATTACAAATGAATCAATTACCATTAACAACTTATGGGACTTGTCAATGTATTATTTCCCTTGATTGAGACCTAGATGTCATTCTTCGTAATTATAAGGATGCAGCCATAGATCTTGCCTTTATTCCGGGGGAGACCATAAGAAGTAGATAATCTCCTTATCTTTTTCCCCCCCTTATTATCTCTCATAAGTCTATCTGGATCAAGCAATGATTTGATTAAGTATCTACACTCGAGTTTAGATACTTAATCACAGCAAGACACTCACGAAACCTCTCATATTAAAGCAGCACACTCGAGTGTGGTAGTGAACACTCGAGTGTCTTGAGGAACACTTGAGTATTGGTTCAAAATCTCAACAAGGCTCTTAACGCAAAGTGTTCAAAACTGATGAACACTCGATTGTACCCAGTAGTACTTGAGTGCTACACTCAAGTAAGGGCTCTCACACTTGAGTGTCAGTATGATGCTTTAGTTTCAAAATGTCTCCGAGAATCCATATTTTTTTTCTTAACATCTTATACTTGATTACTACTCATTATACTTCTCAATGCTACTAAACGCATTTGTTAATGAGTTTTAGATGTTTAATTTGAAGGATTACGTGCAAAATCTCAAAAGCAAATCATGTGTTAGAACATTAATTACAGTGAGAGAAACAAAGAACATGGAAACATTTTCAGAGCAGGTCGAATGATCGTCGTCTGAAATACCCATTCTAGTGAAAGTGAAAGCGAAAGCGACTCAACCTTAAGCAATCCTAGAATAGACCGACATGTCGTGTGAGGACACGTTGCAGCAAAGCGAAAACGAATGAACCTCGAATTTTGCCAACAACTCCAATATGTCTCTAACGGAAAGCTTCATCTCTCTAACGAATAGTTTGAACACTTACAACAAAAGCTTTACCTTTCACAACGGTCATATTCTAAAACGGGAAGATTGTGCCCAATGGTCAAGTGTTCTTCAACAAATACAAACAGTAAAGCATTTCATGGAACGAGATAGATGACAAAGCAGTCAAAGGCTTCAACGACTATTTCTCTCCAATAGACGAATGCTCACAACAGAAAAATGCCAATTGCCTATAAATAGAGAAGCATTCAAGACAAAGAAACTAGAAAAAACGAAAATGAATACAGAGAGCCTATGCCTACAATATGATACTCTGAGTCTTACGAAGCTCTGTAATCCTACTCCCACCTTGTACTTCAATGTTTATAATCATCTACTTCATTTAGAGAGAAGTATACTTTCATTATAACCATTCTATTTAAGAGTTACTCAAGATCATTGGCGGACCTAGGTTGTAAGTTGGGGGGGCAAGTGCCCCCCAATTATTTGGGATGTTTTTTTTTTTTTAAAAAAAATTAATACATGTTTGAATGATTGTCCACTCTTAAATTAGGTGTTCACCCTTAAAACATTAAGGCTACACTTCGTAATGGGATGAGGGGTGAATGGTTGAATGATTGTTTAGTGCCTTATATTGAAAAAGATGTATTTGATAGCATTAATAATAAGGCAATTATGATCGAATTCCAAAAAATAAGGCTTAGAAAGATGACATTATAATTATTATTTATTGTAATATACTTTTTTTTATTAAAATATATGGTTAAGGAGCAAATTTACCAATAAACTATTGGTATAGGAGCACACACAATAAACTCTTATCTGGACCTTAAATACCAACTAACTTTTTTAAAATATTAACTGAGCACAATCACGTTTACTTAAGCTAACGTCCGTTTGCATCTCTCTCCCTCTCTCATTCATTCACTTTCTGCTCAGTGAGTATTTCCTCACCATCTTCTTCCTTTTCTTCACCATCTGCATCTCTCTCCCTCTCTCATTCATTCTTTTTCTGCCTTCTTTTATTTTGGGGTTGCAGAGGAATATGGACCGATTGAGCTTCAGGAGCCGTCTAGGCTAAGAGATCGAGGGAGTGGGAAAAAGGATTGAGATCGTGAAAGGGACCGAGACAGAGATAGGGAACGTGACATGGATTGATCGAGTCGCAGCAAGAGGAGGAGAGGGGATAGGTTGGTGCATAACAACAATAGAGAAGATGGTGGAGATGATAGCTCAGAGGAGAGTGTTAACGATGATGAAGAAGACGAGGACGATGATGTTGGCGGTGGTTCAATAAGAATGCTTCCGCTCAACCCGTCGCAGTCCTTATCCAATCATCGGAAGAGCTTTCCTTCGGTGAAAGATTTTAGAGCACCGCCGACGTGGAAGGCCGCTGACGAGATGATTGGGGTGTCGGTTCCGAGAAAGGCACGGTCAGGTAGAGTGCTTCGGATTTGGAGTAATCAAATTATCTGTATTGAAATTGATTATCAAAATTTGGGATTTCAACATGTTCCTTCTTCGTTTGTTGCTCTTCTCAGCGTCCACGAAGAGATTGCATGAATGCTGGGCTTTGAATGGCTAGAAATTTCACCGACAAGCTTCAACTTCCCCGGTGAGAACAAGCGCAGTAGCTATGGTGATGGGGCCTTCTCCGTCTCCGGCTTCGCCATCTTCATCTAATGCTTCAGGATTCTTGCCTTTCTTCACTTTCTCTCGTTGCTCTGCAATTTCTCGGTCTTGTGATTGCTCTACTAACTAATTCTTATGCTGCTGCAGAAGCCCAGTGGACCTAAGCTTCGACCCCCAAAGTCGTCATCTAAATCTTCTTCAACTCAAGATGCCATCGAAATAGAGATAGTTGAGGTGTTGTACGGCATGATGAGACAGCCTCAAGGGATTTCCAAGCAAGAAACGACGGCGAACGATTTATTGAAGTCCGATTCCAAAGAGATGAATAAATCTCACGGCGATGTCAAGTCTTGGGTATCTTCACCAATCTCAAACTCACAATCCGAGATGAATGAATGAGAGAGGGAGAGAGATGCAAACGGTCGTTAGCTTAAGTTAACGTTATTGTGCTCACTTAATATCTTAAAAAGTTCGTTGGTATTTAAGGTCCAGATAAGAGTTTATTGTGTTGGGTGCTCCTAGGCCAATAGTTTATTGGTAAATTTGCTCCTTAACCCTAAAATATATGTACTTGAACTTATTGAGTACCCATTCTTCATTGTAATTTATGTAGCTGCATTTATTTCTAACAGTACTTAGCCTTGCTTTTCTAAATATCAGGTTTGTAAAATAATTGCCTATCTTATTACATCATCAGCATTCACTTGATTTCATAAATATTTTTTTGATATATATTTTTTGTTTTTTTTAATGTATTTAAAACTTTCCTTAAAAAAAAAAATTCGGAAATGCGCTAACGCCCTCGAACCTCCAAATCCCCCCCGCCAATTATGCCCCCTTCTATAAATTTCTGGGTCCGCCCCTGCTTAAGATTGTGTGATCTTGATTGTATCCTTATTGTGTGTAAAGGAGAGTCTTTATCTCAGTGACAGATTTGTAAACGGCTTCATAAGTGTTTGGTTGAACTTGTAGGATTGTAGTGGTTCTCAAGTACCTAGTTAAAATTTGACGAATATAGTCGATTTAAAATCTCAGGAGGAGCCTGGGGACTAGACGTATGTCATCACGGATTGGATCCAACTAGGATAAATATGTTTCCAACATATACATTTTGAACAACTCACAATGAATTTATAATTAATTACTTTCATACGGATTGTTTTTATTAAGATACGAAAAGATTTTTAAAGTTTTTAAAATCTTATCTTACACACAATTCACCCTCCTCTTAACTATTAGCTGGTTCTAACAAAACTTAATATTAGACGGCACGACAAAATTGTTAAGTTTTATAAACTTTTGAGTAAAATTGTTCCAAAAAAAATTTCGAATACCCACTAAAATGACCCTTAACCCATATGAATCTAATAAAGTTTTGATTAAACCAGCGAAATTTGTCATGAGGTAGAAGCAGAAGGATCCGATCGGCGGATAAAGGTCGAAAACGAGCTGACGAAAGCTCAGCCCTAAACGCTGTCGCAAAAGCAGAATCCAATGTATCGTCGGGGGGGTCGCGATTCCGATTCCGATTCCAAGAGACGCCATTCTAGGTTCGATCGAGAACCTAGGTAACCTCTCTCTCTCTCTCTCTCTGTTTGTGACACTCAACTTTTATTGGAATTAAGTTCAGTTAGGCTCGCAAGTCATGAAAGATGGACGCTGTAAGAAATTGTTTTAGCAATTGGCTAATACTGTTGCGATGGTTTTCTTGCACTCTGTTGCTCTTTTATGGTTTATTATCTCTCTTACCTTGAAACATTTTGTGGAAGGAATTTGCTGAGGAAACTTGGGTTTAAATTATTCAAAACTAAATACTTTAGTTTTTTTTTCTTGATTCCAAATATATAGTAACTTTCGTCTAGCGGTGGTTCTTCTGGTTTTTTTCTAGCCCAAAGAGATCGCAAAGGGATGAAAAACAAGAAAGAGAAAGAGACAGAGTAATTAGCAGCGCCAATCATAAAAATGGAATTGGAAACCGCACTGACCGAGATCAGAAACACCACCACCAGCTGCATGTTCAGGCCCCTTTAGGTCATGATCCCAAGCAAGAAGCACGGGCTCTGAACAAAGATACTGACAAGAAACAAAATTATTACAATGATCCACCTAAGCATCCCTCTAATCCTACTGAAGTTCCAAGATCTTCCTCTCATTTTCAGGTATCTTCCAAATATTGGCAACAATAATTGTTTTTGAATTTTAGTGATTTATGTGTTTCTTTATATGTTACTTGGAATTGATACCATTCAGTGCTTATATTTGCCTATGGACTAAGTTCGTCCCAATCACGCCAAGTTTGGCCTACGTTGCCTCAAAAAAGTTGTTAAAAGCCTTTCATTTGTATATTGGGATTCATGTTTGGATCCTTGCCTTCAAGTGCCTTCATGTGTATTAATAATAGGCTTGCCTGTGCCTGTCTTATAACAGCATGATGAGCGCAGCAGCAATGGGCAAGTTGGAGGGAGTTCTGGTCGAATGGCAACTGGTGGTGGGTTCCTTATTTCCATTTTGGAAAAATTTACTTTCACCTTTTATCTTCATTGTGATCATGTTAGTCATGGGATGAGTCTACTGTATGATGATCCGTAAACTGGCTCTATAGCATATCATTCATCGCGTCATATGCAATAATAAATGTCTAGCAGTAGCTATAGAAATTATGTTTTTTTTTTTTTCGTTTTTTTCCTTCCAAGGTTGAGTTCTCTCTAAAAAGGCTATTTAGAATTGGTTACTTTGGAAAATTCTCGTGGTTGCCCCTCCTCCTCCCATTTATAGGTGGTTGATGATTCTGTATCTAGTTTCCTTTAGAGCTACATGAGAGGTAACACTGGGTCTCTGATCTGATAGGCACCTTATTCATTCTTGCTGTTTGGTTAGCGATTCATCTCAACTAAATCTTATGATACTACTTTCCTTTAGGGTATATCCCATCAAGAAATTTTGGTGAAGAAGCCTTGTTGGTGATTTTACTTTTGGGAGGATTCCACTGAGGTCTCTTGATAGCAAAAATTTGGCCTCTTGAATTCCTCAAAGTAATTAATTTGTGTTTAAAGAAAAGTGTTACAAAGTTGTTATAAGTTGTAGTTATTTTGTCATAACATGTGAGAATTCCTACCGAAGAAAAGTTGTGAGAACAGAATCACATAAAATGAAGAAGTAATGTCAACTAATTGAAACCCTGTTAAATCACACAACAATTGAGACCTTGAGCTTTATCTTCCTTCATAGTCAGTGATTTTAGCTCCCAGCTTGTGATATAACACACTGGCTTATTTGTTTATCATTCAATAATCATATTTATTTACTTATTTATATTCAAGAACGTGGATGGTGGAAGGACTCAAGGGAGAAGCTTATTGAAAAGGAGACAAGTCACAGAAGAGAACAAAGAGATGAGAAATCACAAGCCAAACCAGATAATAACACTACCCTGAGAAAAGATGGTCTTTCTGAAAGGCGATATGATCCACCTCCAACTACAAAGAAGAGGCCTGCATTTTGGGAGAAGAAGATTCCGGTTGATCATGAAGATGCTAAAGCAGTAGCCACAGAGCCGGTAAAGTCAAATCAAACTGATCACCCCCTGGAAAGGAATGAAAGAAGGAAAGAAAGAAGCTACAATCCTCGCCATTTGGATAGACCTGATAAGCAGCAATATGCAGGAGACAGCGCACCCAACAAGAATGAAGCTAGTAGAGATGTCTTCTCATCTAGAGGAAGGTACAATGGCAACTACGGAGGAAGAGATAGATTCCATGGGAGAGATGGAGAAGACTTTCGTTTCAGTAAAACTGGTGTTGACAAGTGGAAGCATGATTTGTATCAGGAGGTCAACAAAGATCCCGTTCCCAAGAATGAGGATGACCAGATTGCGAAGGTGGAAGCGCTTTTGGCTTCATAAGCATCAAGCAACTGTAAGCGTTCGATCTTCTCGTCACTGCCGTCGCAAGATATAAATAAATTTTTGGTTTGTTCAGGACAATTTTCAGAGATGAATTACTTCACCTACCTAGTTCTATCTTTATACACATATGTAAGTAGTGTCTGCATGCGCTGCATTAGGTTAAGACATTGATTCTCTCTGAATTGATCTGTGAATTTTGGCTTTTGACAACATATTCAGATGTTGTACCCGTTACAAGAATCTGTTCTGTTTCTGCCATTGACACAATCGTTCAGCATTGATGTGCAGTGAGTTTTATTTATTTTTTATTTTTTTAAAAAAATTATGGGGGCTTAAGGTTACCAATGGGATCGAATCAACAACCTTTCTTATTTATAGGGAAGCTTTCATGCCACTAATCCATTGGTAGTAAGTTTTATTTCAACGAGTTTTTATTTTAAATGGAATTCGTACGTTATTTCTTAAAATATTGAGAAAATAATGCAGGGAAGAAAAAGGAATATCAACTAGAAGATTACTACATGAAATACTGGTAATATCGTGAAAGCAATTTTTCAAAGCCACAATTTAACACTTCAACAAGATTTGACACAATTTTATGGAGCATTGGCGTCTCGTTCTAACAAATTACAAATATTATAATTACTTATTTTATATTATTGATCATTTTATTAAAAAAAAAAAAAGAAGCTGTTAGTCATCATAAGAATGAAAATCATCTAGTGGGAGATTTTTTTTTTCGATAAGATCTAGTGGGAGATAATGATACGGTTAGTTTCGGCAAACAAACCATACTTCTCAAAGCAAAGCACAGATTCAGCTTCTGTGCGAATCATATATATAGTTTATCTGCAAATAAAATTAAAATTCTTGTATTTATACTTATAATTGAAAATAAACTACCATACTATACTACCTTCATCTATATAGAAAGAGAGATACAAACACAGATCAGTAAATGATCTGTGGTCAGCAGAATACACCCAAATATGAGTTATATATACAAAAACTAAGGCCACGTACAAGTACTTTTTGGGAACCATTGATGATATTTAAGCTCGACATTCCGATGCATTAATACCTGAACACTATAAAGCAGGGGACACCACATTCCCTGTATCACTACTATATAGAGATATAAAAGTCGCACTCGATAGGTTTAAAACCTGGGAGATATATGAACTTGTAATGAATTTTTCATCCCTACAGTGAATTCCGGTTTTTCTGACAGATCAACATCACCATTTGAAGACTTCCACTCAAAATTCCAAACCAAGTTAGCCGCAAAGTACTCCAAATGAAGCAGAGCCAAATTATAACCAGGACATATCCTTCTTCCTGCTCCAAAAGGCATCATTTTGATCTCTTTACTCCCCGTTATATCAAATGCTTCACCTCCATCTTTTTCAATGTTCAAGAACCTCTCTGGCTTGAACTCCATTGGATTCTCCCACTCTTTTGGATCCAATCCAATTTCAGCCACCAAGAAATTTACTGTCCCATTCTTAGGCACCAAGTAACCATTCAAAACCACATCCTCTGTCACTGCGTGTGGCAACACAAAATGCCCAGGTGGGTGACGCCTTAATCCCTCCAAAATTATGGCCTTAAGATATGGCAATCTGATCAAATCTTCTTCTTTCACTTCCTTATTGTCCTCTCTCTCACCTACCACATCTCTTATTTCCTCCACAAGCCTCTGTTGAATATGTGGATACTTCACCAAGTTTGCCATAATCCATTGCAATGTGGTAGCTGTAGTATCTGTCCCTGCATTGAGAAACTCAGAACATAGAGAAACCATTTCACCTTCTTCAAGCTTGCGTTTCTCCTCAGGCAACTGTAAATCCAACAAGGTATCCACATATGACACTGTAACTTCATCTCTGTTGTTATTATTCTCTTCCTTGGCTTTCTTTCTTGCTCTTATGACTGGAATCAACACATATTCTAGTTCCTTCCGAATCTGGTACAATTCTTCCCAACGCTTGCGGAACAATATTCGTGTAACCTTAGGCCAGAAGCTTAGCATATTGAATTTGGAGAAGTTCGTGAGTAAACGGCGCTCAACATATTCAATATCCTTGATTTGCTTGTCGTTTAACCTCTCCCCGAAGCACATGAACACCAGCAAGCAGAACATAGCATAATGGAGATGGTCAATCACCTTAATGGACTTGTTTGATTCCGAATCAGACCTGAGGCGATTGAAGAGCACGTCCAGAACCCATTTTCGGGTGCCCGAGAAGGCTTTGATCCGGGGAGGGTGAAGCATCTCGGAAGTAAGGTTGCGACGGAGGACTCGCCATGTGGGGCCGTAGGGAGCAGAATTGATGTTATGTTGGTTGCTACTGATGATCCTAGCGGCGGGGAGGGACTTGGGGCGGTTGGAGAAAACGGCGCCGTTTTGAACGAGGGCTTGGTGGGCGAGAGAACGATCGGCGATGAATATAGAAGAACGAGAGCCGACGGGGACGGTGAAGATGGGACCGTACTTAGCACGAAGGTTTCGGAGAATAGGTCCGAGTTCAGAGAATGATCTGCGGAGGAAGATGGAGGAACCAACGATGGGAATGCGGGGAGGGCCAGGAGGAAGGGGAGGGGAGGGGCAGGGAGAGAGAAGGTTGAAGAAAGCTCTGATGAGAAGGCAGAGAGCAAGGGAGACGACGACGACGAACCAAGGCTCCATGATCAGAGTGGGGAAACCAGTCTGTGCGTAATGAGTCTACATTATGTGACCCACTGATAATTAGGTGTTCTTTTAAAGGGATGAGGATATTTTTGTTTTATTATTTTTATTTTTTATATTATATTTATCTAGATTTAAATTATGTGCTACTTTTTGAAATATTTTTTTTTCACCTAATATCTTAAATTAATTAGTTTCCAGTCTATTAGTGTTACATATAAATATTTCTGAATATAAAATTGGAAACTAATTAATTTGAGATACTGAGTCTAAAAAACATTTCAAAAAAAGTAGTATATAATTTAAATATAAATAAATATAATATATATAAATTTTTTAAAAAATATTCATCTTTCTATTAAAGATATGAGTATATAAGAGCACCTGGCACCTAATGCATGATACTCGTGGGTAATCATAAGCAAGTCAAGGTCAAGAGGAAGATGATTGAGATTTAAGAAGTGTGTGGCTGTGAGCTTTACACATCTTTATACAAATTCTCATGGGAAAAGCACCAAAATAAGATTTTTTACCAAAAAATTTACCTAATTAAAGCAGATTGGAAACATTTTACTAAACTAATGCAGTTGGTGACGTAAGGACAAGTCACGTCATTAGTGGCGTAAATAGGGTTCACGCCACTGACACAAAAGTGTCAGTGGCGTGAACCTTCTTCACGCCACCACTAGTGGCCTGAACTTCACGAATCAGACCCACTCAATTGTGGGTCTAATTCCATATAAAAATTAAATTAAATTAATATTAAATATAATAATAATAAATGATAAAAAAATGGAATAATTTAAAAGTTTCTCTTTTAATTTAATTTGAAGTCGAAAAGCAAGCGTGGAAATGAAATAACTCACTAAGAACGCTTTTTTAAAAGATTACGCGGTATGATTTGGTTATAACAACATATCTCAATACATGGGATCTATATATTTGTTATACACCAAATATTTGTATAACAACAGTATTGATTTTGGGATCCGTATAAAAAAGTGTACCACGTAAAAGTGTTTCTAGGATTTGTATAACTTATTAGAAACACTTTTACGCGGTACACTTTTTTAAAAAAAGATCCCAAAATTAATACTTGTTGTTATACAAATATTTGGTATATAACAAATATATAGATCCCCATGATCGAGATCCGTTGTATAACTAAATCAGATCGCTGTAATCTTTTAAAGCGTTTTAGTGAGTTATTTCAGCACTTTCTTTTTTTTTGATCAAATTAAATGTAGTAGAGCTTTTAATTATTCCACTTTTTTTTATCATTTATCATTATTATATATTTTTATTAGATTTAATATTAATTTATTTATTGTTTTTTTAATATGGAATCAGACCCACAATTGAGTGGGTCTGATTCATGAAGTTCACGACACTAGTGGCTTGAACCTTTTTCACGCCACTGACACTTTTGTGTCAGTGGCGTGAACCTTTTTTACGCCATTAGTGGCGTGAGCATTAGTTTGGTAAAATGTTTCCAATATGCTTTAATTAGGTAAATTTTTTTTTTAAAAAAATCTTATTTTGATGCTTTTCCCAATTCTGATATTTCCGATCATGTTTGTGGTTATTAGTTCGTAATTGTGATTGTTATACAGATGGCCTTCTAGAAGTTGTCTTTTTATCTTTTTTTATAAAAGGTACTCGTATTTGCTAATTTCTATAAGTATTAAATGTTATGAATATATTACGTGGATGACCCATTATGGACATTAATGTTGCCCACTACTTTTATGGTGGGGGTGGGTAGTCACCCACTACGTTTATGGTGGATAGTGAGTAGAAGCTACATAAACCTTCCCTACTCTCCAACCATTATAAATAGTCGTCTACCTGCACATAAATACACTTCGAACAAACTGAATGAGAATTTCTCTCTTTTGAATCTCTCTTGTTCTCTATCTTTTACCTCTTCTATATCTTTATTTTTATAACACGTTATCAGCACGATGACAATCTCCTGTCTTATTCTTTTTCTCACCGACGATACAAAACTTCTCTGACGTTCTGCGCCCGCAATCATCATGCAATCTCTATCTGTTAGTGGATGAGTAATTGAAAAGAAAGAGTTGAACGTTAATGATTTGAGCCCCATTTTGTCGTTTTGTTCTTGGCACTGCGTGGTGATAAGTTGCAGCTTCAAGTATGTTTCTGTCATTGCTGTATGAATTAAATAGATTCAAAAAAAAGTAGCCAAAATATTTAAATTAAATAGATTCAATGGGGAAAAAGCACCAATATAGGAACTTTTTAAAAAAATTATACCCAATTAGAACAGTTGGTAAAAATTTTACCGATATAATGCAGTCAAAGACGTCGGTTGACTGACGCCACTGCAGAGTGGCGTCTACTTATGGACGCCACACGCCACTAATTGAAGCCACAGGCGTCAATTTAATAATTGATGCCTTGTGGCGTCAATTATTGAATTGACGCCACTAGTGGCGTCCACAAGTAGAGGCCACTCTGCAGTGGTGTCAGAACTCTGACGCTACTGGTGGCGTCAGTCAACCGACGCCTTTGACTGCATTAGATCGGTAAATATTTTTCAAACTGCTCTAATTAGGTATAATTTTTGTAAAAAGTTACTATTTTGGTGCTTTTCCCAGATTCAATGACGAAGACCCAGGCGCACATGCTGCCATATTTACTTTTTTAGCAACTTTAGTTTATATGGTGGGACCCATTTTATTGAATAAGAAGTCACAGGAGAAATATATAATTGTTTGCCACTTGTTTATATATAATTGTTTGAAGGAGGGGATGTTACAGAAGGTATAAATTTCTTTGTTAAGATTACATGATCATAAGTCGTATATAATGGCTAGAAGTCAATTTTTTTTATTTTTTATTCTTACTTTGAGATTATATGACCAGAAGTCATATCACTTCAATTTATTATAATATGGCCAGAAGTCATATTCTTTTTATTTTTATTTTTTATATTATATGGCCCGAAGTCATATATATATATATATATATATATATATATATATATATATATATATATATATTATGGCTAGAAGCCATATTCATTTGATTTCCTATTATATGACTTGAAGTCATATACTTTTTATCTTTTATTTTATTAGATGACTAGAAACATATATTTAATTTTTATTTATCTTGAAGATAAAAGGCTAGAAGCCATATAATTCTAAATCATTGGCCCGAAGCCATGAGAATTAAATGGCATGAAGCCATAAAATTTTAATATTATATGGCCAAAAGTCATACAAACTTTCATCTTCTATCTTATTATATGGTTGGAAGTCATAATGTTCAACTTTTATTTATCCTGAAGATAAATGGCCTAAAGCCATAAAATTTTAATTTTGTTGCAATACTTTATGAATTATTTTTGTGAATTTCCTATTATTATCATTAGTGTTTTATATTAAATATTCTAATAATATATAATATATTTTTATTCAAGATAAATGTCATATAGATTTAATGTCTCATGTTTATCCTGAAGATAAACGGTGTGAAGTAATATAGATTTAATTTTTTTATGAAAAGACAAATTGGCCTGAAAAGCCAGGAGGCACAAATTGGCTTGAAGCCATGAGACAAATTGGATTGAAGCCATGAAGGTTTGATCTATGATTTTTATATCCCACCATTTGTATGAAAGCCTCAAAATAGAATATTTGTCATTAAGCGATCCCCTGTTCTTTAGAACAAATTAAAGGGAATGTATAACCATCAGAAGATTGTTGTTCTTCTACAAGTTCTTTATAAATAAATATATCCAATATGCTCTTGCAGTAGTAATATTGTGAAAGGGGTTTTAAGAAATATATTGAATTAATTTCTTAATCTCATGTAGTCAAGCAAAACAATGAGTTGCAAGAATCATGAATATTGTTCAACTGACTCGACTCCATTCCCAGAAGTGAATGAAGTAACAAATGAATTTAATTATAGCTGACTAGGCATGGTCATTGTTGTAATAATATTGGTTCAAATTTCCACCTGAAGTGCAGAAAAATTATTGATAAGAACCACAAAAGGGATACTATTGGACATAATAAATATGTTGAAAATTCATCATATTACAATGGTATCTTGCACCCGACTATTTTATGGTTTATAAGATTTTGATATCTTATATAGGATCTTTAAATTGGTCTGAAATGCATTTCATGCACTGATTTTACTATTGTGTACAATAATTTACTATCTTGCATAATATCTGAAATGTGATTATACATTGATTTTACTATTTTGCACAGTGATGTATACTTATGAGTTAATTGGTGTTCTAAAGAGGTAAAGTAAATGCTTGTTTACGCCCAGAAATGAAGGGTGGACAAGAGTGTGACATTTGTTTGTTATTAATATTAAGGCCCTGAAGACTTATGTTTCAAATATTGTATGATACAATGAGATTTTAGTAGCTTTGGAAAAGTATTGTCCAGAAGACAATAACTTGCAGAGATTTATGTTGTAATAAGTATAAAGGCTAATAGTCCTGGGTACTAATTAGCATATTTTGCCCAACTTTGTAAGAGAGGCTAATGTTTAGACTCTATATATATGACAGTATAAATTTGACAGAAGGTTCCGGAAGAGCTAATATTTTGTTACCTGAAGCTCATATAAAAGAAACTTATTAAGTTTTAAAGATATCTACAAAAATAGATATCATATAAAAACATATGTTATTATAAACCAGAAGTTTACACATAACAATACAAATAAGAAGTTTGCTATAAACTAGAAGTTCACAAATAATAAAAAACCAAAAGTTTACAAATATAGCAAATCAAATGAATGCTGCCAATGAGATATTAAAGAGGCAATGAGCTGCAGAGAAATATATCCATATTTATTTTGAAGCCATGGCCCAAGAGAAATAAATAAGCCTAGAAGGTAATATGCTGATTACTTTTTATTGTTATCGATATTTAAATTTATTGTGATCACATATCATAAATCTGTTGCCATGAGAATTTTCTGCTGAAATTTTTTACTGTGTGATTCTAAGTTATTTTGACTATGACTATTTTCATATGTGGTGGACTATATATTTTTCATATAAATAATTGAAGTATATTATTAATGAGTAATGAGATTATAATATGGTAGTTTTTGAAGAACTAACATAGATTTTCCTTTCGAGCTTTAAAAGGTTTGAAAGTGATATTGAAATACAGATATAAAAAAATTGTTTATATGACTCACACTTGTGGGGGGATTGTTAGAAAACAAGCGTGAGTTATAATACAAGTGTGAGCTAATTAAAAGTTATATACTTCTCAACAAAGTATAATAGATCTCCCAAAATAGATGTCAGATTATGATTTAAATCATAATTTTACGGAAATTGAAAAGTTTATAATTAGTTGAAATATATGTTACAGTAAACTAGAAGTTTACTAATTCAAACAAATTTATTGTTGGCATGACTTGTTTGATCATCCAAGTCACACACACATATATAATAAGATTATGTATTGACATCCACTGAAGAACCAGAAGATTCTTCATAAATAACCAACATATTATTTATGAATTATGTGCTGCTTGTTCTCATTGATCATGATGGATATCAATATTTCTAGAAATATATCAAACAGTATTATATGGGCCCATTGAAATAGCATGTAAACCATATAAATTTGAAAGATGCATCTATAAGATGGTTACATGTGAGACTATTAGCTTGCAACCTGAAGTTTGTAAGAATGTTTGTAACTTGAAGTTTGCAATAATGTTTGAATAAAGTAAGTGCGCTATTTCCAGATTATACGATACAAGAATCATGTATTTAAAGCATCCATAAATAGCTATATCAATGCTTATGAGAATAAAATTTCTATGTTGGTTTATTTTATCTTATATATTGCAACATTTATATAAACCAACAAAATTCTCCTTATATAATTGGCTTTTGGTCAGGAGCTAGAAAAATTCCATCTTAAAAGGTTTGAATGTGCATGACAATGCACATAGATGGATAAATGTTGTGTAAGGACCTCCTTCTTCTTATTTGTCTTTAAATGAAACAAAATGATGTTTTTAAAGGAAACAAATGGATTTAGGAGACTTATATTGTATGATTAGTCAATTGTTATTTGACATTGTTTTCTCAACATTAGGGGGAGAAAATAAGCAGTTGGGTAAATAAATTAGCTAGAATGAATTATTATTGGCTCATTTTGATCCTAGGACAAAACAATGTGAACCAGAAGTTCAACAGATAATTAATTTGTAGAATTTAGCTAATCGAATGCTAGAAGCATTTACTGACCCAAAGAAAGTGACAAGGTCACATATCCCAACTGCTAATGCTCCTATTGATGTCTCTGAAGGACAACCTATTATAAATGAATTTAACGCCTGAAGCGTGGTAGCCCATCGGTTCCAAAGATAAAAATCCTCGGAAAATAAAAGGAGCTAAGAATATAGATGATCATGTAGAGGATAATCAAGAAAAGTTAGTAGCTCCATAAGAGCCATTTCCTGAAGAGTTATTATCTCTAGTAGAGATATTTCTAGAAGAGAATGTTGTAGTCACAGAAGAGACTCAAGTACCTGAAATATGTAAAAAATTATGAGATCTCAATAAATTATGTTGTAAATAGAATCTGATGGGATTAAAAGGAAGTCAACGTTGACGACATCTTTGCTTATAATATAGCATATGATGTAATGAATGAAAATGATGATCATGAGCCACAATCTATTAGCGAGTGCCAGAAGCACATGTCCCCGAAGGACTTAAGGTGCCAGAAGCATATGTCCCTAAAGGACTTAACGTGCCAGAAGCACAAGTCCTTGAAGGACTCAAGATACCAGAAGCACAAGTCCCTGAAGGACTCAAAATGTCATAATCATCTAATTCAAGTTCTCGAGAACAATACTCAATTAAGTTAAATAAACCTCTGTATGACTTGAAGCAATCAAAGCGCATTTGATATAATCATTTCAAGAAATATCTTTGAAAAGAAGAGTACAAAAATGATTCAATATGCCGATGCATTTTTGTGAAAAGATCTAGAAATGAATTTGTTATAATTGATGTTTATTTTGATGATATCAACATAACTGAAACTCCTGAAAAGCATCAAAAGACAATTAATTGTTCGAAGAACTACTTAGTCCAGAAGTATCATATTTTAGTGATATTGGAGCACTGATATATCTTGCTTATTAGCAAAATAGTTATTCACCAATACGAAGACATTGGTAGTAATGTTTGTCATCAGGGGGAGTAATACTAACGTTGTCAAAAGGGGGAGTCGATACACGCTGTACTCTTTTTCCCTTATCTAGGTTTTGTCCCACTGGGTTTTCCTAGAAAGGTTTTTAATGAGGCAGCATTGGAAAGTGTATCAATGGATGATATACTCTTTTCTTTGGCTAGGATTTTATCCCACTGGGTTTTCCTGGAAAGGTTTTTAATGAGGCACATTCATAATGAACATCCAAGGAGGAGTGTTATGAATATATTATGTGGATGACCCATTATGGGCATTAATTTTGCCCACTACTTTTATGGTGGGGGTGGGTAGTCACCCACTACGTTTATGGTGGATAGTGGGTAGAAGCTACATAAACCTTCCATACTCTCCAACCATTATTAATAGTCCCCTACCCCCACTTAAATACACTTCAAAAAAACTGAATGAGAATTTCTCTCTTTTGAATATCTCTTGTTCTCTATCTTTTACCTCTTCTATATCTTTATTTTTATAACATTAAATATTTTTTTTATATACACTTATATTTAATAAGTACATTAATAAAGAAAATAGAAATTGTCATGTTGGAGTTTAGTATTGTTAAAAAAATGTTGGAGTTTAACATAAATAGTAACAAAGTGTTTTAGAAAATATATGTGATATTAACTAATTTAATTTAATTTTTTAATTTAATCGAGTTAGGTAAATATGTCTTATATTAATGATGATAGGAAGTACTTAAATTTTTTGACAGATTTAATATTACATTTGTAATGGAATGTGTGAATTCCCATAATATTATGTTAGATTGATATATCTCTTCTGGTTAGAGAAGGGAAAATTTTTTCTCTCTTATTTATAAGTCACCCTATTAAATTTTTCATATGAATGTATATTTTTGTCTATCATTTATTATTGTGTTGATTTTGTTCTTATGGAATATAATGATATTGGGATAAAATAGGAAAGTTGTTGAATTTTATTTAAAAAATTTGTAAAGTTTAAGGTTTTTCTGTATTTGTGTGAAATATATTGGAAGTGTCTTATAATAAGGACTATAGGAGTATTTAATATGAAGTTACCTATATTTGTTTCATTTTTGTAGCATTATGATCCTTATATGTAGGTGATGAGTGCAAATTATGCCATGTTTTCCCTATATTTCATGACTGAATTGTATGGCAAATAAGAGTGTAAACTACAAATAACCCAAGCAAAAAGGCATGTATTCATGATATAAGGAACTAAGGGATAGAAACCATTTACATCCTAAACATGTGCTAAGGAAAAGAGCAAGTTACATTGTTTTTAGGGAAGAACGTATAGCAAAGCCGATACTATGCTATAACATTCCTACAGCAACTCGAAGTGCACTAAAAGGCATAAAGAAAGCTATAGCAAAGTAGAGGACGCAATGCTATGCGACATATTTTCTGACCTTTTTATCTAGCTGATTTCAAGGATAGAAATAAAAGATCGAGATCAACAGGTAGATTGCTGACATAATGAACTAGAAGATGCGGAGGATCGAAACGGAAAGATTTGAAGAATCCCGCAGTATCAGCAGAATCAATCTACAAGCAGAAGATGCGATAGATCTCGACAGATTTGGAAAGCCCAGCTAGCCCAACTTGCGTCACACGGAAGTCTGCATATAAAAGAAAACATCGAGTCAACCACGAAGGCGATCGCGAGAGCCAATACGAGACTTCACATTCGGCCGACTCAAAAGAAGAGTGAAAGACTTCACTAGCACGAGAATTCCAGGATAACCCAGCATCCTTCCTCACAGTAAGACGGAGGGAAGAAGACGTGGAGTGGTGACGTGACAAGGCTTCATCCACGACGTCGGAACGCCGTCAAGATTTCTATTTTCAGTTTTTTAATTTCAGTAGTAGATCATGGGTCATTCTGTTATTATCTGTTTTGTGTTTCCTTCGTCAGTCATGAACTAACTTTCTGATGGCTGAACGAGGATGAATCCTTAAGCGTGTATGAACCCAGTTGCAAGTTCTTAATTTAATATATTCGATTTGCTTATCAGTAAATTAATTACTAGTCGATTAGAGGAATCTAAGGGCTAGATATGTGGTCTCGGCTTACTGGCAAGGAGTCGAGGCTAGACCTCTGAGAAATAGTGTTTGCTAGGCAGCCGGTGCAAGGCTTGACCTATTTATTGTAGGCTTTAGGAATGAGTCTACCTCTCATAACCAGTACACCCTGAGTATAATGCAGATAAAAACTAGAAAGTTGCCATAGGAATATGGAATGAGTATAGTTAATATCATATGTATCGGATGCGGAAGCTCCGATAGATTATAGTGGTGGGTTAATCGAATAGCTTTGTAGCTAGTACTTATGTTGTAGCAATTGCGGAAGCTGTACAGTATAGATGCTATAGCAATGAGTAGAGCAACTGGGGGAATTATGCACTTAAAGAGGAGTCCGAGTTCAGCCTAATTCCTCACTGATATCTTCTTCGGTTTCCTTTGTTTATTTATGTTATTAGCGTAATCACCCAAAACCTTCCAACCAACTACATTTACTTTCTGATTGCAACTATCATAGCAATTTGAGCGTCGCTCTTTGGTATCTCAGTTTCTGTGGGACGATACTCTACTTTCACTTTATTACTTGTTCGACTGGTTCACTTGCCATCAAGGAAATCAACCAACAGTAGGCTAAGAAGAGAGAAAAGGTTTTACCTTTTTTTTTTATGACAAATGTTTTAGGAAGAATGACAAAAAATTACTATTTGAAAAATAGTAATTTCTTGAGATATGTTGTAACTTCGGCTCCCCGATATAGAACCGCCTCCGGTCTCGTGAGCAGCCCTATCTAATAAGAAAAAGGAAGTGTCTCTATTAACTTTTCTCTTCACTTAATTATTTCTTCATTGTTGGGTTAGTTAGCTTTTAATGGTTAAGATTTTATACTATATGAAAATAATATTGCAATATTAACTATTAAATGATAATAATACTTTTATAAAATAAATCTCACCATTAAAAGTCAATTCAAAAGTGAGGAAATTAAGTGGAGTAGAAATGAAGATCGGATTAATGGAGATACTCTTTTCTCATCTAGGAGCCGTACAAATGTCATTTTCTTAAAAAAATTGAGGCATATCACGATTTGGTATATTTCAGTTTAATCTTGGGAAAATTAGGCAAAATGACTGAGGAAAAGAAATATTTATTAATAAGGACCTTAAATTATTTTAAAGGTGCAAGAATTAAAATATAGATATTTAATTATCAATTTAACCTTGACCAAATTTCCTATATTTTCTCAAATGTCCATCTCAACTATTTGATAGTTAGTTATTAATTGATGTTTCCTCCTCAACTATTTGATAGTTAGTTATTAATTGATGTTTCCTCCTCAAGTGCGTCCTTAAATTAAATTGACTTTTATTTAGATATTGAAATGCTTGTGCACTACAAAAAAAAGTCAGTTTTGCGACGGAAAAAATCCGTCGCAAAAAAGGGTTTTTTCCGTCGCAAAAAATGTGTTTGCGACGGATTTCATCCTTCACAAAAAAACCTCGTCGCAATTGTGACGGAAAATAAAAAATCCGTCGCAAAAAGGGTTTTTTCCGTCGCAAAATGTGTTTGCGACGGATTTCATCCTTCACAAAAAAACCTTGTCGTAATTGTGACGGAAAATCAAAAATCCGTCGCAAATTTCAAGAATTTGCAACGGAAAAGAATTCCGTCGCAAATTTCAAATTTGCGACGGAAATAAATTTTGTCGCAAATTCTCGAAATTTGCGACGGATTCATTTCCGTCGCAAAATTCGTTTTATTAAAAAATATAAAAATTATTTAAAAAATAAATAAAAATTACATAAAAAATATAAAAAAATTATGGAATTTGATTTTGTCGCAAAATTCCATTTTTTGGGATGAAATTCATTTTCTCGCAAATCTCAATTCCAAAAAAAATTTATATAAAAAAATACAAATAATTACCAAATTAAAAAATATAAAAATTATATGAAAAACTACAAAAGAAGAAAATGTATATAAATAATACTGAATATTGTATTAAAAAAGTGTATGTAGAAATATGTACAATAGCAATCCTAAAAAAATATAAATAAACAAAACGAAATATAAACACCAATGTTGCCAACAAAATAAACTAAGAAGCAAAAAAGATAAATAAGTTATACACCAAGAAACTAAAAAGCACAAAAAAGGACGCCACTATATAAAGACATCTAGATACATCAATATCGACAAAAGTTTGGTCACCCACTCCTCCAAAGAGCACCTTCTTTGTAGTGCAATGAAATGTGTTAATCATTTACAAGGTAAAACATAAACAATAATTATACTACCTACATAAATTTTGCATCCACAATCAACCATCAAGCTCAATATGAGATTAATAGGAAAAATACGAATATGAATAGGGTCACTTAAATTAGATGGAACCACATGTACAGTGGATTAGATATTTCGTTCTAAAATATAAACAATGCCTTATAAGATTCAATCAAAGAACCTTATCTTCGACTTAAAACAAAAATCAAAGAACCTTGCCATTAATATCAAACAGGAAGGTGATTTATTTTTTTCCATCCACTGTCAGTCACAAAGTTTTGGCAAAGGAGGCCATAAACTTTGCACTAAAGTCAATACCAATTAAGCAGGCCATCTCAGCAACAAAGGCTGCAAAAACAGCAGCATAGCTTCACAGAAGAGGAAAGTAAACAATATCTTCAACAACATTTGAAACAAAGAAAGAAGAGATAAAGCTCAACGCACCAAAGTTGGCTTACTGGTTTCATCAAATAAAATAACCAGACTATTTGAGCTAAGAAACTACAATATAAGAAATGTATCCACTACTATTTCTGCAGAGCCAGATATAAATTTTTCATTGGAACAATATATAGAGTATATTATCAAACAGACATTTAGCATTCTAGCGTTTGGGAATATAAAAAATGCTATTAGAAACTAAAAGGAAACAATTAATATAGTTCTTTGAGAGAAAGAGATCCGATTTGCACTAATAATATATCAACCATTATACTTTCCCAGATCACAACCCAGCAGGACAAGAGAAGACAGAAAAATCAAATCAGAATAAATAAAAGAGGCACCTAAGGATTAGGATTGGGCACCTAATATAGACTCGTGGGTAATCGTAAGCAAGTCGAGGTCTAGAGGAAGATGATTGAGATTTAAGAAGTGTGTGGCTGTGAGCCTTACACATCTTTATACAATTATGATATTTCCGATCATGTTCGTGGTTATTAGTTCGTAATTGTGATTGTTATACAGATGACCTTCTAGAAGTTGTCTTTTTATCTTTTTTATAAAAGGTACTCGCATTTGCTAATTTCTATAAGTATTAAATATTTTTTTTTATATACACTTATATTTAATAAGTACATTAATAAAGAAAATAGAAATTGTCATGTTGGAGTTTAACATAAATAGTAACAAAATGTTTTAGAAAATATATGTGATATTAACTAATTTAATTAACTTCTTTAATTTAATCGAGTTAGGTAAATATGTCTTATATTAATGACGATAGGAAGTACTTAGTTTTTTTGACAAATTTAATATTACATTTGTAATGGAATGTGTGAATTCCCATAATATTATGTTAGATTGATATATCTCAGGTTAGAGAGAGGGGAGAATTTTTCTCTCTTATTTATAAGTCACCCTATTAGACGTTTCATATGAATGTATACTTTTGTCTACCATGTATTATTGTGTTGATTTTGTTCTTATGGAATATAATAATATTGGGATAAAATTGGAAAGTTGTTGAATTTCATTAAAAAAATTCGTAAAGTTTAAGGTTTTCTGTATTTGTGTGCAATATATTTGAAGTGTCTTATAATTAGGACTATAGGAGTATTTAATATGAAGTTACCTATATTTGTTTCATTTTTGTAGCATTATGATCCTTATATGTAGGCTAAGAAGAGAGAAAAGGTTTTACTTTTTCCTTTTTTTTAATGACAAATGTTTTAGGAAGAATGACAAAAAATTACTACTTGAACTTCAAAATCTCAAATAAGTTATTTCACATTAAAACGAGTTGTCAATTATTTTATTGTTGTTGTTAATCCCATTAATCTTGTGGACAACATGATTTTAAAGTTTAAGTGGTATTTTTTTCTCCCTTTGTCTTACTATCATATGAGTCCTTTTATGGGGAAAAACATAGAGAGAGAATGTTAGGTTGAACAATGAGCAGTTGTAGGCTATATTTTGATCTTTCAGTTTTATGCATTTTAGTTGGGAAAATATCATCAAGGTTCTAATCAGAAAAAATAATATTAAAAAGTTTCTATTGATAAGTCAAAAGCTATCATTAATAATTGAAAGAGTCATCATTGATAAATTATAAGATTTATCAATATATTATTTCTTTTGATTACGACTTAAATTATTCTTCCATCTTCCTTATCTAACTAGTAACACCAAATGTTGGCCACATAGGTTGAATGCAAGGAAGAAAAAATTATTGGAGTTGATGCATTTTTCCAACAAAATTTGCTTCCTACATAGATTTTATTCAAATTGCTCATACCTTTTTGGGCGTCTGCAAATTAATGTGGTTGAATTTATGCATTTTTTCTCCTTCATGAAAGACAATTTTGTTCTTCTTCTTCTTTGTTTTGTTTTGTTTTTTGTTTTTTGTTTTAAACAAGAGAGGGACGTTGTAGCCCATAAAACATTACAATAAAACCTCCGAAGAGGATTAAATCCGTTAGTAACTAAAGTTACACGCAAATAAGGGGGACATGAATCCAATAATGAAGAACTAGATAAACCATTCGGCTGAGGTTTTGACATCTTGAGATATGTTGTAACTTCGGCTCCAAGGAATTTTGCATTATACTTTGAATCTGTACAAACATTAAGCTTTAAACTTTGCTACACATTAATATGTACGAAAAAATTGTGACGTTCCTCGATATAGAACCGGCTCCGGTCTCGTGAGCAGCCCTATCTAATAAGGAAAAGAAAGTGTCTCCATTAACTTCTCTCTCCACTTCCTCCCCACTTAATTATTTCTTCATTGTTGGGTTAGCTTTTAATGGTTAAGATTTTATACTATATGAAAAATAATATTGCAATATTAACTATTAAATGATAATAATACTTTTATAGAATAAATCTCACCATTAAAAGTCAATTCAAAAGTGAGGAAATTAAGTGGAGAAGAAATGAAGATCAGGTTAATGGAGATACTCTTTTCTCATTTAGGAGCGTCCAGATGTCATTTTCTTAAAAAAAAAAAATAAGGCATATCACGATTTGGTATATTTCAGTTTAATCTTGGGAAAATTAGGCAAAATGATTGAGGAAAAGAAATATTTATTAATAAGGATCTTAAATTATTTTAAAGGTGCAAGAATTAAATATAGATATTTAATTATCAAATTAACCTTGACCAAATTCCCTATATTTTCTCTAATGTCCATCTCAACTATTTGACAGTTAGTTATTAATTGATGTTTCCTCCTCAAGTGCGTACTTAAATTAAATTGACTTTTATTTAGATATTGAGATGCTTGTGATATTGACATTTTATTTAATAATTTATTGTTTAAAAAAATTTAAATTTTAGTATTTTTCATTTTATATTTAGGCGCATTCCCCTTGTTTACTTATTTTTAAAAGAAACATATTATAATATATTTCGTGATTTTTTTTTTTTTTTAGTTTAGAAATAATCAAAATCTAGAAAGAGGTAGATTTCTATTTATTTATAGATTTTAGAAACTATTTTAATTTAGGTAACTTTTAAGATAACCTGATATGTACGGGAGAGAGAATGTTATAAAAATATTGAGTTGCATATGTTTTTTTTTATCAAAATATATATGAAGATATCATCAAATTTGATAACTAAGCGTAAAAAACAATTGAAGGTTAATTTCATAATTAAAATTTTATACTTTTATTTTTGGTCCTTAAAAATAATTATAATTTTTAAGATCCTTATTAATATATATTTTATTTCTTTGATCATTCTCCCTTTAATATACAAGGTAAATAACTAAATATGATTCTAAAACGTCCAAGAGAGAAGGATTTTCCTTTTACTCTATTATACCCCCTCCATTTTCTTAGTTAATTAGTATGTACAGTTTTTTTTTTTAAATATATAAATATTTAATCAGTTTAAATGTAAAAAATAAGAGTAAAATACATTGACTTCTCTTTTGTTTTACCAAAATTACACAAATATCCCCTATCACTACTAGAAAAGAATGAAATGACGACAGAATTTGTGACAAAATTATTTCCGTCGCAAAGTATGCCACTATTTGCAACCGATATAAAATTCCGTCACAAATTTCCAGTTTTGTGACGGAATATTTAAATCAATCTAAAAAAAGAATGTTTTATGACGGAAAAATGGATCTGTCGCAAAATAACATCCATTTTAACGCCCTTTTGCGACGGAACACAGGTTCCGTCACAAAACGGTGTCTAGAAGGGCGCCATTTTGCGACAGCGTCATCTTCCATCACAAAACGGTGTCAAAATGGACACCATCTGTGACAGAAAGGTTGTCCGTTGCAAAACAGAGTCCTATTTTGTGACGGAACACCGGTTCCATGGCAAAATGACGACTAGAAGGGCGTCGTTTTGAGACGGCGTTAGGCTTCCGTCGCAAAACGGCATCCTTGTTTATGCCGTTTTGCGACGGAAGGATGGTACGTCGCAAAACAGCGTCCAGAAGGGCGCCGTTTTGTAGGGAGTTTGCAATTCCTCACAAAATGGGCGTCATTTTTTTTTCTTGATTCCAAATATATAGTAACTTACGTCTAGCGGTGGTTCTTTTGGTTTTTTTTTTTTTTTTTTTTTTTTTTTTTTTTTCTGGCCCAAAAGAGATCGCAAAGGGATGAAAGACAAGAAAGAGACAGGGTAATTAGTAGAGAGCCAATCATGAAAATGGATTTGGAAACCGCACTGACCGAGATCAGAAACACCACCACCAGCCGCATGTTGAGGCCCCTTTAGGTCATGATCCCAAGCAAGAAGCACGGGCTCCGAACAAACATACTGCAAGAAACCAAATTATTACAATGAGCCACATAAGCGTCCCTCTAATCCTACTCAAGTTCCAAGATCTTCCTCTTATTTTCAGGTGTCTTCCAAATATTGGCAATAATAATTGTTTTTGAATTTTAGTAATTTATGTGTTTCTTTATATGTTACTTGGAATTGATACCATTGTCAGTGCTTATATTTGCCTATGGACTAAGTTCGTCCCAATCATGCCAAGTTTGGCCTACGTTGCCTCAAAAAAGTTGTTAAAAGCCTTTCATTTGTATATTGGGATTCATGTTTGGATCCTTGCCTTCAAGTGCCTTCATGTGTATTAATAATAGGCTTGCCTATGCATGTCTTATAACAGCATGATGAGCGCAGCAGCAATGGGCAAGTTGGAGGGAGTTCTGGTCGAATGGCAACTGGTGGTGGGTTCCTTCTTTCCATTTTGGAAAAATTTACTTTCACCTTTTATCTTCATTGTGATCGTGTTAGTCATGGGATGGGTCTACTGTATTATGATCCGTAAACTGGCTCCATAGCATATCATTCATTGCGTCATAAGCAATAATAAATGTCTAGCAGTAGCTATAGAAATTGTTTTTTCGTTTTTTTCCTTCCAAGGTTGAGTTCTCTCTAGAAAGGCTATTTAGAATTGGTCACTTTGGAAAATTCTTTTGGTTGCCCCTCCTCCTCCTGTTTATTAATTTCTCTTTCACTGAGTTTTAGAATTTGAAATTGGTGCCTTTATAGGTGGTTGATGATTCTGTATCTAGTTTCCTTTAGAGCTACATGAGAGGTAACACTGGGTCTCTGATATGATAGGCACCTTATTCATTCTTGCTGATTGGTTAGCGATTCATCTCAACTAAATCTTATGATACCACTTTCCTTTAGGGTATATCCCATCACGAAATTTTGGTGAAGAAGCCTTGTTGGTGATTTTACTTTTGGGAGGACTCCAGTGAGGTCTCTTGATAGCAAAAATTTGGCCTCTTGAATTCCTCAAAGTAATTAATTTTTGTTTAAAGAAAAGTGTTACAAAGTTGTTATAAGTTGTAGTTATTTTGTGGGTTAAGGTGCGATTTGGCTAATAAACTATTGACTTAGGAGTGTCCAACACAATTAACTATTAAGTGGACTAAATATAAATGATCTATTGATTATTTAATTAACAAATATATCATCAAGTTTCTTAGGATTTATAATATTAAGTATCAACGTTGATATCTATTAAGCTCTTTTTATAAAAATAAAACTCATTTCATTTCTTTCGGATATAATAGATTTTGTAACATTCAATGAATTTTTTAACTCACATAAATTTCTTCTAAAATAAAAATAAATCATATAATTTTTCTTTAACATATATAATAAATTATAAAACACCTTGAGTTCTATTTAAATCATATAATTATATTTTTAATTAAAACTTTTGTTTATTTTAGCAAATTATAATGTTGACAAAATTGAAGAATTAGTAACTTTTGTCCATAGATATCTATACAAGTAGTTTTGAATAATGACAACTGAGAAAAAAATTTATTTAATTTAGTGAAATTTAGAATTTTGTGCTGAACGCTCCTAAGTAAAACTTTTTTGTCTTTGAGCACTCCTAGAGTAAAAGTTCATTGGCCAATTTGCACCTTAGATAACGGACGTTATCTTTTTCTAATGGCGTTATGCTGACTACACATTTTTAAAAGGTTATTGTGCTGACTGCACATTTTTAAAAGTTTGTTGGTATTTTTGGTTCACTTAATAGTTAATTGTGTTGGACGCTTATAAGCCAATAGTTTATTAGCTAAATCGCATATTAACCCTTATTTTGTCATAACATGTTGTGAGAATTCCTACCAAAGAAAAGTTGTGAGAACAGAATCACATAAATTGAAGAAGTAATGTCAACTAATTGAAATCCTGTTTAAATCACACAACAATTGAGACCTTGAGCTTTATCTTCCTTCATAGTCAGTGATTTTTGCTCCCAGCTTGTGATATAACACACTGGCTTATTTGTTTATCATTCAATAATCATATTTATTTACTTATTTATATTCAAGAACGTGGATGGTGGAAGGACTCAAGGGAGCAGCTTATTGAAAAGGAGACAAGTCACAGAAGAGAACAAAGAGATGAGAAATCACAAGTCAAACCAGATTATAACACTTCCCTGAGAAAATATGGTCTTTCTGAAAGGCAATATGATCCACCTCCAACTACAAAGAAGAGGCCTGCATTTAGGGAGAAGAAGATTCCGGTTGATCATGAAGATGCTAAAGCAGTAGCCACAGAGCCGGTAAAGTCAAACCAAACTGATCACCCCCTGGAAAGGAATGAAAGAAGGAAAGAAAGAAGCTACAATCCTCGCCATTTGGATAGACCTGATAAGCAGAAATATGCAGGAGACAGAGCACCCAACAAGAATGAAGCTAGTAGAGATGTCTTCTCATCTAGAGGAAGGTACAATGGCAACTACGGAGGAAGAGATAGATTCCATGGGAGAGATAGAGAAGACTTTCGTTTCAGTAAAACTGGTGTTGACAAGTGGAAGCATGATTTGTATCAGGAGGTCAACAAAGATCCCGTTCCCAAGAATGAGGATGACCAGATTGCGAAGGTGGAAGCGCTTTTGGCTTCAGAAGCATCAAGCAACTGTAAGCGTTCGATTTTCTCGTCACTGCCGTCGCAAGATATAATTAAATTTTTGGTTTGTTCAGGACAATTTGCAGAGATGAATTACTTCACCCACCTAGTTCTAGCTTTATACATATGTAAATAGTGTCTGCATGCGCTGCATTAGGTTGAGGCATTGAATCTCCCTGAATTGATGTGTGAATTTTGGCTTTTGATAAATATTCAGATGCAGTACCCGTGTCAGGAATCTGTTCTGTTTCTGCCGTTGGCACAATCGTTCAGCATTAATACGCAGTAAGTTCTATTTATTTTTTAAATTATGGGGGCTTAAGGTTACCAATGAGATGGAATCCACAACCTCTTACTTATAGGGAAGTTTTCATGCCACTAACCCATTGGTAGCAAGTTTTATTTTGATGAGTTTTTGTTTTTGTTTTAAATGGAATTCATACGCTATTTATTTCTTAAAATTTTAAGAAAAGAATGAAGGGAAGATTAAGGAATGTTAACTAGAGTGTATTTGGTTTGAAGGGAGGGGAGAGAAATTTTTTATTCATATTAACCAAATTATCCCTGAAATTCTTTTAATATTCTAAAAATACACTCTCAATAAAAAAGAATATTCTTCTCATTAATGACACTTTGATTAATATCCTCTCTTTCATCTCATCTCTCCTCTCAAACCAAACATACCGTAAAAGATTGCTACATAAAACATTTGAAATGTCGTGAAAGAAATTTTTCAGAGCCAAAATTTAGCACTTCAACAAGATTTGACACAATTTTATGGAGCATTGGAGTCTCGTTCTATCAAATTACAAATATTATAATTTCTTATTCTATATAATTGATCATTTTATTGGAAAAAAAAGCTGTTAGTCACTCATAACAAAGAAAATCATCTGGTGGGAGATATTGATACAGTTAGTTTAGGCGAACAAACCATACTTCTCAAAGCAAAGCACAGATTCAGCTTCTGTGCGAATCATATATATAGTTGATCTGCAAATAAAATTAAAATTCTTGTACTTATATTTACAATTGAAAATAAACTACCATACTATACTATCTTCATCTATATAGAAAGAGAAATACAAACACAGATCAGTAAATGATCTCGTTGTCGGCACAATAGACCCAAATACGATGTTTTATATACAAAAACCAAGGCCCTACAAGTACATTTTGGGAACCATTGATACTCCCTCCTCCTCCTGTCCTAATATATGTCTTAAAAGTTAAAAGTTGATTTATTTTAAAAGAAATTAAGGAAGCTAATTAAATTACTTAGAATATTTATATTTATATTTTTTTCTCTAAATTAATTGGTTAGGCTAATAAATTAATATAGGGTAAAAGTGCAAAAATACACATGTGCTTTACCCTCAGAAGCGTCCAACACCAAATGATTTTTTTAGGTGTAAAAGTACACATGAACTTTGAAAATTGAAGCAAAAGTAACAGCACCGTTAAATCCTATCTGACGGTGTTAGTTTTTGTGGTGGGCCCACATTATTATTCTAAAAATATCAGAGGCAACCCTCCAGCTCCACCGATAACCCTTCATCATCTTTTTGAATTTCAAAGATTGGTCTATCAACAAAGACGGCAATGTCGATGGCCAGTCCCAGGGTTGCTTCTCTACCACACACCCCACACCCCCCGATTCATGGGACTCTATGCTCCCATGTCCACCAAGTCGCAACAAGTTTGGATCCACCGACTTGAGTGCCCAGGGCCTCATCACATTTCCCTCAGGCAGCTCCCTCTCCATCTTTGATTCTCGCTCTATGTAGCTTCTCTCTTCCTTCCCCCATTCCTCCTTCTTCTGCTTCGTCGGCATCGCCGTTGTCTTCTTCTCTTTATGTTACCACCGTTTAGTGGACCCCTACCCCACTCTGTCGCGACCTTCTCTCCTCTGAGCCTTCCTCCTCCCACCTCCTTCTCGCCGCCGGAGATTGCATAGGACGCATTTTGCTGCTTGATTTTCGTCTTAAAACTGCTATCCTCTGTTTCTAAGTAGATCTCAGACTTGGCATCTAAGACCTCTGTTGGGTTTGATCACGACATGATTTTTCTCTACTCGCGGTCATTGAGGGGCCCTCTACTCTTTTGATTTTTAACACTTGTATAGGTCGGTGTATTTGGAAGTATGACGCTTACCCTGAATATTTTTCTTGCATTCACTGTGACCCTTTTGATTCTCGGCACATATGTGCGATTGGGCTTAAAGGTTTTACTGTTATCGGTCACTGTTCTTCGCGGTGAATATGAAGACAACGTTGTGATAAAGGAGTTTCTGTTGGAATATATGCTCTTTGGTCACTTAAGCCCAATTGGACTTAAGTGAGACTACAACCCAAGAGCCCTATGGCCCTTTAGGGTTTAGGGTTAGGTCTTGGTGTAGTAGTATATAAACCTACTTTCACCCATTAAGAAACCTAATTCACAAGGAGGCTCTCATCAAAAATAAAACCCTAGAGGCAGACGTTCATCATCTGAACGGTTGCCCATACAACCATCTCATCCCCCTCGAGAGATAGTCTGGAAGATCGATCATAGAGCGGACTTGGACTGTTCGTGACTTGGACCGTTCGAGAAGAGGCTTTTAGATCGCTAATCTTTCCAGGTAATCAAAACGATGAAGGTTCATCTTTTTCTACATCGTCTCGGTTCGATACGCTTCCGCGCTTCTGGTGAAATTCCTACAATTGGCATCAGAGCCGGTTGGCGATGAGGAAAAGAACAAGTTTTGATTTAGTTTATGTGATCAAATCTCAGATTTTTCAAATCTCAGATTTTTCAAAATATTATTTTTTGAAAAATATGGCATCAGATTTAGTTTATGCGATCAAATCTCAGATTTTTTAAAATATTATTTTTTGAAAAATATGGCATCTATTTCTATATTTGTTATTGATTTCATGAGTTTTATTCTTTATAATTCAGATTTGATATTAGTTTTAATTTTAATCGCTTTAATCCATGGTTAGATTTTCTCGTGTATTTCTTGATTTGTAACAAGGAGGCTAATCCCATATGATTAGGTTTCCTCCTTGCTTGTTCTTATGTTTTTTCACAATTTCTATGTAAATTTTCAAATTTCTGTAAAAGTTTGAGATCAAGAAACTTCAAGAATATGAACATTCGACACTGTACGACACGTTTCGTGGACTTGGACCTTGGATTTGGACAAACCATATATGGTTGGAAAGAGGACGAAAGACGAACAAAAGTGGGAGTTGAACCATTCCCAGAGGAGCAGGGACGCGCCCCCACGCGCCGCCACAATCCCTGCGATTGGGCTTCACGCGCCGGCAAAGAAATGGCGCGTGAGAGCGCGTGGGGCCACCTTTCGGGGTGGTTCTTGGGCCATGTGATTGACTCTTAGTGGCGGTCCTTCCCCTGGAGTTTCGTGCTGAGATGAGTTCGGATGACGGTGCGACAGTACTGACGGCTAGGGTTCCTCTTTTGCATCCTAGGGTTTCTCGCCAAAAGTGGGTCTTTGGGTTTTTACGGCCCATGAATACCCTAAAGGGGCTTGAGACAGATCCTAAGAGGTGGACAAAAGAGAAATTCCAAAGTTGTAATTTTATATTTTATTTTTTAAAATAGGAAAGCCATGGATTAAAGTTATTTGTTTAATTTTTTAAATGCTTTTATTGAATTGATGAATTAAATGTGCGATTAACATGATTTTAGAAATAACATGTCATATAGAATAGGAAAGATGCCATATTTGATGCATAATCACATGTCATTCTTGCATAGTAGCTATTATGTCTTGATTCGACTAGTATGATAGTTATTTTGCAAGATTATTTAGGTTATCCACTAAATTAATTATAAATTATTATGATTTTATATTAAAATCTATATTAATAATTGAATTAATTAATTGTGGAATTAAAATCTAGACAAATAATCCAGGAAATTTCCTAAGAGAATTGTATATTTAAGAGTGATTTAAAAAATACTCTAAATTGAACAATTTTTGGAAATTAAAAATTCTAAATTTAAAAATATTGAATGGGTGAAGGTTTTAAATTAACCAATTAATTTTAAAACCTACGGGCCCCAATTGTAGGGTTATTAGTGAAATGGTTATCGCTGAAGCCCCATCGGATAAGGATAATCGGATTTCGCTAGATTAAACCCTAATATTTTCAAAATTTTAGTAAAGTTTTGTACGGCCCATCGTCGGCAACACTTAGACACTAAAGATAATTTTGAAAGTAAACAATGGTTAAATACATTCAACTTTGGTAAAATTGTTAACCCTCCCATCGAGGCTCTGGCAATGGAACTGAAGGCCCAAAATAACAATATTAGTTTTATAAGTATCTTGCCCATCGTAAGCCTTGTAGAGATAACTAATGGATTGTTAAACAATAAACGAATAGTAGTTATTAGAATCTACTAGCGCAATATCTATTTGTTGTTAAATATAGTTTGTAATTAGTGTGATTTTTCCTTATTTTCGGAAAAATGTCTTTCAATCCTTTAGCTACCATCTTGAGCCAAAAACCTATGGATGGTACAAACTACAAACAATGGAAAACAAATTTGGATATTGTTCTTCAATATGAAAAGCTCAACTTTGTTCTAACTGCCCCTATGCCAGCGTAGCCTGCTGCAGATGCGTCTGTGGCAATCCAGACTAAATTTCAGCAAGAGAAGGAAAAATGGGAGAAGGCGAATGTAGCAGTTCGCTGCTATATTTTAGCCAGTCTCGCCAGTCACCTTCAGGAGCAAGTAAGCATGATTGAGAGTGGAGCAACAATGCTCCAGACTCTTGATGGCATGTTTGCTACGTCTAGCAGCTCTGCTAGGCAAAATGCGCTGAATTCAGTCACCAAGACAGTGATGTCTGGAGGAAGTGTGCGGGATCATTGTCTAACAATGATAGCAAACTTCAAGAGGGCTGATGACCATGGTGTCAAATTTGAACAAGATTTAAAAGTTGACCTTCTCTTACAATCACTGCCTGAATACTTCAATCAATTCAAGATGAATTATAATATGAATAAGATGCATCTTGACCTCACTCAACTAATGCACGAGCTTGAGAGTCTGCGAACGATCTCTAGTCAAGCGGGCGGTGCATTATTTGCTAGTGAAAGTTACTCAGAAACCTAAGGGGAAACCCAAGGGAAAGAACAAGAACAAGAAAAAGAAGAAATCATGCATTCCAGTTGCCAAAATAGTTGCAATGAAGCAGCCAAAAGGCAAGTGCTTCAAGTGCGGACAAAAGAGGCATTGGAAGAAAAATTGCCCACGGATGAATCAACCAGGTATGGGTAATTTACATGTGATTGAGGCTTGTTTAGTGGAGAATTACGATGAAAAATGGATCGTTGATTCAGGAGCCACTAACCATGTTTGTTACTCTATGCATTGGTTCAAACATAGCTTGCTTTTAAGTGAAGGACAAAGAGTTTTGAAGCTTGGAACTGGGGAGCTTGTGTCTGCACTAGCAGTGGGACAAGTTATTTTATCTTTTGATAATTGCAGAACTTTGGTTTTAGAAGACTGTTTATTTATTCCAGAATTTAAGAGGAATTTAATTTACGTTAGTTGTTTGGAAAAACATGGTTTGACGATTCGATTTAATTCCTCGGTTTCAATAAGAAGCAAATCTTCTTTTATTTGTTCTCGGTGTAATGATTAATAGTCTTTATTTCCTTAATCCTTTCCCTGTGAAATTAATCATGTTGAATTAAGAGATGTTGAGCATAATAATTCATCAAAGAAAAGAAAAGTTTCCAATGAAACTTATCTTTGGCATTTGAGATTAGGTCATATTAACTCTAACAGGATACAAGGTTTGGTCAAAAGTGGGATTTTAAAATCCCCGAACTTTGAACCGATACCGGTATGTGAATCTTGTTTAGAAGGTAAAATGACAAAGAGATCCTTCAAGGCCAAGGGAAAACGTGCCACACTTCACTGGAATTGGTACATACCGATGTATGTGGACCAATAAATGTCCAAGCCGGAGGATCAAGATTTCATCACATTTACTTGATGATTACTCTAGATTTGGACATGTGTACTTGATGCGTCACAAGTCCGAAGCTTTTGGAAAATTCCAAGAGTTCAAGGCGAGGCGAAAACATCTTGGTGTTCAAATTAAGACCCTTCGATCTGATCGAGGGAGAATACCTATCTCGGAAAGTTCAGGTCTTACCCGATCAAAGAGGGATAGTTTCATAATTATCCTCTCCAAGGACACCCTAGCGTAATGGAGTTCTTTGAAAGGAGAAATAGAACCCTTTTAGAAATGACAAGATCTATGCTCGATTATTCATCTCTTTCGATTCATTCAGGGATATGCCTTAGAAACTGCTATGTATCTATTTAACTTAGCACCGTCCAAGTCGGTTTCAAAGACACCAATAGAATTGTGGAAAGGGTGTAAGCCCACCATGAAACATATTCGGATTTGGGGAGCTCCGGCACATATCTTGCAACAGAAACCAGATAAGATGGACTCGCGTCTTTGAAGTATGCATGTTTATAGGCTATCCTAAAGGAACCGAGAGGTTGGTTGTTTTATAGTCCAAAAGATAAGAAGGTCATAGTGAGCACACACGCGACTTTCTTAGAGGAGGACTATATGGCAAATCATAAGCCAAGAAGTAAGGTTATTCTTGATGAGCTAGTCTCGGATCAAGTTTCACCGCCACCTCCTCAAAGCGGTTCCGGATTTATTCCCGTGGTTGTTCAAAGAGGGGAAAATATGGAAAACATACCCGAACAAACACGGGAACCGAAATAGAACCGAAGTTCAGCATAATGATGAACGTATGGAAGAACAAAATCACGAATTGGTTAATCCACCTAATGAGGGTCCTCATCAAGAAATTGTTAACCCACAAAATATGGACCCACTTTGTAGATGCACAACATCAAGTGAGACAAACTCGTAGTGGGAGATTGATTCGTAAACCTACAAGATTTCTCTTGTTGGGTGAGTCAAATCGGGATGTCATCATTGATGAAGATGATGATCCCACAAGCTATGACGAGGCACTAGGAGATGTTGATGCTCGGGAATGGCTTGAGGCTATGAATCATAAAATGGATTCTATGTATTCCAACTCGCTTTGGTCTCTTGTAGATGCACTGAAGGGTAAGACCCATTGGGTGCAAGTGGATTTACAAGAGAAAGAGAGGATCGGACGGGAAGGTTGAAACCTTCAAAGCTAGATTGGTGGCAAAAGAGTACTCCCAAATAGAACATGTGGATTATGAAGAAACCTTTTCGCCGGTTGTCATGCTTAAATCCATCCGGATTCTCTTAGGCATTGCAAAAGAAATCTTGATTATGAGATTTGGCAAATGGATGTCAAAACTGCTTTTCTAAATGGAAATTTGGAAGAGGAGATCTATATGCAGCAGACCAAAAGGGTTTATAGCCAAAGGGCAAGAACATATGGTATGCAAGTTGCAAAGGTCCATTTATGGACTTAAGCAAGCGTCCGAGATCATGGAACATCGATTTGATCAAGCCATTAAGTCTTATGGTTTTGAGAAAAGTCCCGATGAGCCGTGTGTGTATAAAAGGATCCAAGGTGATGCGGTATCTTTTACGGTACTTTATGTGGATGATATACTCCTTATCGGAAATGATACGGAGGTATTATTAGGCATAAAGACCTGGCCGAGCAAGAATTTTGCTATGAAGGACTGGGGAAGCCAATTATATTCTTGGTATTAAACTCTTGCGAGACCCGGAAGAATAGGGTTTTGGCATTATCCCAGGCTAAATACATCGACAAAATACTTGCCAGGTTTAGTATGGAGAATTCCAAGAGGGGAATGATACCCTTCAGGCATGGGATTCATCTCTCTAAGGAGCAATCTCCTAAGACTCCTGAGCAAAGAGAACGCATGAGTAGGATACCTTATGCATCAGCGGTAGGTAGTCTCATGTATGCTATGCTTTGTACCAGACCAGATATCTGCTATGCAGTGGGAGTAGTAAGCCGGTACCAATCTAATCCTGGAGAGGAACACTGGGTAGCGGTTAAACATATACTCAAGTACCTACGGAGAACGAGAGATTATATGTTGGTCTATTCTAGTGGGAGTCTTGAAACCATTGGTTATACGGACTCAGATTTTCAAGGAGATATTGACTCAAGTAAATCCACCTCGGGATATGTGTACACCCATAATGGCGGTGCCATTTGTTGGAGAAGTGTAAAACAATCATGTGTGGCTGACTCTGCCACAGAGGCTGAGTAAGTAGCAAAGATAGCATCAGAAGAGAACCTTGATGACCCTTTCACTAAGAGTTTGCCTGAACGTGTGTTCGAGAGGCATGTTACATTTATGAATCTTTGGAGGATTCCAGATTTGGTATAAGCTTTAGGAAGTTGAAATTTCTTTTTGTTATTTTGTGCTCTTTGAGCAAGACATTATGACATTGCAATTTTTTCTGAATGGTATAAATGAGGTGTTTTTCATTTAAATTTCGCACACTATTTACAGACTTAAAGGTCCGGATCAATTGTGGAGTATATGATCATATGGATACGTTCATAGAGGACATGGTCATAGGTACTCACAATTGATGAATAGCTTCACACTATTAAATTAAGTTGGGCACTTTATTTAGGCCGCAATATTTTATGAAATGGTTTTGTCCGAATCATTATAAAATATTGGTGTGAGTTAATACTTACATTGAAAGGATCAAGGAGAGATTTGATTAAGGTTGCTCTTTCTGTCATAAGGAATCAAATCTCCGATAACTATAGTCATGTAGTTGCTCTTAATCCCGAGTTTATTTTAAATAGGTAGTCGAATAGTTTTCATTCTTTGATTTACCAACAAAGTGAGGTTTGATC
Organism: Acacia melanoxylon; assembly: GCA_019022615.1. Lineage (NCBI taxonomy): Eukaryota > Viridiplantae > Streptophyta > Magnoliopsida > Fabales > Fabaceae > Acacia > Acacia melanoxylon. The sequence goes on along the minus strand of JAFJYJ010000007.1, from coordinate 7,970,874 downwards.
TATATGACGGCCAATAACTTGGTATTTTGGGATTGAGACTTTTTGGTTATCGGTGTTTATGAGATAAACAACATGGAATTTATAGGAAATGTCCACTTGATATGTTTCGGTACTTGGATGTTGAAGACACTGGCCAGTGCATGTAATCCATTAGAGAAACTATCATAGTCAAGGGAATAAATAATTGATTGAGTTACAAAAAACTAATCAATCAAATTATAGACATTCTATAAAGGGGTAATGCATATTCGTGTTATAATTGTCATTAATCTTGGAGTTCACATTCGAGCTTTTAGTGGAGTAGCACCGAACTAGATAATCTTCAGATTATCATGAGCCTCGATAAATGACAAATGATAGATCCCCGTGCTAGCTCGAAACAAGGGATGGGGTAAATTATCGATGATGATGGCTTAAGGGCTACATGGTCTTGGGTTTACGAGCTCAAGTTTTGTATCTCAAAGAGCAAGTGGGAGATTGTTGGAATATATGCTCTTTGGTCACTTAAGCCCAATTGGGCTTAAGTGAGACTACAGCCCAAGAGCCCTATAGCCCTTTAGGGTTTAGGGTTAGGTCTTGGTGTAGTAGTATATAAACCTACTTTCACCCATTAAGAAACCTAATTCACAAAGAGGCTCTCATCAGAAATAAAACCCTAGAGGCAGACGTTCATCATCTGAACGGTTGCCCACACAACCATCTCATCCCCCTCGAGAGATAGTCTGGAAGATCGATCATAGAGCGGACTTGGACTGTTCGTGACTTGGACCGTTCGAGAAGAGGCTTTTAGATCGCTCATCTTTCCAGGTAATCAAAACGATGAAGGTTCATCTTTTTCTACATCGTCTCGGTTCGATACGCTTCCGCACTTCTGGTGAAATTCCTACAGTTTCATATTCCCACAGACAGCAAGGAATTACAGAAACTGGAGAGGGACGCAACCGATTCGTCCACGTCGCTGGTATCCGCAGTGTTTCCCAGTTATGTTGCGAGGTTCGCCTTTTCCCCGCTATGAAGACACATTTTGTTCGTCACATGTCTCGGTGAATCTTTAGGTCCCTTGGCTGATTGAGTTTCAATTTTCAAATTTGATATTGATTCTTCTTCATATACAATTTTTAGCCTTGATTATTTAGAAGTCAGACTTATTGGTCCGGTTCTGGTTCATCTGGTATCTGTGGATCTTGCCTGATGGAAATCCCCCACAGTTCAGGCTTGTCGGTGGAGCTGGAGGGTTGCGTCTTATTTTTTTTTAAGTTAGGGGTATTATTGTATTTCAGAATAATAATGTGGGCCATCACAAAAACTAACACCATCAAGCAGATTTAACGTTGTTGTAATTTTTGCTTCAATTTTCAAAGTTCATGTGTACTTTTGCACCTAAAAAAAATACTTGGTGTTGGACGTTCCTGACGGTAAAGTATATGTGCATTTTTGTACCTTTACCTATTAATATATAATCTAAGGGTACACAATATATTATATGAATAAGTAAATATGATATGATTAAGTAACTTATTTAGTTTCCTTAATCTCTTTAAAAAAAGTCAACCTATCTTATAATTAAAACTAGGACAGGAGGTAGTACTACCTCCGGCCGATTCTAAATATAGGATATAGTCCGGACGAGTAATATTTAAGCTCTATATTCCGATGCATTAATTAATACTAGAACACCATGAAACCACTTGAACCAAGAACTCATTTTTGATTTTGATTTTGATTTATTTCGCAAGCTTGCTTCTAATTAAAGCCTGGGAGATAGCTGAACCTGCAATGGATTTTTCATAACGACCAACGACTCTTGTGTCTCAGACAAATCAACAGTAGTACCATTTGCAGACTTCCACTCGAAATTCCAGATCAGATTGGCCACAAAATACTCCAAATGAAGCATTGCCAGATTATAACCAGGACACATCCTTCTTCCTGCCCCAAAAGGCATCATTTTGATCTCTTTGCTTCCTGTAATATCAAACGTCTCACTTCCCTTCCCTTCACTGTTCAAGAACCTCTCAGGCTTGAACTCCATTGGATCTTCCCACCCCTTTGGGTCCCATCCCATCTCTGCCACCATGAAATTCACAATCCCATTCTTGGGCACCGTGTAATTATTGAACACCACGTCTTCTGAAACTGCGTGTGGCAGCACAAAGTGCCCAGGTGGATGACGCCTTAGTCCCTCCAAAATCACAGCTTTAAGATATGCCATTTTGCTCAGATCTTCTTCTCTCACTTCCTTGTCTTCTCTCTCACCCACCACTTCTCTTATTTCATGCACAAGTTTTTGTTGAATATGAGGATTCTTCACCAGATTCGCCAGAATCCATTGTAATGCTGTTGTTGTTGTATCTGTCCCTGCATCAAGAAGCTCTGTACATACAGAAACCATTTCAGATTCCTCAAGCTTGCGCTTTTCCTCTGGCAATTCCAAATCCAACAACGTGTCCGCGTAACACACCGTAGTTTTCCATTCCCTGGGGTCATCGCCCTCGTTTGATTTGCTCAATCTCTCTTCTTTGGCTTTCTTTCTCTCTCTTATTAGCGGAATTATCTCATCTTCTCTGTCCTTGAACACTTGCAGCAATTCCTCCCAACGTTTGGGGAACAAAAATCGACTTAGTCTTGGCCAGAAAGTTAGTGTGTTGATCTTGGTGGAGCTCACAAGGAAACGACGCTTGACATATTCGATGTCCTTGATTTTCTTGTCGTCTAGCCTCTCGCCGAAGCAGATGAACAGAAGCAAGCAGAACATAGCATAATGAAGATGGTCAATCACCTTAATGGACTTGGTTGATTCTGAGTCGGACCTGAGGCGAGTGAGAAGCACGTCCAAAACCCGTTTACGAGCACCCGAGAAGGACCTGATCCGGGTCGGGTGAAACATCTCAGACGAGAGGTTGCGTCGGAGCACTCGCCATGTGGGACCGTAGAAAGCAGAGCTGATGCTAAGTTGGTTACTATTGATGATCCCAGCGGCCGGGAGGGCCTTGGAGCGGTCGGAGAAGACGACGCCGTTTTGAACGAGGGCTTGGTGGGCCAGAGAACTATCGGCGATGAATATAGCAGGATGAGAACCAATAAGGAGAGTGACGATGGGGCCATAGTAGGCGTGAAGACTTCGAAGGATGGGTTCGAGTTCTGATGTTGATTTTCGAAGAAAAATGATGGAACCGATGAAGGGAATTCGGAGAGGACCAGGAGGGAGGGGAGGGGAGCGAGAAGGAAGAAGGAGGAGGCTGAGGAAAGCTCTAAGAAGAAAGCAGAGAGAGATAGAGACGAGGACGATGAACCAGAGCTCCATGAAGATGGAAGATGGTTGATGGTTGAGCGAGATAAGCTTAGGGGAATGAGTTTATATATATTTAGAACAAAAGGATAGAGTTGGAGTTACGTGGGGATATAGATAAAGAGATCATACTTGAGAATGAGATGTGTTGCCAGCGAAGAACAGAAAAAAGGCCTGATTATTTTAATAATTAACACACTAATAAAATATTTCATAAATAATACTCCCTCCGGTCCTAATTATAAGACCTATTTAAATGATTTTGGGAAGATTAAATAGATGAGTTAAATTAGTTAATTTTACTAATTTTTCTAAACTGCTCTTATATAAATTTAAAATGACATAAGTAAAAATGAATCAACACCTCTGTCACATACCTCTCCGACCTAGAATTTTCCTTTCTACACGCTTTCTAATTAAAATAATAATCTTGCTATATATACATATATGTGTGTATATGTATACACACACAGATATATGTATGTGTGTGTGTGTTTACATACATACATACATACATACACCGATATATATGTGTGTCTATATATATGCGTGTATATGTAATACATGTGTGTCTACACACACATAGATATACATATATGTATTTGTGTGTGTATATATGTGTGTGTGTCTATATAAATATATTGGTAAATTAATGTTAGTTGATTGGTAAATAAATTAAAATCCAATAATTTAAAAGTTTTATTGACCGGAAGAGTCTACGCACTCACATACATGTATTCACCAAAAAAATAAACACACTTGAGAGAATAAAATAGAGGTATTTTAAGAAAATTGACAAAAAATAAAATTTTGTCCTATAATTAAGATAAAAACTAACTCTTAAATGTTGTCCTATAATTAGTACTGAAGGAAGTATTAAAATAAAGGGTGAAAGATCCAATCCTGCCAATCTTTTAAAAGATATATATTCTATTTATTCGAAGGGATTTTCCAAAAATATCTTCACTCAAGAAGTATGCACTTTTCAGTTGAAGAAGAAGAAGTATCCATCCGGCCGGCCATATTCTGTTCGCTTTTTGAAACTTTGCATACGTGGTGTTTGGGATTTGGTGTAATATATGAATTTTCTGAACTAAAATTAAATTTCTTGTATAAATGTGTGTGTTCAATCAAATAGTGAGTTTTGATCAAATGATCGATTTTTTCTGAATCCGAGATTTTGGGACACATGTTAGCACAAAAATGATACACATGGGAGCAGTGGCGGAGCCACGTTGGGGCAAAGGTCCGCACTTGCAGACACAAACATGTGTGTCTCTGTTTTTTTTTTTTTTTACTTACTTGGGAGTGGAGGGAGGGCCATTGCTGAAGCAGAAGAGAATAAGAGTAAAGTGGCCATGATGAAGGTTGGTAGGTGGTGGCTGTGTTGCTGTTGGTGATGGGCGTTGCGGTGGAGAAGACGGCTATGAGGCAGTAGGCCCATGGCGGAGGATGGAGGCTGGTGGGTGAGGGATGGGGAAGAGAGAGAGAGAGAGAGAGAGAGAGGAGGATATAGTATTATTGTTGCACAGGGGCAGATATTTGCGTGTGGGAGAGAAGGAAAAGACATTTGAAGTAGAAGAAAGAGAAAGGAACTGTACGTGAAAGCGTGTGAACTGTACGTGAAGTGTGTGTGTATCCTTTGTTGCATGTTTCTTAAGCTATTAATAATAAATATCTGATTTTGAAAGCTCGAACTTTAATCAGTTTATTTTTATATAAGCGGAAACAATGACATATCATTATATCATTTCCTATATAGAAAGGTCATAAGATTTTTGTTTTGGCTTATAAATAAATAATTGAATAATGACATATATAAATGGCCTGCAACGTAAAACTAACGCAGTACATAAGTGATGATAACTCATGCGTGCTAATTTATGTTGAACGAGATATGTTTGATAAGATTGATGATGAAGATATAATACAATATTTTCAAGGAATGAATAATCGAAGAATGTTTTTATAATCGTTCATTGTAATAGCTTAGTTGACTCTTGATTATTATTTTTCTATGTTAAATTGAAGTTTTCTTTTATTGTCTATATTCTTTTGTTTTTTTAATGTATTTAAAACTTTTCTTTTAAAAAAACCCCGAATCCCCCTTACTAATTGTGCGGACATAAACTCAAAGTTCTAGCTCCGCCACTGCATGGGAGTAACATTTCTTTATTCCATTATAGTTCATAATTTCAGCCAAAAAGTAAAGAAAGAAGGCCACACGGAATTTTTTTTTATGATCATGCCAATGGTGAAAGTGCAATCAAATATCTCTTCTTGCATACATATGTGCCACATGGTCACACTTTCTAGGTATTTAATTAGACACATGTGCATGTGCCAAAAGTCAAGAAGAGTGATTAAAAAAAAAAAAAAGCTTCATCAACAAGCTCATATTTTGGCCAAGAGAGAGAAGGGGATCAAATGGAAATTTTATTGGAGAATTTCAAGTGTAAACAAGTCTATTTAATATTAAGACTTCTTGCTTCACATGTACAACTTGGTTAACAAGTTGGTGATCGTACACTTAAAGTGTGAAGAAAATGTAAATAATAAGCAATTCCATCTAGGCTCTCATGTTCGACAAAGAAAGGAAGAAGGGAATTATTATATTAAACATGGTATGAACATGTGCAGACAAATCAAGAGAGTAAGCTTCAAGCTTCTTACCTAAACCCTTGGATTTTTGCCAACTGTACAAAGAGGGAAGATTGTGGGTTATGATAATTTGACAAGTGATTAAGTGTCTTCATGAAGCTCCAATTTCACTCCCTATTTGTCCAACAAGATAAGGAAGGGAGGTCACATGAATTTAATATTTAAAGGCCAACGAACTATTACCTTAGGAGCGTCCAGCACAAATAACTTTTAAGTTAACCAAAAATACCAAAAAACTTTTAAAAATGTGCAGTTAACACAAAAAATGGAGTAAAATTGTTTCGTGCTGAGCGCTCGTAAAGTAGAACCTTTTTGTACTTGGTGCTCATGAAGTAAAAGTTGTTTGTGCTGACTGCACATTTTTAAAAGTTTTTTTGATAGTTTTGGTCCACTTAAAAGTTATTTGTATTTGGTGCTCTTGAGGTAATAGTTCGTTGACCAAATTGCTCCTTAACCCTATAAATAATTCCCTTCTTCCTTTCTCTATTTTGGCCGAACATGGGGCCTAGATGGAATTGCTTATTGTTTACATTTTCTTGACCATTTAAGTGTATGATCACATGGTCATTAAAAGTCCAACTTGTTAGCCAAGTTGTACATGTGCCGCAAGAAGAAACAAGGAAATGTGTATAATGACTTCTTGATATTAATTAAACTTGTTCAAACTTGAAATTCTCCAATAAAATTTTCATTTGATCCCCTTCTCTCTCTTGGCCAAAATATGAGCTTGTTTAGGAGGCTTTTTTATCACTCTTCTTGACTTTTGGCACATGCACATGTCTAATTAAATACCCAGAAAGTGTCATATCTATATAAGAAAAGATATTTGATTGCACTTTGACCATTGACATGATCATAAAGAAAAATCCATGTGACCTTCTTTCTTCTCTTTTTGCCGAAATTATGAACTATAATGGAATAAAGAAATGTTAATCTCCCATGTGTCCCAAAATCTTGGGTTCAGGAAAAATCAATCATTTAATCAAAATTCACCATTTCATTGAACATACATTTTGTACAAGAAATTTTGGTTCAGGAAATTCAGGATATATATTACAAGAAATATCAAAGATTGAGTTGTAAACGAGTCAAAAGTTTAGAGACTGAGTAATAAGTTATTCAAAATTATTAAGGGCCAAAAATTATTTTTTCCAATTATAATAGACGGAAGTTAGCTGGTTTAACGATTTTGCTCCAATTTTAAAAATTTATGATTACTTTTACTTTAAAAAATAGTTTATAGTTACTATTGTATTTTTGATAAAAAAAATATAAAAATTATTTTAGCACCTTAGCCCTTAAATTCAAATATTCCTTAAATCTATTTACATATTTAGACTAACAAAGTGAGTCCACTTCAAGGCTGACACACCCCCTGTCAATCCAACGGCACAGAGATGATGAAGCTGCAGTAACCAAAGGAGTAAAGCAATCAGGCATGTAAAGACCTAAATCAAGTGAAGATCGTTCAAAAACATATGATAGAAAACTCTTTTTCACGGTGTGTCTAAAAATAGTTAGGTTAAGTTTTTTATATTCATTTGGTCAAGTTCTCTAATCATATGTGATCATATATGTCCAGTTTTTATATTATCATTTAACTATAAACACATAAATAACAAGACTCATGTTCATATGTAGTTGAAAAATTTAATGTAATGGATATAAAAAAATTGATGAGTAATATCTATATACAAAAATATTGATGGACGAAAAGATAATCTAATGACACTGACATATTTGCCTTTAATTTATTAATAAAAGAAACAAAAATTCAGAGAACTACAGATCCCATCATCTTCAAATCTTACTTATGCACTACTAAACTGCTGCGATCTCAAAGCAGGAACTCATATTATTTATAAATGTACATTTAGCGTGAATCTCTAAAACCTAGGAGATATATGAACATGTAATGGACTTTTCATTACGACTGTCATTTCTTGAACCTCTGACAAATCAACATCATGATCACTTGCAGGCTTCCACTCGAAATTCCAAATCAGATTGGCCACAAAATACTCCAAATGAAGCATTGCAAGATCATACCCAGGACACATCCTTCTTCCTGCCCCAAAAGGCATCATCTTTATCTCTGTGCTTAATGTAATATCAAACGTTTCACTTCCCTTCCCCTTCACTGTTCAAGAACCTCTAACCTCTCAGACTTGAACTCTATTGGATCTTCCCACACTTTTGGGTCTCACCCCATCTCTGCCACACAGTCCCTTTCTTGGGCACGGAGTAATTATTGAACACCACGACTTTTTAATTTTTTTTATATATTCTATTTATTTTAATTAAATTATATCTTTTTCTAGAATATTTTTTGTGCCCAGATCTCAAATTAATTAGTTTTTTCGCCCCGCATTCGACATTATCCTAAACACTAGTATCCAAAACTAATTAATTTGAGATGAGATCGAAACAACAAAATTCCGTAAAGGCGGCATATAATTTAATCAAAATAAATAGAATATATAAAAAAATAAAAATAAAAAAAAAAATATGCTTGTCCCTCTAATTAGAGGGACAAGCGTGTAAGAAGCGCTTGGAAAGACCTAATGTGAACCCCTTTCTTGGGCACGGAGTAATTATTGAACACCACGCCTTCTGAAACTGCGTGTGGCAGCACAAAGTGCCCAGGTGGATGACGTCTTAGTCCCTCTAAAATCATGGGATTGGTTTTCATCCTCTTCTTTTCTCATCTACTTCTCATCTTTTTTTTTTTTTTTTCGGCCGTTAGATTGAAATTTAAACGATTGAGATTTAATCTTTTATAAAAATATTAATAAAATATTAAAAACTATTTAAAAATAATATTCTTATAAAAGATTAAATATAAACTGTTTAAATTTTAATCCAACTACCGATGAAGACGAATGAAAAGTGGATGGGAGCCAAATCCCCAAGATCCCAGCTTCAAGATATGCGATTTTGCTCAGATCTTCTTCTCTCACTTCCTTATCTTCTCTCTCACCCACCACTTCTCTAATTTCATGCACAAGCTTTTGTTGCCAGAATCCATTGTAATGCTGTAGCTGTTGAATCTGTCCCTCCATCAAGAAACTCTGAACATGCCCAAACCATTTCAGATTCCTCAAACTTCCGCTTCTCCTCTGGCAACTCCAAATCCAACAACGTGTCCGCGTAATACACTGTAGTTTTCCCTTCCCTGGGATTACTGTCCTGGGTTGATTTGCTCAATCTCTCTTCTTTGGCTTTCTTTCTCTCTCTTGTTAGCGGAATTATCTCATCTTCTCTGTCCTTGACCATTTGCAGCAATTCCTCCCAACGTTTGGGGAACAAAATTCGACTCAGTCTTGGCCAGAAATTTAGTGTTTTTATCTTGGTGGAGCTCACAAACAAACGACGCAGGACATATTCCATGTCCTTGATTTGCATGTCGTCTAGCCTGTCGCCGAAACACATGAACACAAGCAAGAAGAATATAGCATAATGGAGATGGTCAATAACCTTAATGGATTTGCTTGATTCTGAGTCGGACCTGAGGCGAGTGAGAAGCACGTCCAAACCCCATTTACGAGCACCCAATGGGGCCATAGTTGGCGTCAAGACTTCGAAGGATGGGTTCGAGTTCTGAGAATGACTTTAGAAGAAAAATAAAGGAGCCGATGAAGGGGATCGGAGAGGACCAGGAGGGAGATGGAAGATGGAAGAAAGAGGAGGAAAGCTCTGAGAAGAAAGCAGAGAGAGATAGAGACGAGGACGATGAACCAGAGCTCCATGAAGATGGTTGATGGGTGAGTGAGAGAAGCTAAGGGGAATGAGTGGATAGATATTTAGAAGGGAAAATCCATCTCAGACCATATTAGCAAAAAAAATTCAGAAAAGGCTCAAGAAAAAGTCGCGTACGTCAAAAAGGTCTTTAAAGCGTTTTCTATTATTATTTCATAAACGCGTTAGTTGTTAACGTCATCGATATAGTTGTTAGCAGATATTTAGTTGTTAATGGAACTGATTGTTAGTTAGAATATTGTTGTTAATCTTCTTGATTTAGTTGTTAACGCAGTCGATTTAGTTGTTAATGAGTCTGATTTAGTTGTTAACTTTTATGAAATAATATCAGAAAAGGTCTTGGGACCTTTTTTGACATTTTTTTGATAATATGGGCCCTGAGGTAGATTTTCCCTATTTAGAACAAAAGCATAGGGTTGAAGTGACGTGGGATATGGATATAAGGTTGGCAAACTTTCGTGATAGTTATAAAACTCATATCGTGAATGGAATCGTATACTTGTAAGAGTTTACTTTCACCATTAAATCGGTATTAATAATAATTAAATAATTAAAACATAAAAAATATAACAGTTTGATTTAAATGTATTTAAATTCAAATAATTGAAATTAAATCCCTTAACATTCATAATTTATCATTTATAACAAAGAAATTTTATAAAACTTATATATAAAGCCGCTAATCATGATCGAATTAAAGAAATTAATACAAGTTTAAAGGTGAGTTAACGCAGTTTTGTAAGCTTGAAAAGTAAAAACAGTAAACTCGGCATATAATATAAACTTGTGAGTTTAACCGAGTTTACAGTAGTCATGAGTTTACAAGTGTCTCGACTCGATTTTAAAAACTAAAAACGTTAAAATCGGAGAGTTAACTTATGAGTTTGACAACAATAATCCTCACTATCACTAGTTTGTTTTCTTAAACCATGAAACTAGAAACACATCTTAAATTGTGGGAAATAAAAGCTTCCTAATATTGGAATGACCGGTTACATGTTTGATTTAGGGATATAAATGGATTCTTGTGTTCATTAAAAAAAACTGTCACACAAGCTACAGGGTTACTTCTACATTCATCTTAGCATGTCATATTCTTTGGGATTTTAAAAGTTAAATGGGATTCCCATTCACCTGACCCTATTACCCTTTCTCTATATTTTCATTTTCCACACACATGTAACAGTCCCTACCAAAATAACAACATATAGCTGCAAGCACCAGACTATGTCTGGATCACAACTAAAAAAATGACTTCAGAAGCATTGTGCAGTACTATACTGATCAAATGACCTCAAAAAAGGGCGAAGCCAGATAGTTTAAATCAAAAGAAAAAGAACACAAAGCCTAAACAACCAACATCACAGAACATTCATTGATGGAGATATCACAATGAGTAAATAAGGGGGAAGTTGTCCTACCTTCAAAAATTACGGTTTCAATCTTAATACAAACACACAAATGTCTGCAGAAAATGTTTTTACCAAACTGTGAGCATTAAGAAACATAGGTAAATGAAGGAGCTGTGTCATAGTGAAGAAAAGCAATGAAAGGAGAAAGATATACTTGCTTTCAATTTTTTAGATTAACTCCTGGCTCAAGGTGTTGATTTTCTTTAAGGAAAGTTGTAACTCATCTATCTCGCAAGGATGAAATGTTGGCAGCACAGAAACAATTGGAGGCTGTGAAGTTAGGTGGTGTGAGGTGGAGCATTAAGACTAATAAGCTGATTTTGTACAGATATATATAGCATATGGAAAAGAATATATGACAAAAGTAGGCTTTATTTATATGTAAGGACAAATTATATGGGGAAATTTCAGACATATCGATTCAGACGAGACAAAGAGAGGGACGTAGAGGAGAGATGACAAAGTAGCAATCTTTGTCAGAGGAGGAAGAAAAATAAGGTGTCAGTGCTTTGTTATAGAATAATTTTTTTTCTTGAATATGACAAAATTTAAACACAAAGATTAAAGTAGTAGCATCTTTCCATCAACCGTAAGGAAAATCTCATATAATATTAATATTAAAGCAACGATATATACATAATGATACATGATTGTTGGTTTGCCGTATCACATATTTTTCTTTGGATTCATGTATGAATTTAATTAAGTATTAACATTGTTTGGCATTCTACTTGTATTCTCTCTAATGTTATTTTTATAAAGTTTTATTAACTATTTATGTGACTGGAGCCTGGAGGAATTGGTGGAAATCAATACGAGGCAATAAGGCTGGCTGCAGATTGGTTGTCAAGTTCTAGCGTTTAAGTGGTTATATCATTAATGCTTATGTTCCTTCATAAAATTTGTTAGAGGTGTTACTTGGCAAGTATGTAGTTGATTCTACAAGATTTTTCTTGGTTCATTTTCAATGATTTTCTATTTAGTTGTTAATGCAAAATATGCATGTCTCATTTGGGTATGAAATGAAAGCTTCCCCAAAACTTGTGCCACCATCGAAAGAAAAATTGATTACAAGTTGACTTTTGATAATTAAATCAAGACACTGTTTTAGCTTGAATTTTTTGATTATCAAGGTTGGTTTTGGATGGATGGACGGGAAACAAAAATACATGAATCAAGCATAAATAAAGGAATGATGCAGGAGGCATAACAGAGTGTATGTAATCTGATATTCAACAAAAGCCAGGCAACCTAGAAAAGGAAAAACAGAGAGACAATAACATAGTGGTGTCTATTGACGCCCACAATTTAAGCATTGTAGCAGTATATATCCTTTGAGGATCTTTCTAAAAAAAGATTCTCTTAAGCCCAAATTCGTAGGAGTTTAACTAGTTAAAAATTCGGAAAATCCTTGAATTTGGTTGTTGGTGGTTGATAGGAGTCTTGTGGTTGTTTCTATTGTGGTCGGCCTACATACAATCCCCAGACCACCTTCCCAAGTCCAAAACGGTAGACGCAAACGCTATCACTGACGAAATCCCTAATCACAAACTCTGTTCAACATTATGTTTTTTAGGCACAAATCCTTTTCATCCTCCTGACCTTTTCTTCCCTTGTTCAGAGTGAGGGATTATAGAAAAGAAGGGGAAGAAGTTTCGTGATTGAATTTTTGGAGATTGTTCTTAGCCATGGATTCTTCATCTGTTTCTGTCGATGGGACTTCCGTGTTCAAAGACAAAAAGTCATTGGTTGACCCCTTCTTGGTTGAGGCTCTCGAAAACTCCCGCCACCATCTAACCTATTGTAGGCTCTGTTTTTTTGGTTGTATCTGACGTGAGATTTGGGTTTTGAGTTATTTGATTTCCCTAATTCATGGACTTTATGTGAAATCATTATTGTCCACGACTTGAGCTTTCGGTCTCTCTCGTTTTGTTTAAATCTCTGCTCTTCTCTTGATTCTTTTCATCGAACAGGATATTAGCTTAGGTTATGGATAAGATCCTGCAATTTTGTCTCAGATGATGATGAATTGAGAGTCAAGTGATGAGTCGAGAGCTGAAGGATGAAGGGTTTTTTTACTGAGTTGAGGAGTATTTTGATATTTTCAAAGTGTAACTAACATTTGTTAAACCAATATGACGGTGATGGTATTTTTTCCTCAATTTTGAAAGTTCATATATACTTTTGCACTTAAAAAAAACAAACATTTGCTGTTGGATACTACTCAAGATAAAACATATATGTTTTTTTACAATTTTTACCCTAAACTTAATATTGGAGGTGTGACAAAATTGTTAAGTTTTGTAAATTTTCAGTGTTAAATTACTCAAAATAAAACTCCCAAACAAAAACCTTCAGCAAAAATCATCCTTAACCCATATGATAACATTTTGATTAAATTAGCGAAATTTATTATGAGGCAGAAGCAGAAGGATCCTATCGGCGGATGAAGGGAGAAAACGAGCTGACGCAGCTGACGAAAGCTCAGCCCTAAACGCTGTCGCAAAAGCAGAATCCAATGTCTCTCGGGAGGGTCTCGATTCCGATTCCAAGAGACGCCATTCTAGGTTCGATCGAGAACCTAGGTAACCTCTCTCTCTATCTCTCTGTCTCTGTGTTTGAGACACTCAAGTTTTATTGGAAATAAGTTCAGTTAGGCTCGCAAGTCATGAAGTATGGACGCTGTAAGAAATTGTTTTAGCAATTGGCTAATAATGTTGCGATGGTTTTCTTGCACTCTGTTGCTCTTTTATGGTTTATTATCTCTCTTACCTTGAAACATATTGTGGAAGGAATTTGCAGGAAACTTGGGTTTGAATTATTCAAAACTAAATACTTTAGGTTTTTTTTTCTTGATTCTAAATATATACTCTTTCTGCTCCTTATTATAATGCACAAACTAATAAATTTATTTGGTTCTTTTTATAAGGCACTTATTTGTTCTTAAGGAGTATTAATTATTCCTTTCCACGTATGCCCCTAATAAATAAGGGTAATGGATGAGAGTAATAATTAATATAATATTAGAATTTAGTGTAATTAGTAGGGGTAATATTAGAAGTTACTTAAATTGTAAGCTAACTTTAACTGTTTTTATTGGTTTGTGAGAATTATTAAATGATGTTTTATAATAAACACAAGAGGGAGTAGTAACTTACGTGTCTAGCTAGCTGTGGTTCTTCTGGTTTTTTTTCTAGCCCAAAGAGATCGCAAAGGGATGAAAAACAAGAAAGAGAAAGAGATAGGGTAATTAGTAGCGCCAATCATGAAAATGGAATTGGAAACCGCACTGACCGAGATCAGAAACACCACCGCCAGCTGCATGTTGAGGCCCCTTTAGGTCATGATCCCAAGCAAGAAGTGGGTCCACATAAGGTACTTAGACCTTATATGTTTATTACATGCGGTATAAGTATGTAATTTTTTTTTATATTGTATTTATTTATATTTAAATTATGTGTTACTTTTTGCAATGATTTTTGCACCTAGTATCTCAAATTAATTAGTTTCCAGTTCTGCATTCAGAAATATTTGTCTGTAACACTAGTAACATGAAAACTAATTAATTTGATACTGGGTGCAAAAAAAAAAAAAGTAGCACATAATTTAAATATAAATAAATACAATATATATAAAAAAATAAAAAATTACATACTTATACCTCAATTTGAGGTATAAGCATGTAATAAGCACATAAGGTCTAAACACCTTATGTGGACTCGCAAGAAGCACGGGCTCTGAACAAAGATACTGACAAGAAACAAAATTATTACAATGATCCACCTAAGCGTCCCTCTAATTAGAACTGGCAATCAGGGCCGGCCCGGCCCGTGAAGGGCCAGGGCCTAACAGGGCCGGCCCTCCAAGGCCCGGAATAAGAAAACACATGTTTTTCAAAGCCCGACCCGAGAGCACCAGGGCCAGGAAATTACTATTCCAAATTTTAACTATTCTTCCTCCACTTTTTTTTTTAAAAAAATATAATTAATAAATTACAACACGAATCATCCAATAAATAAGCACAGTCACTAATTCATAATCAAAAGCAAACTATGTTCACAAATAACTCACATAAAACATAAAAAGCATATCACTAAGTGACATTAGTACGATGACTATTATTGTCGTCATCTTCGTCACTATCATCGATTTTAACGACATTTGATTGTTCTTCACTTTGAGTAGTAGCCTCTGGCTCATGAGTAAGAATATCATGAAATTCTTCTCTCGCATCATGAACACATCCATAATCTTTATTTGCAACAAATAATAAATCAAATCATAAAATTAGAGTATAGTTATTATGTATTTGTAGTTAAATAGATAAATAACTCTATAACAAATACAAAATATATATAAATTAATAAATTTAAAAAGGAAAAAAAAAACTACAGTGAAAAGGGCTTGCAGGGCTAGTTCGAGGCCCTCCAGGGCCAGCCCGTTTAAGCCTGAGGCCCCTCAGGGCCGGCCCTCCAGGGCTAATTTCAAATATCTCATCCATTTTTCAAGCCCGGCCTTTAAAGGGCCAGGACTTAAATGGGCTGGCCCGATGGGTCTGACCCGTTTTGCCGGCTCTACCTCTAATCCTACTGAAGTTCCAAGATCTTCCTCTCATTTTCAGGTATCTTCCAAATATTGGCAACAATAATTGTTTTTGCATTTTAGTAATTTATGTGTTTCTTTATATGTTAATTGTAATTGATACCACTGTCAGTGCTTATATTTGCCTATGGACTAAGTTCGTCCCAATCATGCCAAGTTTGGCCTACGTTGCCTCAAAAAAGTTGTTAAAAGCCTTTCATTTGTATATTGGGATTCATGTTTGGATCCTTGCCTTCAAGTGCCTTCATGTGTATTAATAATAGGCTTGCCTGTGCATGTCTTATAACAGCATCATGAGCGCAAAGCAAGAATGGGCAAGTTGGAGGAGTTCGGTCGAATGGCAAATGGTGGTGGGTTCCTTGTTTCCATTTTGGAAAAATTTACTTTCACATTTTATCTTCATTGTGATCGTGTTAGTCATGGGATGGGTCTACTGTATGATGATCCGTACTGGCTCCATAGCATATCCTTCATCGCGTCATATGCAATAATAAATGTCTAGCAGTAGCTATAGAAATGATGTTTTTTTTCGTTTTTTTCCTTCCAAGGTTGAGTTCTCTCTAGAAAGCCTATTTAGAATTGGTCACTTTGGAAAATTGTTGTGGTTGCCCCTCCTCCTCCTCCTGTTTATTAATTTCTCTCTCACTCTTTGGGTTTTAGAATTTGAAATTAGTGCCTTTATAGGTGGTTGATGATTCTGTATCTAGTTTCCTTTAGAACTACATGAGAGGTGTTCTGTAGTAGAACACAGATGTCCAGCTCTAGCAAGCTGGGAATGGTTTATGTTGGATCAAGGAGCCTTCTACTAATTGAGTATCAGTGGAAGGTACTGGCTCGATGATATCTATGAAGGAGATATCTTCGAGGAAGCTCAAATCACAATGCAACTCAAGTGAGGGTTTCGCCCGAGGGTAGTGTGTGTGCGGTGTGGACCGAATAATAAGTAATGGAAATGGAGAGAGTCTAGAGTGCACCTGGTGGGTAATCTCCTATTTATAGGGATTACCTAGGGTTTCACTCCCATGCAAATGTTTCTATCCTTCAGCCGTTATGCTCTTCCCACGTTCTCCAGGTCTCTGCTCCACTACATGCACGGTCCTGCACATATTAGGCACGATGGAGTAGTTGGGGACCATTTACCTGGTTCCCTATTTACCTGGGTAGATTAGGGGGTTTTACTGTGGGCTCCCTACTGGGCCGGGAACCTGCCTGGCCCAATATATTTGTCCATAACAGTTGCCCCCAAGCTCGGTGTGGCAGGCTCTTAACGTGCCGAGATTAGCGCGTTGACTAGCCCGGTCATCATTTATCCGAGTTCGAGCTTTGTACGGATCCCTTAGGGCTCCCTTCCTGCTCGTTCTGCCCCACCGCTCTCGTTGTCAACAACTCGGTCATGACCGATCTATTCTAGCGGATTTGGTCATTAGACATTTGCATGGCCTCGCCGCCTCCTCGTCTGTCTCCTGAGTCATAGGCTGCCTTCTCTTGGCGGGTTGGCTCATCATAGCCGTCTTTACGGTTTTTATGATAACCGAGATTGACCTTGTTTCTCTATGACTCGGCTCTAGCCAGATCATGAGCTTCTCCCACGTGTGGCCCCCCAATATTGGTTATTATAAAGGGTACGTAAGTATCAGACGACGTTACTCAGGCGTGATTTGATCCTCCTAGGGATACAGATTCATTGCCTTTTTGGTAACAACCCTTATTGAACGTCGTGCGCATTGAATATATGCGCTTCTTCCCAATGTGGCCCTTCCTGTCCCCAATATGTGCGTTTTTGAAGCATTTACTACCGCCGACGCTTGCGTTTTTCAATAAAGATGGTATTGATTGTCCCTGACGGTTTCGTCTTTCATGGAGATTAGGATGAATAGGGCATTAAATGGTCATGCCATTTGGACGGGCCTCTCTATATAAGCCTTTGCATATTCATCCTTTTTGCTCCATTCCACATGATGAAATTTCACTTTGGGCAAGCGAATCGGCGATGGGGGTCCGGTTGCGGCCCCTTGTCATTCCTTCAAATGGTTCTTTTGATGAGTGGGCGAAAAGTAAGGAAGAAGAAGCGAGCATCAATCCTTATACCAGCTGTGTTTTTTGTCAGCAACAAATTTCGGGAGTATTTGCCAATCTTCATCCATAACCTCCATCGGACGTCTAGAGTTCTGGGAGTATTTGCCAATCTTCACCTGCCTGGCGAAATATTTCCACTGGGATCTCGAGACATGCTCCGCCGCACACCCACGGAGATTCTTGTGTGGGTTGGCCTGGACTAGGAGCCGTCGTGCCATGGGTATGCCATGGTTAGGGTTCTA
Source organism: Acacia melanoxylon (assembly GCA_019022615.1). Lineage (NCBI taxonomy): Eukaryota > Viridiplantae > Streptophyta > Magnoliopsida > Fabales > Fabaceae > Acacia > Acacia melanoxylon. The sequence continues at coordinate 7,952,833 of JAFJYJ010000007.1, read as the reverse complement.
GGCGCCAACGGTGGGCCAATAGGTCCACCGTATCCAAACATCCCACAAGGGTCTCTGCCGATGCGCTTCAGGGGCTTTGTTTGCTGCGGCGAGTCCTTCATCCCCCTCTTCTGCTCGTGGCGACGAGCCCCTTGCCTCAAGACTTTGTGTCTTTTTTATTATTAGTGTACAGTTTCGTTTACTTTCCTGTATGAATGTTATGTAAACTATTCACTTATCAATGGAAAGTATTTTCTGTACACTGCTGGATTTCCCTTTTCGTCCTTTTCGCATCGCTCGTTCTTTACTTTGGACTCTTGGGTGCATGACTGTTGAAGCGCTGAAATAAAATTAGCTGTTCACCCATCCGGGTTAAGCTATGGTTATCCGCCCCTAAGAATGGATTGACTTTTTGAGCAAAACGCCTTCCAATCCGGGCTAAGTTAAAATTAACCGCCCTCAAGAACGGATTGATTTCTTGAGCAAACCGCCTCCTTGAGCAAACCCCCCTCCAATCCGGGCTAAGTTAAAATTAACCGCCCTCAATAACGGATTGATTTTTGAGCAAACCCCTCCAATCCGGGCTAAGTTAAAATTAACCGCCCTCAAGAACGGATTGATTTCTTGAGCAAACCGCCCTCCAATCCAGGCTAAGTTAAAATTAACCGCCCTCAAGAACGGATTGATTTTTGAGCAAACCGCCCTCCAATCCGGGCTAAGTTAAAATTAATCGCCCTCAAGAACGGATTGATTTCTTGAGCAAACCGCCCTCCAATCCGGGCTAAGTTAAAATTAACCGCCCTCAAGAACGGATTGATTTCTTGAGCAAACCGCCCTCCAATCCGTCCGTAGGGTCAGATCCACATGCCAACTTTTCTGACCTTTCCCTAGTATTCAAGCGTCATTCTTGCGGACTGGCTGCTACTGCAGCCTTTGGTTTCTGTGCGCATTTAATGCTCACGCCGTTTCCCCCGAAACGTTTCCTTGGCCCGCTGCTTGTCCTAGGGTTTCTAACTTCGTTAGTAGAAATTAACGTCGTCGCGACCCTTGGCGTTTCAAATTCCAAACGTCTATATATATTTCCTTTTCAAAACCGCGGTCTCACTCGACATTTTCGACTATTCATCGGCTTCAGGAGTTTACTTCGCATCCAAGATAGCGTCTTTTGCCTTCACTCTTGTTGCATCTCTTCCTTTCACTGGTATTAACGCTTGCCCCGTGATTGCTTGCTTTTTGACTTCTTTTTAGGTTCACTATCATGCATGTGGTTTTCTCTGAGTTAACTCCGATGAGTTGTTGCGCTTCTGGGTTTCTATCGCGCTATTGGTTTTACTGTATTTCTGGGTCTTGTTGGGTGGGTTCTTAGTTTCTGTTCCCCTTTTCTAGGTTTTCATAATGGATCGAGCCTTTCTGTTTGTCTGTAAAGCCGGAAGTTCTTTACCAAAAAATCTTCCTTTAGGTCCCGACACAGATCCTTCCTTACCGAAACTTTTCAGAAAATCCAGGAACTATCCCAGGCCCGAGAAGGTGCTGTACTAGGAATAAATATTTGACGGAGACGAAACATTTATTCAAAAGATTCATCGGCCGTTCTTTCACCCCGTCCCATTGTAGTTCTAAATGACCAAATCCGCCTTCGTCAAGGTCGAGGCTCTCCCAGACTAGGCTCCCTGGTTTGTGAGGAGGACCGACTCTGGGGAAACCGAGGAAAGATTTCCCCTTTACTGGTCAACGCACCACCATACCTTGGGGCTTGACGATTACGTTCCGCAAGCTATGAGTTTTTCGGATGACGAGGAAGATACCCTTTTGAGACTTTTGGAATACGTGGGGTCTCTGAATGATCCACTCGATCCGGCCAAGTACATTACCACGCCTTTAGTTAGACGGAAGCCTACCGCGAGTATGACTTTATTGATACTTGGTTGATTTGCTTTTTGTTTCCCTCTTATTGTTCTGATATCCTTTTTCTTTTGCAGGCCGAGCTATGGGTAGACCCAAGCAACTAAGCGTTTTCAAAAATCGCTCCCGGACAGCGGGAGAAGGCCCTGCTATCTCGTTCAACGACTCATCGGCCCCTGAAAGCGTTTCCCAAAAGCGGCTAGCCTTGTTAGATGCCGAAGGAAATGCCGCCCGCAAGAAGGTCAAGGGCAAAGACGTTGTGGGGGGGCCACCCAATCCAGGTGTGGGGGCCACCGAGACGCCGGTCCCTGAGGGTTCACCTGCTCTTCTCATGCCTCCCTCGGAGGTTACTACCTCGGCGGAGACCTCGGTGCTGAGCAATCTTTCAGTGACTAATCTTCCTGAGGGCGCCTTGTGGGGGGCTGGACTAAGCCAGAAAGTTTTAGATGTGATGAGACCTCCTGCTTTTCTTCACGACGCATCTGGCCTGAGCGAGCCTACCAAGAGGATGCTGAATCACATGCAATTAGAGGGCTACCGCGGTCTTTCCTTGATTCGCTCTTATGCCCTCGTGAAGATAAAATACGGGCTGGCGTATGCTCAGCTGGTTGCGCTGCAGAAGGAGAATGCTACTCTGAAACAAACCTCCGAGGTGGCTAAGATTGCCGAGGACAGGAATAGAGCCGTTGCTAACCTATCAGCCCTTACGGCGGTGAATGCCCAAGCATACAATGTAACTTCTCCTCTTTGCAGGCCGCCAAGGACAAGCAGGAAGAAGAACTTAAGTCCTCCATCTCTAAGGAGAGGACCTTGGATGAGGAACTCAAAACCTCTAGGTCCGACCTGAAAAAGACGGAGGAGAAGCTGTTGGCGGCAGAGCTGGATGTCCGTCGTTTGGAAGATCTTCATGCGGACGGTCAAAGGGCCGTAGATAAAGCTCAGTCCGACGCCGAACATTATAGAGCCCTGCTTGCGGCTAAGGAAGGTGAGCTCTCGGCCAAGGAGGTTGAACTAGGTCAGGCAAAGGCGGGGTTGACAGAGTATGCTGATGCAGCGGTTTTCTCGTTTGACAATGCCGTTGCGCAAATTCGTGTCCTTAATCCCGCCTTACCCTTAACTCCGGGCCGCCTCAACTATGAATCATATGTCAATGATAAAGGACAGCTGATACCTCCCGGGGCCGAAGATGAAGAAGAAGAGGAGGAACCAGCCCCGTCCCCATCTTCCTGAGCTCGTGGTACACCTCGGCGGATTGGTTGTTTTATGACTTCCCGCCTTTTAGGCCTTCTTTTTGATGCCGTGGTAGTGACCCGCTTGTAAATATGACCGTATTTTTTGATTAATATTAGTGTTCTATTTTTCGAACTTCTTCCGAAATGGTGAACACATCTTCCGGTGCTGTTGATCAAAAATGTCATTGAAAACTGGTTCTTGTCCATGAATTCTTTTGCATTTTGATATCATGTGCTCATAGGATTGGGTTAAAATACCTCCAATTCCTACATGTTTTCTTAAAGGCGTGGTCTTTGAAAACTGGATATTTAATCAAGAGTTCATGCCATCCTTTCGCGAATGTGCCGATGGAAACTGGTTCGTCAACCATGAATCCACACGCGTTTTTCAAACACGGGTTTATTCACCCTTTTTGGGACATGGTCTCTGGAGTCGAGCTCGAATGCCTCAGACTCCTACATGTTTTAATTGTGACATAGTCTCTGGAGCCGGGCTAGAGTGCCTCTGACTCCTACATGTTTTAATTGGAACATGGTCTCTGGATCGAGGTTCTGAGTCCCCAAAGGACCGGGTATAGCTCTTCCACCCAATTTGAATCATCGTCTTCCATCCTCTTCTTCAATCCGTCCAAGATAACCTTGTTAGCAGCCTCGGCTTGGCCGTTGGATTGTAGATATTCAAACGATGCGAAATGGTGAATGATGTGGAGGTCAGCAACCATGTCTTGGAAACCCTTATCGGTGAACTGGGTTCCATTATCTGTGACAATTTCGGCCGGGATTCCAAACCGAGATAAAATATTTCGGTTGAAGAACTTTTGTACTCGTGCCGAGGTAATCGTTGCCAATTGTTCTGCCTCTATCCACTTGGTAAAGTAATCTACCGCCACTATAAGCCAACGCAGTTGTCATGAGCCCTCCTGAATGGGCCAAGGAGATCCAATCCCCACTTATAGAACGGCCATGGAGCCGTCATGTTAGTTAACTCCGATGGGTTGGTGCGTATGATCCCGGCATGTTTTTGACAAATATTGCACTCTTGCACATGCTTCTTAGAATCCTTCGCCATAGATGGCCAGAAGTATCCAGCCCTCACCGCCTTTCTTGCTAATGCCCTGGCGCCCATATGGTGTCTGTTTATTCCTTCATGGATTTCGAACAACACGTAGTCGGCCTTGGCCGAATCAAGACACTTCATTAGCGGGGAATGGAAACCCTTCCGATATAATTCGTCATCAATCATGGTGAACGATGCCGACGTCCTAACTATTCTCCCCGGCACCGTCGGCGTCTTCCCGGAGGATTCCCTTTCAAGGTAGTCGGCTATTGGTTTTCGCCAATCATTTGCCTCCGAGATTATCATCACGCAGCTTGGTTCTAACCTCAATGGTGCGGTGATTGCCGAGGTTCTTAGTGCTTGCTAATTTTGACAACACGTCCGCCCTAACATTCTCTCCCCGGGGGATATGTACTACTTCCACGTTATCAAATTCCGCCATCAACTGCTTAACTTTTCCTAGATATTTGACCATTAACGGGCCTTTAGCTTGGTACTTGCCCTCTATCTGGGATGCAACCAGCTGTGAGTCAGTAGATACGTGAACTCTTTTTGCTCCGCTTTCCTTGCCTGCGTAATCCGGCTACGCGCTTCATATTCCGCTTGATTGTTTGATGTTGCAAATTCAAACCGAAGGGAAAGCTCCCAAGAGACTTCTTCCGGGCTCTCGATGATTATTCCTGCCCCACTTCCTTTTTTATTCGATGAACCGTCAACGAACAACCTCCATGTTAGGTTGTGTCTGTGATCGTCGTTCAATTCCAAAATATCATACGGGGTTAGTTCCATCACAAAGTCGGCTAAAGCCTGGGATTTGATCGCATGTCGCGCTTCGTAGGATATATCAAATTCAGACAATTCAATAGCTCAGCTAGCCATCCTCCCTGCCAAGTCCGGCTTATGCAGGATTTGCCGGATTGGTTGGTTTGTGCGTACTACCACGGAATGACTCTGGAAGTATTGGCGCAGTCGTCTCGCGGCCATGGGTAGGGCGAATGCCATCTTTTCTAGTTTCTGGTATCTCAGCTCGGCCCCTTGCAGAGCTCGGCTTACGAAGTATACCGGGGTTTGACCGTCCTTCTCCTCGTTCACTAATGCCGCGCTTGCCCGCGCCTCATCCCCAACCGCTAGGTATAGGATCAATCCCGCTCCGCGCTCGGCGAGATAGTACCGGTGGTGTTGCCAGGCATTGCTTGATCTTTGCAAAAGCCTCTTGGCACTTTGCATTCCAATCTCCTGATGTTTCTTTCTTTAGTAACTTAAAGAAAGGAAGAGAGTTTTCAGCTGACCTTGGTAAAAACCTGGTCAGAGCGGCTAGCCTTCCTGTGAGTTGTTGAACTTCCTTCTCTAGTTCTGCTCGGATTGATGGGGCTAGATGTTTGCCAATTTTGGTGTTTTTCCCGGGTTCAGTTCCCAAAGCAAAATCCTCCAGCTCTCCGTCCAGCTCTGTTCTTTTTATCTTGTCCTCCTTGCGTAAATCTAACTCAACGAGGTTGACCGACTTCCCTTTTCCTCGTTGGTGGGTGCTCTAGCTCTCTTTTTCTCGGGATGTTGGGTCAACTTTGTTCACCTTGATCGTATCGAAATAGCACTTTGTCGAATCCTTATGGTCTCCCTTGACCGTTACAATTTGATTTTTTCTATTCACCAACTTCACTTCGCTAGTGTTTGGTAGACACCAAAGATATCCCGGTTGTGAATGGTAGGACGCCCCGATGATGTTGTAAGATGAGGGGAAGTCGGCCATGATGAACCTGACACGTTCAGTCTTGAAAGCGCCCTTCGTCCCGAGCGTCAATTTAAGGTCGATATACCTTTTTGGGCATGTATCCCGACCATTGAATCCGGTTAAGGTTGTTCGGAAAGGCTTTAAATCTTCCGGGTCGACCCTCATTCTCTGAAATGCGTCCCATAGGATGATGTCTACAGCGCTCCCATTATCGATCAGGATTTTTCTTACGCAATCAGTTGACCACGGTCCCCGTAATGACCAATGCATCCCGGTGTCCTAGGGGTACGTCTTTAGATCCTCCTCGAAACTCGGGATCGGGGTTCGGGTTTTGCAAGCGTCATTCTTGAAAGCCGGGCGGTCCTCGATTGAGAGAACTTCCCTTAGATATTTCTTCTTTTGGCTCTGCGAGTCACCCCCGCCTCCAAAACCTCCGCTGATTACGTTGCAGTCATATTTGGGATCAGGGAATTCATCGTCGCTGTTTGCCGATTTCTTTTTCTGCTTACACCTCTTCCTATCTGAATGAGGTGGGCTTTTGCTTCTCCCGCCTTGTCTCTTGTTATTTTGCCGTCCTTGTGTTAGGATGACATACTGGCGGAGCTTCCCCTTCCGGACGAACTTTTCAATGGCATCCCTGAGATCCCAACATTTTTCTGTGGTATGACCATGTTGATCATGGAAATCATAGTATCGGGATTTATCCAGGCTGGCTTCCCTTCTCACTGGCCGGGGTCTCTCAACCTTCTTCATCTCGGTTGTTGAGACTTCACGCCAAATCTTGGCCTGGGATAATTTCAGGGGAGTGTACCTGTTGAATTTCCCTTCAGGCCTTTCTGCTTTCTACCTTATTCCTCCACCCCGACCGTGAGATTCCGGCTTACGACCGGATTGCAGCTCTCTACTCCTGGGGGGTGGACTTTTGCCTCGTTCTTTTGCCCCCTGACTCATCATGTCCATCTGTTCGAGCTTGAGGTATGTCTTTGACCAGTCTGTGAACTCGGTCAGAGTACTAGGTCGATTCTTCATTACCGATTTTTTCAATCGAGATGTGGAATTTAGACCGGTTATGACGCAGTGTAAGTGGACGTCTTCCTTTAGTCCGGGCACTTGAAGCGCCGTTTCTTTGAATCGGTCAAGGTATTTTTGTAGGCTTTCATTAGAGAATTGTTTAACCTGGTCCAACTGGAACTCGGTCTTTGGCTGTTTTCGGCTTGTAGTGAAATTAAGCAGGAACTTATACTCCAGGGTCTTCATATCTGGAATAGAATCTAATGGCAAAGAGTGGAACCAGGTCTGGGCAGCTCCCTGAAGGGTTCCTGCAAACAATCGATGAATTACATGTCCCACGATTCCTTTCACCCCAATTTCCATTTTGAAAACTGGCGTAATAGGTCGTCTCCTTTATGTCCTGTCTTGCCCGCCATGTTTACATTGAACGACGGCGGATTCGCCTCATGTCCGTTCGGGGCCGAATTGACTAACAAATGTCTTTCTTTCGACCGAGATGAGTCAGCAAGAGGAGGTCGGCAGGCTCGTCCATTGACTTCAAGCAATCGTCCCGCCATTAGTTCGGTTGGGCTTTCGGTATCCCGAATGGGACCTTCTAGCACTCTTAACCGTTCCTTTAAAGCCGGGATCTCCCGGCGGTCTTCTTCGATGATTTTACCCCGGTCATGAGCGACCACGTCTTCCTCCTCCCCCCTCTTTTCGGTAAGCTCCTCCTCCTCACCGGTGTGAGTGGACCTCGAGTTCATTTCTCGGCTTGTACCAAGCACCATCTCGCTTTGGTCGCTCCTCCTTTGGCCCCGCTTCTCTCCTCCCATTCTTGTTGTAGCCGCCTTTGTTCTTTTTGTCGCCAAGCGGCGTTTCGGAGATCTAGGTTCTCCTGGATGAGTCGGGCGTCTTCCTCTCTCTGGAGTCTTTAGCGAGTTTCCATATTCTCCATTCTCAGAATCAGTGAACCCAAAGTGCTATGCAACACCCTAGAATCGGGGTGTATCTCTTGGAACTCGCGTGGAAGGGGAGGGATGTTCGGGTTCTCAGATGTTCTGCGCCCTTGTCGGGCAATCGACCGGGGGGTGTGGAGAGCTGGCCGTGTCCTCGGTTTCGCCCTCGGTTTCCGCAGCTTACATGGCCGTGGTTTGGAGCTACCGAGTCGAGTATTGGATTACGTGTTCCTGCTGTGGACGTCGTTGAGGTTCTTCCGGCGGTTTGTCCTGCCGAGTAGCGTGACTACGGCTTCTCGTGCTCGCGGCCATCCTCAGAGATCAGTAGTGGCTTTGTGGTTTTGGGAATCGAAGTTTACGGTCCCCACGGTTGGCGCCAATGTTCTGTAGTAGAACACAGATGTCCAGCTCTAGCAAGCTGGGAATGGTTTATGTTGGATCAAGGAGCCTTCTACTAATTGAGTATCAGTGGAAGGTACTGGCTCGATGATATCTATGAAGGAGATATCTTCGAGGAAGCTCAAATCACAATGCAACTCAGGTGAGGCGTTTCGCCCAAGGGGTGGTGTGTGTGCAGTGTGACTGAATAATAAGTAATGGAAATGGAGAGAGTCTAGAGTGCACCTGGTGGGTAATCTCCTATTTATAGGGATTACCTAGGGTTTCACTCCCATGCAAATGTTTCCATCCTTCACCCGTTATGCTCTTCCCACGTTCTCCAGTCTCGCTCCACTACATGCACGGTCCCCGCACATATTAGGCACGATGGAGTAGTGGGGGACCATTTACCTGGTTTCCTATTTACCTGGGTAGATTAAGGGGTTTTACTGTGGGCTCCCTACTGGGCCGGGAACCTGCCTGGCCCAATATATTTGTCCATAACAAGAGGTAACACTGGGTATATGATCTGATCGCCACCTTATTCATTCTTGCTGATTGGTTAGCGATTCATCTCAACTAAATCTTATGATACTACTTTCCTTTAGGGTATATCCCATCAAGAAATTTTGGTGAAGAAGACTGTTGGTGATTTTACTTTTGGGAGGATTCCACTGAGGTCTCTTGATAGCAAAAATTTGGCCTCTTGAATTCCTCAAAGTAATTAATTTGTGTTTTTGGAGAAAAGTGTTACAAAGTTGTTATAAGTTGTAGTTATTTTATCATAACATGTGAGAATTCCTACCAAAGAAAAGTTGTGAGAACAGAATCACATAAAATGAAGAAGTAATGTCAACTAATTGAAACCCTGTTAAATCACACAACAATTGAGATCTTGAGCTTTATCTTCATGGTCAGTGATTTTTGCTCCCAGCTTGTGATATAACACACTGGCATATCTGTTTATCATTCAATAATCATATTTATTTACTTATTTATATTCAAGAACGTGGATGGTGGAAGGACTCAAGGGAGCAGCTTACTGAAAAGGAGACTAGTCACAGAAGAGAACAAAGAGATGAGAAATCGCAAGCCAAGCTAGATAATAACACTTCCCTGAGAAAAGATGGTCTTTCTGAAAGGCGGTATGATCCACCTCCAACTACAAAGAAGAGGCCTGCATTTAGGGAGAAGAAGATTCCGGTTGATCATGAAGATGCAAAAGCAGTAGACACAGAGCCGGTAAAGTCAAACCAAACTGATCACCCCCTGGAAAGGAATGAAAGAAGGAAAGAAAGAAGCTACAATCCTCGCCATTTGGATAGACCTGATAAGCATAAATATGCAGGAGACAGAGCACCCAACAAGAATGAAGCTAGTAGAGATGTCTTCTCATCTAGAGGAAGGTACAATGACAACTACGGAGGAAGAGATAGATTCCATGGGAGAGATGGAGAAGACTTTCGTTTCAGTAAAACTGGTGTTGACAAGTGGAAGCATGATTTGTATGAGGAGATCAACAAAGATCCCGTTCCCAAGAAAGAGGATGACCAGATTGCGAAGGTGGAAGCGCTTTTGGCTTCATAAGCATCAAGCAACTGTAAGCGTTCGATCTTCTCGTCACTGCCGTCGCAAGATATATAATTAAATTTTTGGTTTGTTCAGGACAATTTCCAGAGATGAATTACTTCACCTACCTAGTTCTAGCTTTATACATATGTAAATTGTGTCTGCATGCGCTGCATTAGGTTGAGGCATTGAATCTCCCTGAATTGATGTGTGAATTTTGGCTTTTGACAAATATTCAGTGCGGCCCGTTATAAGAATCTGTTCTGTTTCTGCAATTGACACAATCGTTCAGCATTAATATGCAGTGACTTTTATTTATTTTTTAAATTATGGGGGTCTAAGGTGTGTTTGGTTTGAGGGGAACGAAGATATTGACCAAATTGTCATTAATGAGAAGAATATTCTTTTTTGTTGAGAGTGTATTTTTGGAATATTAAAATTTTCATGAGCAATTTGGTAATTTCCTCCCCTCCCTTCAAACCAAACACATTGTAAGGTTACCAATGGGATAAAAATCCACAACCTCTTACTTATAGGGAAGTTTTCATGCCACTAACCCATCGGTAGTAAGTTTTATTTCGACGAGATTTTGTTTTTGTTTTAAATGGAATTTGTACTCTATTTATTTCTTCAAATTTTGAGAAAAGAATGAAGGGAAGACAAAGGAATATTACTAAAGATTACCACATAAAATACTTGTAATACTCGTGAAAGCAACTTTTCAGAGCCAAGATTTAGCACTTCAACAAGATTTGACACAAATTTATGGAGCATTGGAGTCTCGTTCTAACAAATTAAAAATATTATAATTTCTTATTTTATATAATTGATCACTTTATTTTAAAAAAAATAAGAAGCTGTTAGTCACTCATACAGAATGAAAATCATCTAGTGGGAGATATTGATACAGTTAGTTTAGGCGAACAAACCATACTTCTCAAAGTAATAATTGAAAATAAACTACCATACTGTACTATCTTCATCTATATAGAAAGAGAAATACAAACACAAATCAGTAAATGATCTGCTGTAAGCAGCAGAAGACACCCAAATATGATGTTATATATACAAAAACTAAGGCCACCTACAAGTACATTTTGGGAACCATTGATAATATTTATGCTCTACATTCCGATGCATTAATTGATACTAGAACACTATAAAGCAGGGGACATCACATTCCCTGTATCACTAATTATGTAGAGACATAAAAGTTGCACTCGATAGGTTTAAAACCTGGGAGATACATGAACTTGTAATGGATTTTTCATCACTACAGTGAATTCCGGTTTTTCTGACAGATCAACATCACCATTTGAAGACTTCCACTCAAAATTCCAAACCAAGTTAGCCGCAAAGTACTCCAAATGAAGCAGAGCCAAATTATAACCAGGACATATCCTTCTTCCTACTCCAAAAGGCATCATTTTGATCTCTTTACTCCCCGTTATATCAAATGCTTCACCTCCATCTTTTTCACTGTTCAAGAACCTCTCTGGCTTGAACTCCATTGGATTCTCCCACTCGTTTGGATCCAATCCAATTTCAGCCACCATGAAATTTACTGTCCCATTCTTAGGCACCAAGTAACCATTCAAAACCACATCCTCTGTCACTGCGTGTGGCAACACAAAATGCCCAGGTGGGTGACGCCTTAATCCCTCCAAAATTATGGCCTTAAGATATGGCAATCTGATCAAATCTTCTTCTTTCACTTCCTTATTATCCTCTCTCTCACCTACCACATCTCTTATTTCCTCCACAAGCCTCTGTTGAATATGTGGATACTTCACCAAGTTTGCCATAATCCATTGCAATGTGGTAGCTGTAGTATCTGTCCCTGCATTGAGAAACTCAGAACATAGAGAAACCAATTCACCTTCTTCAAGCTTGCGTTTCTCCTCAGGCAACTGTAAATCCAACAAGGTATCCACATATGACACTGTAACTTCATCTCTGTTGTTATTATTCTCTTCCTTGGCTTTCTTTCTTGCTCTTATGAATGGAATCAACACATCTTCTTGTTCCTTCCGAATCTGGTACAATTCTTCCCAACGCTTGCGGAACAATATTCGTGTAACCTTAGGCCAGAAACTTAGCATAGTGAATTTGGAGAAGTTCGTGAGTAAACGGCGCTCAACATATTCAATATCCTTGATTTGCTTGTCGTTTAACCTCTCCCCGAAGCACATGAACACCAGCAAGCAGAACATAGCATAATGGAGATGGTCAATCACCTTAATGGGCTTGTTTGATTCCGAATCAGACCTGAGGCGATTGAAGAGCACGTCCAGAACCCATTTTCGGGTGCCCGAGAAGGCTTTGATCCGGGGAGGGTGAAGCATCTCGGAAGTGAGGTTGCGACGGAGGACTCGCCATGTGGGGCCGTAGGGAGCAGAATTGATGTTATGTTGGTTGCTATTGATGATCCTAGCGGCGGGGAGGGACTTGGGGCGGTTGGAGAAAACGGCGCCGTTTTGAACGAGGGCTTGGTGAGCAAGAGAACGATCGGCGATGAATATAGAAGAACGAGAACCGAAGGGGAGGGTGAAGATGGGACCGTACTTAGCACGAAGGTTTCGGAGAATAGGTTCGAGTTCAGAGAATGATATGCGGAGGAAGATGGAGGAACCAACGATGGGAATGCGGGGAGGGCCAGGAGGGAGGGGAGGGGAGGAAGAGGGAGAGGGAGAGAGAAGGTTGAAGAAAGCTCTGGTGAGAAGGCAGAGAACAAGGGAGACGATGACGACGAACCAAGGCTCCATGATCAGTGGGGAAACCAGTCTGTGGGTAATCGTAAGCAAGTAGGGGTCGAGAGGAAGATGATTAGTGTATGGCTGTGAGCTTGACACATCTTTATACAATTCTGATATTTCCGATCATGGTGGTGGTTATTAGTTCGTATTTGTGATTGTTATACAGATGGCCTTCTAGAAGTTGTCTTTTTATCATTTTTATGAAAGGTACTCGTATTTGCTAATTTCTATAAGTATTAAATTTGTTTTATAAGTATTAAATTTGTTTTATATACACCTATATATTTAATAAGTACATTAAGAAAGAAAATAGAAATTGTCATATTGGAGTTTAGTATTGTTCAAACAAAATGTTGGAGTTCAACATAAATAGTAACGATTGATGTTTTAGAAAATTTATGTCATATTAACTAATTTAAGTAACTTCCTTAATTTAATCGAATTAGGTAAATATATATTTTATTAAGGACAATAGAAAGTACTTAAATTTGTTGACAAATTTAATGTTACGTTTGTATTAGAATGTGTGAATTCCCATAATATTATTATGTTAGATAGTTACATCTCTTCTTGTTGAAGAGTGGGGAGAATTTGTTTTGTCCTATTTATAAATTATTTTATTAAATTTTTCATTTTTGTCCATAATTTATTATTGTGTTGATTTTGTTCTCATGAGATATAATGGTATAGGGATAAAATTTAAAAGTTGTTGAATTTTATAGTAAAATTCATAAAGTTTAAAGCTTTTCTATATTTGTGTGAAATGTATTGAAAGTGTTTTATAATTAGGACCATAGGAGTATTTAATATGAAGTTACCTGTATTTGTTTCATTTTTGTAGTAGTATGATCCTTATATGTAGGCTAATTAAGAAAAGAGAAAATGTTTTACTTTTTTTTTTAATGACAAATGTTTTAGGGAGAATGATAAGAAAATACTATTTGAACATCAAAATCTCAAATAAGTTATTTCTTATTAAAACGAGTTATCAATTACTTTACTGTTGTTGTTAATTCCATTAATCTTGTAGATAATATGATTTTCAAGTTTAAGTGATATTTTTCTTTAAAAATATTTTTCCCTTTGTTTTACTATCATTTTGGTCCTTTTTTTTTAAAAAACAAAAAAAAACAGGGAGAGAAAACTCATCAAAGAGCGAGAGAATGTTTGGTTGAACAATGATCAGTTGTAGGCAATATTCGGTTCTTTTAGTTTTATGCATTTTAGTTGGGAAAATATTATCAAGGTCCTAATTAGGAGTGTTCATGGCCAAGGCTAGGCAGGGCAAGAAAGACCCTTGCCTGAAAGGTCATTGGGTAGTAAAATGCAAATTTCGATTAATACTGCGCGATAAAAGCCTCTAACATTTTTAGGCGAGCGATAATAATAACGGCCACAAAGAAATTCTTCGATCTTACAAAGTGGCGATACCTTGCCACAGCCTATGTGAAAAAAAATAGTTTAAGTAACTGAAAAATGAAATAACATCCATAATTCTACACTTTTGAATATTTCAATATAAATTTACAAATATAGTCTTAAAATTAAAAAAGACAACCATATGTCTTAACAATGCATCAAAAAATAATCCATGATCCATTAAATACATGGCATCAAAAAATAGAAATTAAAGCCTTGTAAACATCTAAAACCCCTAGAGGTTGCATCGATGCCCCAAAATGTCAAAAAGATGAAGCATATGGAATCACCTACAAGAAAGCAAAAAAGAAAGCATATTATTACATCATTTACATGTGAAAGTAACAATTAATTGTAGGCTCTTAGCCTCAATTTAAACTTTAAATGTTGCAAATTGCCAACTTTATAAAAGGTTGGAAATTACCTACAAGATATTTTTTTTATTATAATAAGTTATATATATATATATATATATATATATATATATATATTGATTATATATAATTTATAACAAATATATAATACTATTTTATAAAAAATAAATAATATATGCTATCAAGGCGGCGGCATACCGCCGATCGCCTAGCTTTCCGCTTACAAAAAAATGCACAAATTGATTGAACCCTTTTTTTTTTTGCGGCTTTTTCTTGGTTGAAATTTGCGATTTTTTTTAGTGGTACGGACGGACGTCGGGTAAAAAGATGGCGATCAATGAAATTTCCTAGTCCTAATCATAAAAAATAATATTAAATAAGTTCCTATTAATAAGTGAAGAGCTAGCTATCATTAACGAATGAATTTTAGAATTTTAATATGTTTTTTAATAGATAAAAGTTTAGATGATTGAGTTTATGAGCCAATCAGTTTAATTCGATTTGGTTTTTACTCCAAAGCAAACATTTAAATATCCTATGCTATCAAGTCATACAATACTACTATCCCCAAACTTCAGAAAAATGTTGCATAGTCTACACTACGATTAAAAGTGAGGAAACATTCATTAAATGTGTTGGTGTGGAGTCTATATGCATTTCTATGCTTGTTTTAAATATGATCTTTTATTTTGTAAAAACTAATTTAACTTATATTAACTTAAATTAGTAATTAATTTAATATAGATTATTTAATTCAGTTAAATACAGCTTCATAATATATCCTCACCTGCAAAATCCAACACTATCATTATCATTATGCCCACTACCACCTAATCCCTTCAAACACAAGATTTATTTATATCAATCTATAGATTTTAGGTTTATATAATACATTATCTCTTAGCCACCTGCTAATCTACACAGTGACCTTGCCGACATCTGCATTCGTAATATTGACCAGATGATAATAGAAGAAAAAATATAATATGAATCACATAGTAACAGTAAATTAGGCAGACGTAGGTTAGAGAGGAAGGGGCAAGTGCCCACCCTTGAATTTTATTTTTTTCGTGATACGAAAATGTCTTATATTGAAAAAGATGTATTTGATAGCATTAATAATAAGGTAATTATGATAGAATTCTAAAAAATAAAGCCTAGAAAGATGATATTGTAATTATTTTTATTGTAATATACTTTTGTTATTAAAATATATGTCTTCAACTTATTTAAAGACTCCACCTCATTGTAATTTATGTAATTTGAATTTTTAACAAAGACTTTACCCTTACTTTTCTAAATGATCGGTTTGTAAAATAATTACCTCTCTTATTATATTATCAAGATCTCACTTGATTTCATGAATATTTTTTTAATATTTTTTTTCTTTTTTTAATGCATTTAAAACTTTCCTTAAAAAAATTTGGGGGCAAACACAAACAAAAAATTTTAGCACCGCCATTGATAACCACCCTTCATTAATTTTCCGGATCCGCCGTCTAAAATGCCTTCATTTCACATACAAACTAGAATTAAAGCTGCAAATCCAACACCATGAAACCACTTGAACCAAGAACTCATTATGGATTTTGATTTATTTCGCAAGCTTGCTTTAATTCTAATTAAAGGCTGGGAGATAGCTGAACCTGCAATGGGTTTTTCATAACGCCAAGAACTCTTGTGTCTCAGACAAATCAACAGTAGTACCACTTGCAGGCTTACACTCAAAGTTCCAAATCAGACTGGCCACAAAATACTCCAAATGAAAAATTGCCAAATTAGAAGCTGGACACATCCTTCTTCCTAACCCAAAAGGCATCATCTTTATCTCTTTGTTTCCTGCAATATCAAATATTTCTTCACTTCCTTTAAATTCGATACCATGATTATTCCGTTCACCATTCAAGAACCTCTCAGGCTTGAACTCCATAGGATCTTCCCACACCTTTGGGTCCCACCCCATCTCTGCCAACATAAAATTTACAGTCCCTTTCTTGGGCACCAAGTAACCATTCAAAACCACATCTTCTGACACTGCATGTGCTAAAACAAAGTGAGTAGGTGGCTGACGCCTTAGTCCCTCTAAAATCACAGCTTTAAGATATGGAAATTTGTTCAAATCTTCCTGTTTCACTTCCTTGTCGTCTCTCTCACCCACCACTTCTCTTATTTCATCCACAACCCTTTGTTGAATATTAGGGTACTTCACCAAATTTGCCAGAATCCATTGTAATGTAGCAGCTGTTGAATCTGTTCCTGCGTCAAGAAACTCTGAACATGCCGAAACTATCTCAGATTCTTTAAGCTTGCGCTTCTCGTCAGGTAACTCCAAATCCAACAATGTATCCACATAACAAACATGGCCAGAAATAGCCTCAGATTCTTCCTTGGCTTTCTTTCTCGCTCTTATCACTGGAATGATCAGATTTTCTCTGTCCTTTATCAGTTGCAGCAATTCCTCCCAGCGTTTTTGAAACAATATTCGTGTCACTCTTGGCCAGAAATTTAGGGTGTTGAACTTGAAAAAGTCCAGAAGAAATGAAGAACATATTCGATGTCCTTGATTTGCTTTTCGTCTAAACTCGAGCCGAAGCACATGAACGCAAGCAAGCAGAACATAGCATAAAGGAGATAGGCAATTACAATAATGGACTTGCTTGATTCTGAGTCAGACCTGAAGCGACTCACGTCCAAAACCCATTTAAGTTGACCCGAAAAGGACTTGATCCGGGTCGGGTGAAGCA
The DNA here is from genome assembly GCA_019022615.1 of Acacia melanoxylon. Classification (NCBI taxonomy): domain Eukaryota; kingdom Viridiplantae; phylum Streptophyta; class Magnoliopsida; order Fabales; family Fabaceae; genus Acacia; species Acacia melanoxylon. The sequence continues at coordinate 7,935,745 of JAFJYJ010000007.1, read as the reverse complement.
TCTCGGTTGTGACGGAACAGGCGCCATGTTGGACCGTAGAAAGAAGAGCGAATGGTGTGTATGTTAACGTCGATTAACCTAGCGAGAGGGACGGGCTCGGGGCGATCGGAGAAGACGACGCCGTTTTGAACGAAAGCTTAGAGCGTAAGAGATCGATCGGCGATGAATATGGCAGGAAGGGGGCTTTTTAATATGGCGGGAAGGGGAAGGGTGACGGTGGGGCCATGCTTGGCGTGAAGACTTCAGAGAATGGGTTCAAGTTGTAAGAGTGATTTTCCCAGAAAACTGAAGGAACCGAAGAAGGGGAAACGGAGAGGACCAGGAGGGAGGGGAGGCGAGGGAGAGGGGAGGAGAAGGTTGAAAGAAAGAATAAGACAAAATAGAGGCAAAAAAGGTAGCTAAGGTAATTAAGTCCTTCAGCTACTATGCTTTATATAGGAGTGTGGGTATTCTTACAAAACAATCATAGCCATACATGTGGCATATACATCTAGTCATATCTACAATGTGTACATATCAGCTATATACAATAGCATAATTAATCACTAGTCTTAACATTCCCCCTCAAACGAGAGGGTGTACCCACATGTATTTTAATCAGCTATTTGATGAGATGAAGGCACGTATCTAACTTTTATGAACCCAGATAAAACTTGATCTCTGATGAAGTGCACATCAATTTTAATGTGTTTGCTTCTAGAGTGATGTACTGGATTCAAAGCAAGAGCTTGAGCACTCAAATTGTCACACCATATGAATGAGGGTTGTCGAACGTGGAGTCCGACTTCTATCATAAGTGAGTATAGCCATTTAAGTTCAGCTGCCCCATCAGATAGTAAACGATACTCAGATTCTGAACTTGATCTTGAGACTACCTTTTGTTTCTTAGAACACCATGATACAAGTGTCCCTCCTGGATATGCACAATAGCCTCCCATGGACTTTCTATCATCAATGTCTGTAGCCCAATCAGCATCAGTAAAAGCCATCAAACAGAGGGATCTTATTGGTTTGATGTGTAAACCATAATGAAAAGTTCCCTTTAAGTATGTATCTCAGAATACGTTTAACTGCTTGGAAATGTATATCAGTGGGTTTAGCAAGAAACTGACTAAGCTTATTGACAGAAAAAACAATGTCAGGTCTAGAGGTTGTTAGGTATTGCAGTGACCCAATTGCCCTTCTATACAATAATGGATCAGTCATGACTTTGCCATCCTCAGCTGAAAAATGTCTACCAGTCACCATAGGCGTTGGTACAGGAGCATAGTCATACATATTGAATTTTCTCAGCAAATCTAGTATATATTTGGTCTTATTAACATATATACCACTACTGTCTCTATGGATTTCTAAACCCAGAAAATAGTAAATAGGGCCTAAGTCTTTGAGAGAGAAGACTTCATTTAACTTAATGATAAACTGCTGAATAAACTTAGAGTTGTTCCCAGTAACAAGAATATCATCAACGTAGATCAGGATAAATACCAGGAGATTCTTAGTTCTGAAAAAGAACAAAGAGACATCACAACAAGTATTTCGGAAGCCCCATTTGAGTAATGTATGCCTAAGCCTTTCAAACCACGCCCGAGGAGCTTGCTTGAGCCCATAAATTGCTTTAGTAAGCTTGTAGATATGATCAGGTTTCATAGGATCCTTAAAACCAGGTAGCTGATTCATGAAAACTTCTTCCTTCAAATACCCATTTAAAAATGCATTGTTAACATCTAACTGTCGTACTTGCCATTTGAACGAAGCAGCAAGAGTGAGCATAAGGCGTATGGTTGTAGGTTTGACAACAGGACTGAACATTTCTCCATAGTCAACACCAGCAGACTGTTGAAAACCTTTTGAGACTAATCTGGCCTTGTACTTCAGAACAGATCCATCGATTTTGAACTTGGTTTTAAAAATCCACTTGCAATCAACAACTCTCTGTCCTCGGTATGGAACCAGAATCCAAGTGCGATTGCGAGAGAGAGAGCATCATACTCACTTCGCATAGCATTGAGCCACTGTGAAGACGCTAGAGCTTCGACAATCGAGTGAGGTTCAGTTGCACGAGAGAGAGAAGAAGACGTTTCAGAGGCACAGAGGCCGACAAACGGATATCGAGGCTTAAATATACCGGATTTCGATCTAGTGGTCATGGGGTGATGATTAGAAGGAGAGGTCTGGATATCTGGAGATATAGACATAGAGGGTGAAGTAGAAGAGATAGACGAAGAAGACGACATTAGTGAGAGAGGAGAGGAGGTAGGGCTCGGGTTATTAGATGAAGAAGAAGGGGAATTAATTGGTGGGGCCACTGGAATGGAGTTTTGGGTTGAGACACGTGGTATGGTGGGGTTTGTATTAGAAAGAGATGAAGAAGAAAGGTGGGCCGTGGGAATGGAATTTTGGGCTGAAGTATTAGTTGAATGGATATTTGGTTGGGAAAGATATGAAGGGGAAGAGTGGGGTGAACGAGAATGGGCCAAGGAATTTGTAAGGTGGGCCAAGGTGTTAGGTGAATAATCTCTCTCATGTGACTGATCATCAATAAATGTTGAAGGAGAAAAATAGTCATTAGATGTGTGTTCCTGGTGCATAAAACCTTAATGAAAAGGAAAAGTAGCAATGTCAAATATCACATGTCTAGAAACATAAATACATCCAGTGGAGCTTAGACATCGAAACCCTTTTTGGTTGGGAGATGGACCAAGACATACACATCTCTGGCTATGAAAATCCAACTTGTGAGAATTGTAAGGCTTCAAATGAGGATAGCAAGCACACCCAAAAGGCTTCAAAGACTGATAGTTAGGCTCAACTTTATGTAAACATGCCAGGGGAGACTTTCCTTGTAAAGTAGGAGTCGGAAGATGATTAATTAAATAAACAGCCATTTGAAAAGCTTCAGTCCAATAAGCAAGAGAAATTTTAGCTTGAGCTAAAATTGTCAACCCCATTTCAATTATATGTCTATGTTTCCTTTCTTCTCTACCATTTTGAGAAGAAGTGTAAGGGCACGTAAACCTCATAACAATACCAGAGTTTTCAGCAATAGGTATGAGCGCAGAGAAGCGTGGTGGGCCCATAACCCACGTCCTAGGATCGGAACCGGGCTCTGATACCAAGAAAGAATAAGACAAAATAGAGGCAGAAAAAGGTAGCTAAGGTAATTAGGTCCTTCAGCTACTATGCTTTATATAGGAGTGTTGGTATTCTTACAAAACAATCATAGCCATACATGTGGCATATACATCTGGTCATATCTACAATGTGTACATATCAGCTATATACAATAGAATAATTAATCACTAGTCTTAACATTGAAGAAAGCTTTGAGAAAAAGGCAGAGAGAGAATAAAGATGAGGAGGATGAACCAGAGCTCCATGATTGAGGTTAGGGATAAGAAGAGAGTATGTAATATAGGAAATAGAAGAAGGAATTATCGGAGTGAGTGGTGACGTGAGTTTACAATGACTGAGCTACGTTTTTGAGAGTACAAAAATCAACATTAAGACATTAAAAAACGTGGCACAGATTTTCATGGTCCATGCAATCTGATACTATTAGTATTATGGAGCTGGAAATCAGGGTCAGCCCGTGAGGGTCAGGGCTTAATAGAGCCGGCCCTCCAGGACCCGGGGTAAGAAAAATATCTGTTTTTCAAAGCCCGGTCCAAGAGCGGACCAAGACCAGGGTTGGCCCTCCAGGGCCCGGAAGTTACTATTCTAAATTTTAACTATTTTACCTCTGTTTTTTTTCCAAAGAAATATAATTAGTAAATTACAACAATTAAAGCTCTAATTTATCAAATAAATGTTGTCAACATTAATATCAAAACAATACGAATCATTCAACAAATAAGCACAGTCACTAATTCATAATCAAAAGCAAACTATGTTCACAAATAACTCACATAAAACATAAGACGCATACCACTAAGCGACATTAGTACGATGACTATTATTGTCGTCATCTGCGCCACTATCATAAATTTCAACGACATTTGATTGTGCTTCGCTTTGAGTAGGCTCTGGTTCATGAGTAAGAATATCATGAATTTCTTCTCCCGCATCATAAACACATCCATAATCTTTATCTACAACAAATAATAAACCAAATCATAAATTTAGAGTATAGTTATTATGTATTTGTGTATTTGTACTTAAATGGATAAATAATTCTATAACAAATACAAAATACATATAAATTAGTAAATTACCATTATATGTGAATCCATACATCCAAATAATAATAATAATAATAAATTAAAAGGGCATTGTAGGGCCAGCTCTTTTAAGCCCGAGGCCCTATAAGGTCAGCCCCAAGGTTTTAAAGGACTTATTTTTTATCATTATTTTGGGGATTATTTTTAATAATTTGGATATATTATATAATATTTGGATTATTAGCCAATTTTAGGAATATTCGATTAATATCTTGTGATTAAATAATATTTCTTAAAATATGATAGATTACGATTTTATCATATTAGAGATCCTATGATGCAGAATTTTCGAAGGGCCAAGGCTTAAAAGGAATCCCGATGGTGGAATTTTATTGGGGCCTTTAAATTTTGATGAAACCAGTTATCCAAAAAATCTATCTTTTTCTCCCTATTAATTAACTTCCAACCCCAAAGGAAGATTTACGCTCTCTTTGAGAGCCACAACCACACATTCACGCTGGGAGAGATTCACGCACGCAAAGACGCACACGCAGAGGGAGAATCAGTTTTGATTCATCAATTCATTCAATACAATCGCGGGACCCACGGCTCTTTACTGTTCTTCAATTGCATTCTTCAATTCATCAATTTGAATGGCCGTGATGACGTGCATAATGTTTGGTGGAAAACATAAATCCATGGCAGCGTGAATTATTTAGGAGGCAACTTGGGAGGATATGGAGGAAGCTAGACCCTAAGAGCTTGCACTTGAAGACCATATGAGAGTGTCTTTCCTTTTATTGATTTATTTGAAGACTTTGAAATTATTTAGTTTTAAATAATTTTGATTGTTTTATTGAGAACAATTAGTAATTTAGATTTGAACTGTTTAAGATATTCATTGGGATTCTTATTTGCAACCCGTGATTGTCAAATAAATTAGTAATTGAGTTTTCGCTATTAATTTATTTGTCAGGACCGGTTTAATTGTTTAATTAGATAATTGTGAATAAAATTCCAAAACTATTTCAAAATTAACGAGTTTGGTTTTTAATGAGTTTAATTAACCACCACTTATTTCACTATGAGTTTTCTAGCGAAATAAGTGTTATAATCATGTCATCCCATCAAAAATTAATTTAGGCTAAAAAGTTAAACTTATCATAAGTTGTCCCTTCTTCATCATAACTGAATTAAATCTTTATTATTTGATTTGTTTTTAATTAATCTTCTTAGGATTTTTATTAGTCTCTCATAACAAAATCCCCCAAAAATTGCATTCAAATTCATATAGATTAGTTTCATCCTTATTTAAGATTTAGAATCAATTGCATCTTGCATTTAGTTAGTTTAGTTTTATTTTATTGCATTTTTCATCACCTAAATTCAAACATATCACATAAAATGCGTAATAAGTTAGGACCTAGTTTAATTGATCACTTCAAAGCGACTATCAAGCCAAATTGAATTTTCTCTAATCATGTCATCCCATCAAAAAATGGCTTATCTATGGCTCATATCATAAGCTATTTTTTGATTGCAATCCCTTGCCCCAATTTGAAATTCAAATTAGTCATCCTTTGTTATATACGCAAAGTCATGGGATATTGACGTCACATGAAAAAAAAAATTGACCTGTGTTTCCATTTATCTTCCCCATACGGCTTCTCTTACCATACGCCTCCTCCTTTAATTTGTCCTTTGTTCCAAATAAATGGCCAGCAAGGGGAAATCAATATTTAGACTCAAAACAATGTCCTTAATCTAGGGTAATAAGCTGTTGCATCCTCAATCTAGGACGATGTGAACAACAAGGGAAGCTATCCACGTGCATACTGAAAACGATCGGCCGATGAAAGTCCTATATGCACACGAGTTTGTTGTCTTTGATGTGTCCGTATATTTTTTGCATCATGATATGTGTTAAATTCAATAACTGCTCCGTTCAATTGAATCTTTTGGCGCTCTCAGTTAGCTAAGCACGCTTCTTGACCTTCGTTCTCTCCGCCGTTGCGCTCTATGTCGCTGATTCTTCCATGGCGGATCCCGAGTCCCAGTTCAAGTTCTAGGTCTTTCCTCATCTCTATCCTCTAGATTTTACTTCTTCATATTTCCGCCTATACATTAATTTGAAATTATTCATTTCTTTGCTTTTCTTCCGTCTTCAATTTCCCCGAACATTTTCAATTGTTTGTTTTCGGGTAACTGCAAGTTTTCTTTATAATATGTGTGTTTGTGTGTTTTCAGGGATTGCTATATGTTGAGTTAAATCAAGATGGAATAGATCAAGCAATTGTAGTAAGTTGCTTTTGTTTCTCGATTTCTTTCCTAAAACCAAACCATATATTTAGAATTCTATCTTTCTTCCTTTTCCGGGGCCGATTTATGACTTAATGAATATTGCCAATATTTTGGATGGAAGTGGCTAAAAGCCTATATAGGGAAAGAAAGGTCTTTGTCGTATATTCTTCTGTCTTGAAGAGCGAGCTTATGAGACTTTTTTCCGTCACTGGAAGTGAGGACGGTGAGGAGGCAAAGAATAGGATGCAGCGGAGAAGAGACAAAGAAGAGGATTCGACGGTGATGCTTACACCATCGTCATTGATCCTCATAAAGCAAGCCATCAATCGAATGGAAATGGAGACCTCCAAAGAAACACAAAGCACCAAAATGATCTTCGTAGCATAAGAGGAGGAAGTGGATGAAGGTAAAAACCCTTTCTCTTATTCTTCATCCTCTACATTGATTATCTTCTTATGCTTCTATCCTAAAGCCGACTTGGGTTAGAGGTTTTAGTGATGTTGATCATGACAGCTGGGTAGGTCTGTCATTGTTGATTTGTTTATATTACAAATCCTTTTCGAAATGAAAATGAAATAAGCCTATTCACATAAAACTATTTAATCAAGAATGTCATTAACTGGATGGTGTTCTTCAGTTCAAGAGGTAGATAATATAGAATTTATATACCCTTCAAAAGTAGCTCTGGCTTGATATTTTGTTGTTTTTATATGTTGATTTTTTTGTACATACTTGATTAATGACATAGATTTTACTCTAAAAAACATAGAATTATTTATAGTTCATTGCTTAATTTTGTTTGGCTATAATTTCATTGCAACATAGCTGAAACCAAATATACAGCTGAAGCAAAAGGTACAAGCTTCTCATCTCTATCGATTTTCATGCTTCCATCCTAAAACTGACTTGACGGGCATGTTTTTGTTTTGTTGTTTAATGACTTTGGAGTAGCTTTATGACCTTTGTTGTATAGAACTCAGATAGTTAATGCACTTGCGCACGAGACAAAGTTGTTCCTATTTCTTTGGTTAGTTAAAAATGTTTATTACTATGCACACTTAAGCTATGAAAAGCTTATTGTATCACTATGTACTGTTTTATATTTCTTTTTCAAGCCTTTAGTTAGCTTCTTTGTTCCCAACTTCTTTCTACCTTTTCTTTATGTAATTTAGCTATACAAATATAAAGAAAAAAATATGAACAAAAAGTCTACATACAGCTACATTTATCATGCATTTTTATCAATATGCTACGCACAATAAATTTTTTTCCCTTTATGTTGATCCAATTTGTTGTTTTCAGTATTGATTGTTGTCTTGAATTTCCTTTATGTTGATAGTCACTAATATTTTATTTTCGAATGAGTTGGAATACTTCTGATGATAAAGCCGAAGAATTTTTAGAAGCCCTGTCTCCTAGAGTATCAGCTTATTTGATTAAGTGGCAAAACGGAAGAGATATAAAAATAAATTATAAATATTGTAATTAAAAAATAGTAACATGTATCAATATATTTATCTTCCTTTTTACCTTCGCTAATGTGTTTTGTAGTTAAAATACTTTTGTTAAAAAAAAAAAAAAAAAAAAAAAAGTTGATTGCATTTAGATAGAAGAGTGTTTGTACAAAGGGCAATTGGAGAGAAAATATGAGTAAAGACCCTTAGGGGACTACATGCGCTGCGCTACACCTTTTATTTTAGAGAGAAGATTGGGAAAATATGTGTGATTATCTTGATTAAAGGTTACTTTCTTTTTGTGAGTTGAAATTTTCTTTCTAATAATAGCAAAGAAGTTTTTAAAACCTATATCTCCAAAGGCAAGGCAAGTAATTTGGACATAACAAGTAATTGGTGGTAATTGTTTTGTGTAATCTGTATTGATCATTTGCAGGGAAGCGAGTAGCAGTTGTTACTCATGCAGGTGTCATGAGAGAACTTTGCAAGCAGATCAATACAGACAGTCCTTGTGGGAACATACTCAACAAGCGGGTCATTGTCTTTCGCTTGTATGAAGACAAGTGATGGGTCATATAAACATACTGAGATGTTAGACCCTTTTGCTCGCCATTCATTGAACCAATATTAATGCCATATGTCTTTTGGTTGTGACTTATGAGGAAGGAGAGGGGAAGGATATCATTTTCTTCTGGTTGAAGTTTTTCTCAATTTCTTTGGAAGTACAGTATTACAATCTATGACGAGTGTGTGTGAGATAGTAGAAGATTTTCTTTTTTATTCTCAAGTTTTTCTTAATTTCAACACTATTATTTGTAATATATACTTTAAATTGATGAGATGATATTAATGTTTATTATTATTGAGGTTTTATTTCTAATATGTAGTCATTTATTGGTAGTGATGTTTTAATGTTCTTTAAATACAAGAAAAAAATATATTTTAATAACATCACTCCAAAGTAGGAAGCACAAGCTCAAATTAATATATTTTAATAACGTTAGGAGAGCGTTAGGAGCGTTAGCGGTAGAGTTAATGGGCGTTGGAGAAAAAGCTCAACGTGATGTGTTTGGGTTGCACGTTAAGTTCACTGGACTTAACATCAAAAAAGCTCAAAAAGCCCGTTAAGGAAAAAGCTCCATAAACCAGCTTTTTCCATAATGCTTTCTGACTTTTTAACGTGGGCCCCGCCACTTCTACCACTATCAATCCAAACACAAATCATTATCTATAACCCGACTTTTTTCCCAGAAAAAAGTCGGACAAATAGAAAAGACAATAAAAGAGGAACTTGATCGCAATAATGTGCACCATCTCCATCTTTGAAATACATTTTTATAAGTATTGATATTTAAAATATTCAGCTAAAAAATTTTAAATGAAAATTGTTTAATAGAAAAGTTGATGGTGAAGAAATTATTATTAATTTTAATTTTTTACACATTAAAATGTTCTAAAAGAATAATAAAAAAAAAAAATCATTTAAGCCATCTAGATTACAATTGGACGGTATACTTCTCTAGTAGTATTTGTAAGGCAGAGAGAATTTTTTTATTATCATATTTACAATGAATGCCATTAAATTTGGTACATCAACATACAATGTTATCATTCATTTATTAATATGTAGGTTGATATTTTTTTAAAGAGAATTGTTAAATAAGGGTAAAATTGAAAAATTATTAACTTTTAAAGTTAAGATCATCTTATTTTTAAGTTAAAAGCTACTTTTAAGTTAAAGCTTTTAAAAAAGAGTTTTTTTTTAAAAAAAAAAAAAAAAGCTAAAAGCTGTTTGATGGTTATATAAATTTTTTAACTTAAAGATTACTTAAAAGCTCAAATTAAAAATAAGTTGTTTGGTAAAAATTTTTGTCATAAACACTTTTTCTAATAAAAATTATCATAAAAGGTATATTATAAAATAACCTTTAAACTATCAATATATTTACAAAATAAAAATACTATGAGAATGGATTTGTCAATGATGAAACACTGATAACTCTCCAATTTTAGTATATTTAAAGTATATTTTAAAGATATTTTAAAAGTTATCTATATAATTTTAAGAGATTTCGAGATTATATTATTATAAGATCAAATCAAAGTGGTGCATTACTTTTTGGGATTTTGATTATAAATATCTTGGATTTAAAATAAAATAGAAATATTTTAGCTTAGGAATAATAAAAATAATAGTTTTCAGTTTTGAAGAGAGAAAAATTTTAGATAATTTTGTTTGGTTTTATTTTGTTTGACCTTTTATTTTATTTGTTATTTGTTTCATTTTCCTTTCCTTGTTTCTCATGTAGTTGGATTTTTATATATATATATATATATATATATATATATATATATATATATATATATATATATATAAAAAAGGAGTAAGGAGCAGAGGAACAACAACGTTTTGGCATTTTGGAGAGGGAGACCTAAAACAAAAAAAGGAGAGCTATGAAGAGGAGCAGCTGGAGAATACTGTTCATCATCATAGAGGGCCTTTGGACAGAGGGAGCGAAAGCGAAGAGAGAGCGATAATCAAAGGTAACTCCGGCGCCACCTTCACCGGAGGGAATTGAGGCAAAATAATTCACTGTTGATCACTATCTTCTTCGGACGGTGAACGATTTGGAAAGAAGGAGGCGATAGTGGCGATTCGGGATGAGACAGAAAGAGGCAGCCGTATAAATCGATAAGGACGATAGGTTCTTTTTTTTTTTTTTTTTTTTTTTTTAAAAAAAAAAAAAAAAAAAAAGCTTATAAAAAAGCTCCCTTAAGGATAGGAAGCTTTTTTATAAGAGCTTTTTTCTTCGTAGTAAAATAAGCTCTTTTTATTATAATATCTTTTTAAAAAAACTTGTTTGGCTTACTTTTATTTATAAAGAGAAGATAAACTAAAAATAAAATGATCCAAACAGGTACTAAATCAAACGCAGTTTAATATTTTTCTTAATTTGTGTTAAACATGTTAAAAATACCTTATAAATAGAATAAATTGGTATTTCTTGATAGTAGACACTCTTTTCCCAGTAGATCATGTCATGAGGTCCACGTTGCTAGTGCCGTGCACGTACACTCTTGACTCTTCCAATTTAAAAATGGGAAATTGATAATTATAGATCACGTAAGATATTACTCCTTAAAAATGGGAGTAATAATAATTAAACATCACAATTTTTTAAAATTATTGGAAAAGGACCAAGCTCCTTAAATAGACGAAAATGCCCCGGTTCTTTTTTTGGGATTCCACCATTAGCAACTAATCGTGATAGAATTTTAAGTCATCAACGGACAGCAAACTGCGCCTGCGAGCGTAAGCAGCAAGTTGGATCGTCTTTCAATAAAATTTGAGAAATTCACAAGCTGTATCTCTCTCTGTGTTATTCGAGAGGTATTTTCCCACACTTAATTATGACAATAGTATATATGATAATGTTTACCTATTTAAATTGGGCATATAAAAACAAAATTTAATTAGGGGGCATGATTAATGAAAATATGTTGAGAAATGAGAAGTTAATTAACATGTGGCATTGAAATTTAAAAATAAGTCATAAAATAGATCTTATACTAAGGATCAAATAAGAGCGTATAATCCTAACTTAGATAACTTAAATATCAAATTAGACCCCGCCCCACAAAAAAAAGCTTCAAAACTTGGTTTCAATCTTGATTTGGATATTCTCCTCATCCCATCTTCAACTTTAGTTTAAAAATTGAAACTATTAATATTTAATATCTTATTAAATTATATCATACTATTACATAAAATTTAAAAATAAAGGGATATTTTACAACTATGAACTATCCATATTTCTAAACTCATCTTGCATAACGTCCTACTCTCATCTTCAATAGTCCAATTCAATTCCATGTTACTTATTCTTGCCACATGGAAGAATTTGTTGTATATGATGCCCTATGGTGAATGCTCAGTTGTATAAAAGCCTGGTTTGGAATTCTAACACAAACAGGAACCAAACAAACACTGCATCTGGTATAAATATAACCAACCCCATTAGATAATTGTACCTTCTTGCTAGCACTCTCACCAACAACCACATTCCAATGCTCTTTACCACACACAGGCCTGTATGCTTTTGCTATCTGTTAGTGCAGCCAACTCACACTATAAAAAAAAAGGGGAAGAAGTCCCTAGGGACTTCGTAATTATTTGTAAACATAAAATTACTTTTTTACCCATTCAGTATTTACAACCTGGATTTTTTCAACTCTGAGTTCCAGAGGCGAGTTACAACAATAAATTTTATATTTACAACACACAATTGCTGTTTTAACAACAAGTTTTTACAACCTGGATTTTTTCAAATCTTGAGTTCTAGAGGCGAGTTACAACAATAAATTCTATATTTACAACACACAATTGCTGTTTTAACAACAAGTTTTTACAACCTGGATTTTTTTAACTCAAATTCCGTGAGGCGAGTTACAACAATAAATTCTATATTTATAACACACAATTGTCGCTTTAACAACAATTTTTTACAACCTGAATTTTTTCAACTCGAAGTTCCGTGAGGCGAGTTACAACAATAAATTCTATATTTACAACACACAATTGCTGTTTTAACAAGTTTTTACAACCTGGATTTTTTCAACTCTGAGTTCCAGAGGCGAGTTACAACAATAAATTATATATTTACAACACACAATTGCTGTTTTAACAACAAGTTTTTACAACCTGGATTTTTTCAAATATTGAGTTCCAGAGGCGAGTTACAACAATAAATTCTATATTTACAACACACAATTGCTGTTTTAACAACACGTTTTTACAACCTGGATTTTTTTAACTCTAAGTTCCAGAGGCGAGTTACAACAATAAATTCTATATTTACAACACACAATTGCTGTTTTAACTACAAGTTTTTACAACCTGGATTTTTTCAACTCTGAGTTCCAGAGGCGAGTTACAACAATAAATTCTATATTTACAACACACAATTGCTGTTTTAACAACAAGTTTTTACAACCTGGATTTTTTCAAATATTGAGTTCCGGGCGATTTACAACAATAAATTCTATATTTACAACACACAATTGTCGTTTAACAACAACTTCTAAGAATGTTGATAGCTCACTAAGGCTAGTTGAAGAAGTAAATAGCATTTCAAAATATTAAGTTGTATGAGTAAGTGGGTATTTACACCTACTCATTGAACTCAATATCAATATAGTTTCACATCCATGTGTGAGTTGTAATTACAAGTTCTTGTACACCCACAAAAATACAAAAAGGTGTTACAAGAAGTCACTAATACAAGGTGTGTATAGACAAAATGACTAAGCAATTAACAATCAAAAGCATGTACATAAATTCACGTATTAACAACTCGAAAAAGCCACCATTTACAACAATAAATTCACGTATTAACAACAACTTTATTGAATCATATCAGAACTTTTTATTGAATGTTCCATCATCACATCAACCACAAACAAGTGAAAACAGAGTAGTCCCTCTGTTTCCTTCCCAAAAAACAAAGCAAAATGTAATTAACCCTACCCAATAACATGAAACCCTAGAACTTTTTATTCAATGTTCCATCATCACATCAAATGGGTGATGTATATCTAAAAGTAGTTGAATGTATGCGCCTAGCCGGAGGAACTTCATGCGGATATTGTGGATTGAAGGAAATGTACGGAACAAGTGAATGCAAAGAACATACAACGAAGGGGAAGGATTATTCAACGAAAATATGACAGGCTTCACGCCTAAGCTTTGCCTAGGACATGAAAATGTCACTTACTTGCCTTCTACGTTGGAGATTCGATCCACCTTTAATGCTTATTGATTTCGGCGTTTTCCCTTTTTCCACAACTCTCCTCCTCCCCGCGTTTTCATTGCTTTCTTTGTTTCATGCGTTTTTTATGTTGATTGTCCAAAAGGGTCATTTACTACTCGAAATAATTACATACGTAAGTCCCTAGGGACTTCGTAAATTTTGTCATTTCATGGGACCTAAATGTAAATATCTCGTGTTCCTTGGGACCTGTGTGTAATTTTCCCTAAAAAAAGTCAAAAAGCATTTTCCGTCACAATAAACGTCACCGCAATTGCAACGGAAAACCCTGTTAGAAATTTGTGACGAAATTTAATTCCGTTGCAAAATTCATTTTATATAAAAAAAATATTAATAAAAATATAAAAATCATTAAAAATATAAAAAATTACGAAAAAAAAAAACTTGTATATCATAAAAATATATATTAACAATCATAAAGAGTTTTACATAAAGAAAACAAAATATAAATAATAACGTGAATAATCTGTACTAAAAAATAGTCTAAACAGCAGCATTATGATCATCATCATCATCATCATCATCACCACCAGCATGGTCATCATCACCAGGAGCCGACCTCGTACCCTAGTCTTTCATTAGAGACAAGAGTGTAAGCTACATCTGCCTCATCATCTCCTGTGTATGATGCAACTCATTTGGTCGCTAACTCATCTGCTACCGTGTCTCGCTAAGCTCATTTGCTTGCTGACTCATCTGCTGTACACATAATCAACGGACATTGCACATCTTGAAGCATTTTATAGAACTTATCGGCTTCTGGATTAGGATCCTCTCCCATGTATGATGGTTGATTATGTGTACCGGTCTTCTCTTCCATGTATGATGGTTCAGCATGAGTTACGGGATCAAAATATTGGCCGATCGACGGTCCCGCGGCATCCATAACCAACTGCTCATATTGATTAAGGTTGTCTCGATGACTACTATCCCCGTAATAACCACTCGGTGTCTGTCAGACTTCGCCATGACATTCTCAGCATTCATAATCCTTCATAAATCCCTTTTTACACAAATGGATTCTGACCGTGTCCGGATCTTGAAATTTTAAACACCTACATTTCACACACGGACAACTGATCCAGGTACTTAAATTAGTTGGTTGCGCCAAAGAAAATTGGATAAACTCTTCCAAACCCTCAAAGAATTCTTGAGTTAGTTGTCTTTTCTTAGTTAGACGATTGTACATCCAACTCCTATCATGATCGCCTTCCATACTTCCTAGCTAGTTCAGTTACTAACATAATTAACATCTCAACATGCCACAAATATAAGTGGCCAATACAACTGGCCACGTATACTAACCAATTGTATAACGTCCTTTGATTTACTTAACAAAATAACTATATATTAGTTAGATCAGTAACTTAATAGTGCTTCAACATTTAACAAAATATCCAAAATAAATCAGAGTATGCAAAATGAGCTCTAGCGTGGCAATATACAATCATCCAACATAAACCAAAAAGACATAAGCATTACTTTTAGTAGAGTAGCCTAAGCTTCTGAGGTCTTCCCTAATGGACCCAGACGGGACTATCGCCTAAAAAATGTAGTAACCATCAATCCAACTTATTACGAATACTAATATGCGCTAGTGAGGTGCCAAATTGAACAATTTATATAACAAAATATTAAAAATGTAATTCACCCATATCCACATCACAAAATTTCATATCATAAATTATGCATTACAATTTTTCATTAACACAATTCCCAAGACGCCTCTCATCAATCCAACCGAACCGCCTTATTTCCTCCGACTAGACCCATGGGCTAAGTTACATCCATGTTATTGGTTACTTAAAAACTCACTGGTCATGTGATGAGGACCGGCCAAAATCCTTAGAGCATGTCCCAGACCATAGGTCTTTCCCCCTCATTGAACTAGTGGGGTGTTATAAGCCTTCTTTGAACTAGTGGGCAATCCCTCATTGAACAGGTGGGACAATAGAAAGCCAACCATCATGCACGAATGGAGGCTAGACCACATGGTGAAATAAACTACTCCATTTCTTCCCAATTCAACTCTTACCATAATTATCACAATAAATAAATAGCTCAACATGGATTTTCCAAGATTTTCTCTTTCATATCATGTAATTAAAATCATTCTCATATATATGTCATAATATCTCAATTCTCAATTCTTATATATATATATATATATATATATATATATTCACAATTCAAATCATAAGGTTCCGTAAAAAACAATTTTTATTAAGATATTCATAATCATTTCACAAAATACTCACAAACAACATACTAATACACATAACAAGTGGAAAGTGGTTACCTCTTTCATGAAGCTAACTATTGTTACTCGCTCCTAATCCAAGAGCTCAAACACACGCCAAAAATCAATCTACCACAACCAATTTACTAACCATTAATAACTCTTTAAAACTCTACATATTCAAAATTATAACTTATAATTTCATAAAATTAAAAATATACAGATTTTAATAATAAATTTGGAATGCTTGAAGTGGGCAAATTTTGACGGGAGTGAAAAATTAGTGAAACCATTGTAACTATTAGTTCTCTTTCTATTTATTACTAATTAATAATACCCTTTTCCATTTATTATTAATTAATAATTTCCTTTATTATTTATTCCCCTTTTTAATAATAATAAAAATAAAAATAATTTATTTATTTTATTTTTATTGTTGTTGTTGTTGTTTATTTATTTAATTCATTATTATTATTATTATTATTATTATTTATGTACAATTATTTTAAACTCTCAAAGGCTATCCTAACACTTTAAATTAGGAGTTATAATACTAATCATCATATAAATTATACTCTTTAGATATGATTAGAATTATATATACTCTTTGGATATTCAAAAATATAGTATCTTATTATTTCAAATTTCTAAATTATAGTCAAAGTAACTTTTGGCTTTTATTCATTGACTACAACAATTCATGTACTATACGAATCGCATGCAGAGGATATCCAATCCCAACTATAGCAATATATGTATATATAAGTAAATTAAGAACATGTCAGCCATGTTTTCCTATAATCCCTGTGCGTAGCAATTTGCATATATGGGACCACAAGTTTCCTGATATATTTATATAAGGAGTAAAGCATCACGGTTTTCTTTCATATATGTATAATCAGTAAACTTGCGCTTAAAACCCATGGAATCATACTTTACAATGGCGCACACACACAGATATATATATATATATATATATATATATACATCCTCTGTTTTATTATTCAATGTTATATATATATATACACACACACCTCTATTCATAACAGTAAGCTTACTCTTTTCATATATAGTTTTTCTTATATTTTCCCAGGTACACAGCTTTATATATATATATATCCTCATGACAGCAACGTTGGGTACTTGGGTTTTAAAAAAAAAAAACAGCTTTGGTTCTTTTCTTATGAACTACCTCTTTTATATATATAAAATTTTTGACAATACTCTGTTTTAATGTTTAGAAAGCAGAGAAGGATTCATAACTGTATTTCCAACGGCTTCACCATCAATTCTCAAGTTGGAAAATGGAAATCATGGAAGCTAGAAGGAAAGGGAAGCTCAACTTACCTCTATTTTTCTAGTTTAAGAACAGAGCACGCACACACAGTCACGACTCCAACGTTTTCTCTCTTCCTCATTCTAATTTTCTGTCTCTTACTCTCGGTCTCTCCCTCTTAGCTCTCTCTCTGTTTCATTTTTTGAATGAGTCAAGAAGCAACAACATTTATAAGGACCTAAGGGTTCATACCGAAGAGCACAAACCAAGGAATAAGAAGGACCATTGGGTATATGGTGTGGACGTTGGGCTCGAGGAGGATGGAGGAGGGATGGCGTTCTGTAGAAATCTCTGCTGCCATCTCTGTGTTTTCGTGTAAACTGTAGGGAAATAAGGAGCTGAGAAAGCATGGGCTTTGCTTTGATCTCTTGGTTACATGTTTTGACCAAAATGAGATTTACTATAGTGTTTGGTTAGTGAGTGCAGAGGAAGAAAAGCAATAAAAAAAAAATAAAAAATAAATAAAAAAAAAAAATATTTGCTGATGCATTTTTCCCTGCTGCGTTTTGGTTTTGACGGAATGAATTATCGAATAGATACTGTGCAAATCAATCGATTGGAGTATTTCAATTTGGTACATTGTTTTGGGCCAAAAGGTAAATGGGCTGAGCTTAAGTATATGAGCTAATGACTTTTAAAGGGATATTGGTGTGTGTATATATATATATGTTTTACTGATCTATATAAAGAGTCACGGGCTTTTTTTTTTTTTTTTTTTTTTTTTTTTTTAAATTTTCCCTTTTAAAATAACTATTTAACAAAATCTTGCTTGTTTGGAAACTATTTAAGCATTTGCTTACTGTTTAGTCGACTAATGTCCCTTTTGTCGATTAAATCACGAAATGACAATTTTTTTGAACATCCCCGCGATTTAGTCGATTAAACCTAAGTGTTTAGTCGACTAAATCACGAGGGGGAGGGGAATTTTTTTTAAACATCCACTCGATTTAGTCGACTAAACCTAAGTGTTTAGTCGACTAAATCAAACAACCTTTAAAATTTGCCCCACATTTCGATTTAGTCGACTAAACACTTAGGTTTAGTCGACTAAATCAGTCCAGAGGCGTTTTTTAAAAGCCCCAAACGCACATTTAGAACCCTAATCGACAATAGGAGCCCTTTCCCCTTCCAATACTATCTCTTTTCTCAGTTTTAGTGCGGCCCATCAAGGTTTAATACGATTCCACCTAGTTGAAGGTATGATTGTTGTGTAATCTTTGTAGTTTCACTTTGTTAAGCTTTTGTTTTTGTTTGTAACACCAAACCCTTCGTTTTTCAGCTCCCAAATTCTTGTGTGAAGGATGAGTTCAAGTCCAAACACACACGTTATCGTAATCTACTATAGTGGAAGGCATTTTGTAGGTCCCGATGGTGTTCAATTTGAAGGAAACATGAAGATGATGAAAATCAAACGGGGCACTACGTACAACGAGCTCAAAGAAAGAATTTATCAAAAATTGGGGCTACATGGAAGACAAGGTATTCATCGGTTTAGTCGACTAAATCAAGGCAGAAGCACCCCTCACCTGTTCAATTCGATTTCCAGCATACAATTCAACCTTTCCAACTCAATTTTACATACTTGAGGAACCCCTCACCTGTCCAATTCGATTACCAGCATACAATTCAAGAGGCGAATGCAATTTTACATACCCAATTTTACCCCTCACCTGACGACGATGCTGAGGTATGTAAAATTGCATTCGCCTCTTGAATTGTATCTTAATCGAATTGATGGACAGTGAGTGCCTCAAGTGTAAAATTGAGTTGGAAAGGTTGAATTGTATCTTTGAAATCGAATTGAACAGTGAGGGTGTTTTGATTTAGTCGACTAAACCGATGAATACCTTGTCTTCCATGTAGCCCCAATTTTTGATAAATTCTTTCTTTGAGCTCGTTGTACGTAGTGCCCCGTTGATTTTCATCATCTTCGTGTTTCCTTCAAATTGAACATCATCTAGGACCTACAAAATGCCTTCCACTATAGTAGATTACAAAGAACGTGTGTGTGTGTGTGTGTGTTACACAACAATCATACCTTCAACTAGGTGAATCGTATTAAACCTTGATGTGTGTGTGTGTGTGTGTGTGTGTGTGTGTGTGTGTTTAGTGTGTGTGTGTGTGTGTGTTTTTAGTGTTTAGTCGACTAAACAGGATCTATATAAATAAAATAGTCACGTGTTAAACTTTATTTAGCTTTACTTTATCATTTTATTATAAATAACATATATTTCATTACATATGCATGGATATATATTTAACTTAGGATTATTGTTTTCCCTCTTCATAATGTTCAATGAAAAGTATTATGTTCGTTCATCAAAGTTACATTAGTTAAGCTATAAGTAATTTTCTTTCAAATAAAACACTAAGAGGACATTTGAGTATTTAGGACATAGCTAAGAAGGCCACCTAATCTATAATACATATTTCATCCCTATGTCAACGATAAAGACGCAGAAAAAAAAAAAAAAACAAAAGATAAATGAATATGGGTCCTTACTTGATTTTTTTTTTCCAAAATAAATTAATTAGGGGAAAAATAAGCCTTAAATTCAAATAATTAATTTCATAATTATTTTAAACCAAAATTTCATAAATAAATTTTCATATATATTTTAAATTTTCAAATCCTAAAATTTGGGATGTTACAAATTGCAACTTAATCAAGAAAGTGGCAAACAAATACATGCAAGAACATATCCCAGCAAGCAACCAGAAAATGAGGATAATACACCAGAAGATGAGGACATGCATATAGAGGGGGCATCAGGGCTGAAATGCAATGTCTCTTAAACAAAATTGATGATCTAAATATATAGTGTAGATAGAAAAATGACAGTAAAAATCAACTCTTAGTAAGTCTTAACAATATGCTCAAGTTCGAATGAATCATCTAAATATATATCAGATGATACTGTTGTAATAAACAAAAATTATCACCAATTATTGTATAGATAACAACACTTTCGTATTGGGTCAAACTAAAACAAGCATTTGAATTAATTAATGTTTCTTTTTCTTTTTTCACCTTTGTTATATTGAATTAATTAATTAACTACACATTTAATTTCTACTATATACATAGTGGTAATTTATAATATGCTAAATTAAAAGGCAGTTTATGAATATGTTAAGAGTTTTAATATTTTTTTTTATTAATTAGTCTGATTTTCTCCACACACAAAAAAATGTAAATTATTTTGATGGAATTTGACCTATACACTAAGAAAACAGATTTTTATCTCTAATATAGTTTCATTTGGTAAATAAAAAATTTATATTGAGCCATAATGTTTAAAAAATTATAAACCATGCAAATCATTATTTCAATTTTTACTGTACAATTCGATCTAACACTAGGCTATCAGAGGAAAATATTAGGGAAAATTATAATCTTCTACCAATATAGATTCAGACAAAGGAGAAACTAAAACAAACAAACAAAAAGATCTAAATTCAGGTAATTTATAACCTTCTACCAATATATATCTTTGGATTATGTAAGAAAGCATATCTATATACAGATACTTCCAAATAGTAAAAGAAAAAATAAACTAACCTAGAAAACGGCGCAGAAGTGACCAGAAGGAGGAGCGGCGATGGTGACCGGAAGGTCAAGAGGAGCGGCGGTGACCGAAAGGGAGAGGGAGAACGCACCACGGACGACCGAGAGAGAGAAAAATCGAGCAAGAATGAAGGGAATCTACAAAACTGATTTAATAAATCAATTCTTGCGACGGATATGGAATCCGTCGCAAAACGGGGTCGTTTGCGACGGATTCCGTAATGCGGCGCAAAACGGCGTGACCTCTCACGCCATTTTGCGACGGCGTGACGACGTTGTTGCAAAACAACGCCATTTTGAGTGCCGCAAACACGGCACCATTTTGGGTGCCGTTTTGCGACAGCACCTAACGCCGTCGCAAAACTGGCGTGATCTTTCTCACACGCCATTGCAAAACGGTGCCATTCTGGGTGCCGTTTTGCGACGGCACCTAACGCCGTCGCAAAATGGCGTGACTTTTCCGTTGCAAAATTATTTTTTTGCGATGGAATTTATTTATCCATCGCAAAAATCAAGAAATTTGCAACGGAATTTTTTCCGTCACAAATTTCGTATTTTCTAGTAGTGTCATTTTCAACTATGGAGTGATTTAAATATTGTTTAATCAAAATAACTAAAACTTTTATTCATATACACACATGCACATGAAATGAGATAAATAGATAAATGTCATATGTCGAGTGCCCCTGAACGGAGATATTCTTCATCTTTAGGTTGAAGCACCATTGAGTAGTATACTAGTCCAAGTACCAAAGAAGAAAATTACCAGAAACCACTATCTGTTCACTCCTCTTCTTCCTTGGTACTTTTGCATCAACTGGTTTTGCTTTCTCCATTTTAAACGAGTTTGAAATCTTCACAGAATGATCTTCTTTTCCACTATTTTCTGCCGGTCATCAATGCCCGAATAATTTAATAAGGAAATGAGTGAATGACCAAGAAGAACACACCATGAACCACATTGAGCGCGACACAAGAATACATGTTGTCAAACCTCAACAAAATAACACCTGAAAAAAATGGAAGGGAACTTACTATCACTTTTGACATAAAAGGGGATTATTCATGATTGTGGCATGTAAATAAAGGAAATAAGATAATAATGATATTTAATGGCATTGAAAGCATTTGTGAAATACCATTTCTGTAGAATTAAATATCATTAAACATGGTCTTAAAAAATATCGGCAGATTTCTATCAATCCATTAATTATTATTAAGAGTTTGATGAATTTCTAAAATGTCCCTGCATATTTTTAGCAATCCATTAAATATCATTAAAAGTTTGATAATTGTCCTTAATAATATCCTAATTTTTCGGCAAGAAATTTAGAATGTTATAATTATGTATCATGAATCATTATTGTTAGAAAATGTCTGAAGATTATCAAGAGCTGAAATATAAGATACAAGAAAAAAGAACAGAATTATTATTTCTAAATCAAAACATTATAATTAGGAGATTATTTATGGGAATGGAAAAAACAGAATCATCATTATTTTTTAGATGTAATGCCATGGAGAGATAATTTCTACACCTATATTGCCGTTTTTTAGGATGTTTTTATTTGGTTCTAATGGAGGAACCGAGGAAGTAATAAAATAAAGAAAATTAGGGAATATAAAAATTATCAAATCATTTCCAAATATAATTGATGAACCAATCAAATATGAAAAACCATAAATAAATAGAAGGGAAAAGTATTTCTCCTGGGGATAAGTTTATCTCCGGTGACCCCCTAAAACTACGTAATTAATAAAGGATGTGTTTGTAATTTTAGGTAAATTAATGAAGGGTGTTTTGGTAAATTAATATGATAAAAAAGTAAACAAAATTACGGAAACACCCTTCATTAATCCAAAACGACGTAGTTTTGGGGTCACGGGAGATAACTTATCTCCAGTGACTGGAGAAATTCTTTACCCATAAATAGAATTAGAATTAGGAAATATTATGAAATAATGATTAATACATGGTATTTAATGACAGATGGATCTGACCAATTTCTTGTGGTACCGGGTATTACGAGTTTTCAGGAATAAAGTTGGTGATTTAAGAATTATAATATTATATAAAAGTTTTTTATATTTTTTTTAATAATTTAATATTTTTTTAATATAAAAATAATATTTTTATAAAAGTCTCTATTTGTATTTAGTGTGAATATATATGGTGTTGGCTTCGAAGGTAAAATCCCCAATAATGGCGATTACTTTTCAGGAATAAATTGGCAGAATTAAGAATTATAGTCATTTTCTAATATTTCATAAATCTTTGGTCTCTATTTGTATTTAGTGTGAATATATATGGTGTTGGCTTCGAAGGTAAAATCCCCAATAATGGCGATGACTATGTGTCATGTGTGCTTTCATTATTATCTCTCTTCTTCTTCAACACAGCTCCTTGAGCGGAAAAAAAACACACACACACCCACAGCTCAACCATCTCATTCTCTTTATCAGTTACTCAGTTTAATTTCTTGTACTATACAAGGTCAATAACCCCACCAAAATCATGTTCTTCCTTAAAGTTTAATCACAAAAGATTGGGGGAAAAATACAAAGAGAGTGAAATTTAAATGGGACAAGAACTAGTTAAGGGAATGATGAAAAAATGTAATGAAAATGATTGAGGGAAAATGCACTTTTCCCTTGTTTGGATTTTAGAATGATTTTTAAAATTAGTGAAATCATTGTATAAAAATAATTTTAAAAATAAAAAAATTCAAATTGGAAAAACTATAATTATTTAATATTAAAATTAAAATTATATTTCAATGTCATTTAGTAATATATTATGAAAAATATATGTAAAATGATTCGCTTTTTTCTCTTTCCTCACACTCACCCAAATATATATGAAATATCTTCTGAACTAAGCCGTCGATATTTGACGAGTCCACATTATATACGCATAGTTTATGTGTTTTTTATGTGTTCATACCTCTATTAGAGGTATGACCAGTATCTGATTGTCGGAAATTCGTGAGTTTAAGAACTCGTGAGAGGGGACGTAAACTCGGAAATGTAAATTTGTATCGTAAACTCGTAAGAGTTAACCTATATTAATAAATAACAATTAAAACTATATGATAAAATAATTAAAATACTTAAAATGAGAACAATTTGGTTTAAATATATTTAAAATCTAAATAATTAAAATTAAATTCATTAACATTCATAATTTATTATAATTAAACATAATTAGCGTCGTTAGCTAATATAAAATCACTAAACATAATTAAATAAAACTAATTATAAACTTAACAAAAATCTTTAAATGTTGGATTATCATTCTCTTTATTGTCTTCAAATTCTTCACCTTCACCATTATAATATCCGGATGTAAAATTAATTTAATAATAAAATATTCAATAATTAAAAGAAGAGGGGAATGAAAGGACGAAATACTTATTCCTGCACGTGGTCTGCTACTCTACTCTTTTGCTTTACAATACTCAAGGGTCTCTACACTCTAACCAAGAACAATTTTTAATAAAAAAAAAAGGAGCTGAAAAGAAAGGAGCTTAAAGATTAATATAGACCTAGAGACCAAATCACGTGAAGAGTAAAACACATCAGTACATCAAGCTCTGTCCTAACATATGAGTATATGACGATTCACGAGACATAAAGGCACTGCTCAGTGCTCACATATTAGGAGGCAGTAAGACACATTACATCTCATATTTCAAAATCAAAAACTCATTTTTCTCATTTGTTTCTCTTTCTTCTACCTCAGTTCTCTCTTCTTTCTCTCTTCTTTGGTCTTCGTCTTCTATCTTCTTCTCAAACAACCAGCAAGAACAAAGGCGGTGAAGAATGAAAATAGAAGTTGCAAACTTGAGAAAGAAGGACGGTAGGTGGCGGCACAAGGCCTACAACTTTAAAATAAGGAAACTTGTATAAGTTATGTATTTTTCTTTCTTACTTTATAATAGCTTTTGTTTCTTTTTTGGAGATTTTTAGTCCGTTACGGTCCAAATCTCTGATTTCTACTACCCATATCTCTGACTCGCTCAACTCAATTTTGAAACCGCGAGTTCATCGAGTTTGACCGAGTCAAAATCGAGTTCGACCGAGTTTATGCATAGAACGATTCAATAAGCGAGTTAACTCAATTTCATTAGCTAAAAACTAAAAACGTAAACTCATTAAACTAGGCGAGTTAACTCGCGAGTTTGACAAATTGACAGTATGAGCATATTTTTTATATTTATTTATATTTAAATTATATGTGACTTTCTAACCTGTTTTTTTTCACCCACTATCTTAAATTAATTAGTTTCCAGTTTTACATTCACAAATATTTGGCTGTAATATCAGTATCATGAAAAATAATTAATTTGAGACTGGGTGCAAAAAATACGTGAGAAAACATCATATAATTTAAATCTATATGCATATAATATCCACTCGTATTTGACAAAGATGTTGCTCTCTCTCTCTCTTTCCCATACACCACACGCAACAGAATTGGATCTTCTCATCATCTTTCATTCTCATCATCCCTCCTCATCCAATCTTAACCTTTGAAATCTCTCATCAACCAATCTAGACCATTGATTAAAATTTAACCTTGACTCTCTCTGAAGTACTTTTTTAATATCAAATCAAGATTGAAATATTTTTTCAAGATCCTAAAATTTAGGATCTTGAAAAAATATTTCACTATACTGGTACTAAAAAGTTATTTCAAAATATTTATTGGTACTAAAAAATACTTCAAAATATTAATTGGTACTAAAAAATACTTAGTGGAATTAAAAAAAATAGTTTATGATTAAGAAATTATTTTAGCATCTTAAAAAAATATCTTATGAAACTGATGGGTACTAAAGATATAGTTTAAGATACTGACTATTACTGAAAAAGTACTTCAGGATCTTGAAAAGATATTTTAGAATACTGACCGGTATTAAAAAAAAATTAGGAAACTGACGGGTACTAAAGATATATTTTAGGATACTGATTGGTACTGAAAAAATACCTCATGATCTTGAAAAAATATTTTAGAATACGGACCGGTATTAAAAAAAATAATTCAAGATACTGACTAATACTAAAAATACATTTTATGATAGTGACTGGTACTGAAAACATTGAAGCATACATACAAAGACGTACGACTAAACATTTGTTTTTTTTTAGATATCAACCTACATACGTCTATTTGTGCAGCATGTGATCTTCTGAACCCCTCAAGTTGTTTATCTTTGAAAGGGATTTAGGGATACCTATAACTCTCTCAAAGTGATCAGATTGCCCACACAAATTACTGAATCATGGTGGGGGATTCTATCATCTGGCAAATATGAGAAAAAGTGACTTTGATTTCTAGCGGAGTACAGACTAGGGAGTTACTCGGTTTCTAGTGTATGCATAAGCACCAATTCAAAGAACTACTGGTGCAGTGGTGCCACCATCTTCTAATCTTACTCATGCAACATTAAACAGCACTCAAAGAAGGAGAACTTGTAAGATTTATAAACGTACATTTTGTATGTATCTGGTCTAAAGCCTGGGAGATATATGAACCTCTAATGGACTTTTCATTACGACTGTGAATTCTTGAACCTCTGATAAATCAACATCATGATCACTTGCAGGCTTCCACTCGAAATTCCAGATCAGATTGGCCACAAAATACTCCAAATGAAGCATTGCCAGATTATAACCAGGACACATCCTTCTTCCTGCCCCAAAAGGCATCATTTTGATCTCTTTGCTTCCTGTAATATCAAACGTCTCACTTCCCTTCCCTTCACTGTTCAAGAACCTCTCAGGCTTGAACTCCATTGGATCTTCCCACACCTTTGGGTCCCACCCCATCTCTGCCACCATGAAATTCACAGTCCCTTTCTTGGGCACCGAGTAATTGTTGAACACCACGTCTTCTGAAACAGCGTGTGGCAGCACAAAGTGCCCAGGTGGATGACGCCTTAGTCCCTCCAAAATCACAGCTTTAAGATATGCCATTTTGTTCAGATCTTCTTCTGTCACTTCCTTGTCTTCTCTCTCACCCACCACTTCTCTTATTTCATGCACAAGCTTTTGTTGAATATGAGGATTCTTCACCAGATTTGCCAGAATCCATTGTAATGCTGTAGCTGTTGTATCTGTCCCTCCATCAAGAAACTCTGAACATGCCGAAACCATTTCAGATTCCTCAAGCTTCCGCTTCTCCTCTGATAATTCCAAATCTAACAACGTGTCCGCGTAACACACTGTAGTTTTCCCTTCCCTGGGGTTACTGTCCTCGTTTGATTTTCTCAATCTCTCTTCTTTGGCTTTCTTTCTCTCTCTTATTAGCGGAATTATCACATCTTCTCTGTCCTTGACCATTTGCAACAATTCCTCCCAACGTTTGGGGAACAAAATTCGACTCAGTCTTGGCCAGAAATTTAGTGTGTTTATCTTGGTGGAGCGCACAAGCAAACGACGCTGGACATATTCGATGTCCTTGATTTTCTTGTCGTCTAGCCTCTCGCCAAAGCACAAGAACACAAGCAAGCAGAACATTGCATAATGAAGATGGTCAATCACCATAATGGACTTGCTTGATTCAGAGTCGGACCTGAGGCGAGTGAGAAGCACGTCCAAAACCCATTTACGAGCACTCGAGAAGGACCTGATGCGGGTCGGGTGAAGCATCTCAGACGTGAGGTTGCGACGGAGCGCTCGCCATGTGGGACCGTAGAAAGCAGAGCTGATGTTATGTTGGTTACCATTGATGATCCTAGCGGCCGGGAGGGCCTTGGGGCGGTCGGAGAAGACGACGCCGTTTTGAACGAGGGCTTGGTGGGCCAGAGAACGATCGGCGATGAATATAGCAGGATGAGAACCAATAGGGAGAGTGACGATGGGGCCATAGTTGGCGTGAAGACTTCGAAGGATGGGTTCGAGTTCTGAGAATGATTTTCGAAGAAAAATGATGGAACCG
Source organism: Acacia melanoxylon (assembly GCA_019022615.1). NCBI lineage: Eukaryota > Viridiplantae > Streptophyta > Magnoliopsida > Fabales > Fabaceae > Acacia > Acacia melanoxylon. Next base: position 7,907,916 of record JAFJYJ010000007.1, on the reverse strand, counting down.
ATGAAGGGAATCCGGAGAGGACCAGGAGGAAGGGGAGGGTAGCGAGAAGGAAGAAGGAGGAGGCTGAGGAAAGCTCTGAGAAGAAAACAGAGAGAGATAGAAACGAGGACGATGAACCAGAGCTCCATGAAGATGGTTGATGGGTGAGTGAGAGAAGCTTAGGGGAATGAGTTATGATAGAATAAAAGGATAGGGTTCGAGACGGAACTGGATTTGGTGCAGGTACCATCGTCAACCATCTAGATGAGATTTGAACCTCCATATTTAATATTTAATATTTTTGTTTTTATTAAAAAATTATTTTAATTGATAGAAAATCTAAAATAAAAATAATCTTTCAACTAATATTTTTTAAAAAATATTTTTTCATTTAAAAAACATATTTTAAAAAATATCAAATCTGGACCGTCCAGATAAGATAGGTTGATGGTGCTTATCTAAAGAATAGACACCAAAATCGGTTCCGTTAGAGACTTGGAGTGCCGTGTGGGGATAAAGATAAAGAGATCATACTTGGGAATGAGGGAATTGGATCCTTTCATTATCATAGATTCTCATCATCCCTCCTTATCCAATCTCAACTTTTGATATCTCTTTTCAATCAATCTAGACGATTAATTTGAATTAATTTTGACTATCTCATTCTGAAGTACGTTTTAATATCGTTAGTACAGTGGTAGAACCAAGATTTAAAGTTTGTGGGTACATAATTAGTGGTGGGATTCGGAGGTTCGGGGGCAGCGCTCTCAATTTTTTTTTTTTTGAAAAAGTTTTAAATGCATTAAAAAACAAAAAAAAATATAAACAATAAAAGGAAAAAAACTTCAACTTAACATAGAAAAATAATAATCAAGAGTCAACTAAACTATTACAACAGAACGATTACAAAAACATTCTTCAATTCTTCATTCCTTGAAAATATTGCATTATATCTTCATCATCAATTTTATCAAACATATCATATTCAACATAAGTGTGTCAAGAGTTTTCTAAGATTATGCAAGATGAGTTTGAAATGTCTACGAAAGAATAATTAAATTTCTTCTTAGGACTTTGAATCAAGCAAAAGAAGATTTAAATATTTATTTCTCAAACCAAATAGCTGCGAGAGCTTCTTAAGAAATATGGAATGAAGTTCTCTAAGATCATGCAATGTGAGTTTGAAATGTCTGCAATAAGAAAATTAAATTTCTTCTTAGGACTTCGAATCAAGCAAAAAAAGAATGAAATATTTATTTCCCAAACCAAATACTTGCGGGAGCTTCTTAAGAAATATGTAATGGATCACTGCAATAGAGTTGATACCCCTATGAGCTCAACGACTTTTGTAATATATCTTCAATTCTTCATTCCTTGAAAATATTGCATTATATCTTCATCATCAATTTTATCAAACATATCATATTCAACATAAGTGTGTCAAGAGTTTTCTAAGATTATGCAAGGTGAGTTTGAAATGTCTGAAAAGAATAATTAAATTTCTTCTTAGGACTTTGAATCAAGCAAAAGAAGATTTAAATATTTATTTCTCAAACCAAATAGCTGCGAGAGCTTCTTAAGAAATATGGAATGGAGTTCTCTAAGATCATGCAATGTGAGTTTGAAATGTCTGCAATAAGAAAATTAAATTTCTTCTTAGACTTCGAATCAAGCAAAAAAAGAATGAAATATTTATTTCCAAACCAAATACTTTTGGAGCTTCTTAAGAAATATGTAATGGATCACTTTTGCAATAGAGTTGATACCCCTACTATGAAATCAACGACTTTTTTGTAATATTCTAATTTTAACTTTTAGGATTTATTTATATTTAAAAGTGAAATTATATATGATAAATGTATTCTATTTATTCGAAGGGATTGTCCAAAAATATCTTCACTCAAGAAGTATGCACTTTTCAGTTGAAGAAGAAGAAGTATAAGTTCGACCGGGCATATTCTGTTTGAGATAATAATTTAGATAGTAAGTAACTTTACTCATGGAAGGAGGAAGAACACACATTTAAATTCTAAGAAGCGCACTAGTTGGAGGCACAAACCCAATGTGGTCTAAGCCTAAAATGGAAAATTGTGGTTAGAAAAATTTGTGATTAAAATTCATGGTTAAGTAAGAAATATTTCATTTTTTTTTTCCATTTTATTAAGTGAATTAAATTTAAAAGGTTTATTTTTTATTTAATTTCAGAAAAACTGATTAAATAATAAATTTATATAAAGAGTTTTGGAAAACAAGAGGATCAATAGTTCAATATCCTCTAGTCTCCAGCAAGAAGTTTCTCAATTCACAACCAGCCATGTTGCTGAGTCTAGTAGAAGGGGTTAGTTCCTCACAATGTGGCGAATTAAGGTTCAAATCTCTACTGTGTTTGGTTTTCACATTTAGTCTTGAACATTAATGCCAAATAAAAGTTCCCAACAGGAAGATATCTAGGCTTAGAAAGAGGGGGAGAGAGAAGTTTATCAATCCTTTCTTCAGTGTACATCTCGTAATATAATACTCTTTCGGTCCTTAAAATAAGACATATTTATCTAATTTAATTAGATTAAAGAAGTTAGTTGTGTTAGTTAATATGAACTATATTTTCTAAAACACCCTAAGCATCTTCCTTAATTATCTCATTTCCCCTCCCTCTTGATTATTGTTCAGTGATTATCAGTTGAGGTAAATTAAGAAAAGATTGACAAATATATAAACTATGTTTTATATATATGACTAAGATCAACTGTCAAATATTGTACTTTAATTAGGATCGGAGGAGTGTTAATGGTCCCAAAAAAACCAAGATGTCAAATAAATTAAATAGCATACAACTTGCGTAAATGATGACCTTTATTTTGATTAATATGGTAAGGACCGGCTGATGTAATTTTTTTTTTTTTTAAAAAAAAAAACAGTAAATGCAGTGATGAAATGAATAAACACTGGGCTTCTGCCTTCCCGGTCTGCTTCCATTTTATTTCAATATTCCTAGTTCAATTGGTTACAAATTAAATTAACCAAATGGCCGTGTTTTATATACAGCATTCACGGCTTCCAGCTGGTGTGAGGCAACGAATGAAAAAGATTCAAAGAGATTTTATTTAGAAGAATAAAGAAGGAAAGAGGAGTTAGTTTCACATATCACCTAAGAGGGGTGAATTAAGTGAATTATAAAATTTAAAACGATCGTAGCAAATAATTAATTCACGAAGTAAGAGTTAGAAAGATATCATTGAAGTGCACAAAGATTTATACTAGTTCGGCCTTAATATCCTGACCTACGTCTAGTCTTCAAAGTATCTTTGAGATTTCCACTATGTTTCAATCAAGGTTTTGAAACCCGGACCGGTCACTGAACCGGTCGGGGTACTGGGTTAAGGGTTAGTGGGTCGGAGAGTCGGCCGAGTCAACCCTTGGCCTAGACCGTGAGGTATAAAAAATTAGAAAATAATTAATTTCTTACCATACCAACCTAAATTTGACATACTATATATCATTTCAATATTTTGGATCGGTGGCAAATAATCATATACTCCAATACTTGTGACATATTCAGATATTCTTAACAATTTTCTTTACAACCTACATTTGAAATCCACTAAGCAAAGCCAACCGAAAACAGAGAAACCACAATGGCTTCAGGAAAACCAAAAAACGAATCCAAATCAAATCCATATGACAGCCAAAAATGAAAAAAGGGAAGAAAAAAAACAGAGGGAGAAATAAAAGAAAAAAAAAAGAAGGAGAATTTATTTTTTTTTAAAAAAAAACGGTCGACCCGGTGACCACGTCCGTCACCCGGGTTCACGGGTCGACCGGTTCACGGTTAGACCGGTTTTGCACCAAACCGGACCGGTTTCACGGCCGGTTGGCGGTTCCGGCCCGAACCGCCGGTCCGTCCGGTTTCACAAAACCATGGTTTCAATCAACGATTACAATAAACTTAAAGTAATCCTTACCAGGATTCACTTCCTCTTACAACCGTAATTGGACAACCACACTCAAAGTCCCATTATCTTGAGATTTTACAACAATCATTTAATAATAAAAACTCTCTCACAAAATAGATATATAATCACTAAAGATTATTAAATGAATATCACAAGATATATCAAAAAGTACAAGCAATAACTAAGCAATGAATATTTTCGCAGCAGGTTGTTCGCTCCGAATTGAATGCTCTTTGTATTTATAGCTGAACTCCATAAATGGCTATTGGTGAAGCTTCAAACTATCAGTTATGCGATTTTTTTTTTTAAAAAAAACATTTTGTTCGACTCAACCTTTCCGTTAAACATAAGCCAGAATCGTTGAAAGATTTAAAGAAATGTTGTTTTTATATCGTCGTTGCAAATCTTTGCACGGCATGCCTTTGATTTGTGTATTTGACTATGGTAGAGTTACTTCGCTTTCGTTGGAATGAGTGTCTGAGTGAATGACCTGCTCTAACTTAGTTTCAGTGTCCATGCTCTGTTTTTGCAACTGCATTTAATGTTTCAGACACAAATTTGCTTTTCAAATATTTTCATGTAATCCTTTATTTGATCATCTGAAACTCACTAATAATCATATTTAATTTAATGACATATGGATCCGACCGTTTCTTGTGGTATCGGGTATTACAAGTTTTCAAAAATAAAGTTGATGATTTAAGAATTATAGCCATTTTCTAATATATCATAAATCTTTTCCTTTGTCAAAAAAAAAAATCATAAATCTTTGGTCTCTACTTGTATTTAACATGGTTATCAGAACCGGACCGGACCGGCCGGTTCAAACCGAAACCGGCGAACCGGCCGTGACACCGGTCCGGTCTGTCATAGAAAATCGGGTCAGAGTCCCCCCAAAACGTCGATTGTGAAGATGTTTACACAGACAGAAAGAGAGTGAGACGGAGAGAAACAAAGCCAAAGAGAAATAAATCCGGCGATAACAGATCCAGTGAAAACAGAGCTGGAGTGGACAGATCCGGTAAGGAGATAATACCAAAAGAGGAGAACGGCGATGATAGACTGAGGAGCGAAAAAATGAGGTAGAAGTCGATCTGGTCAAGGATTCAAGCTATGATCGGACGACATTTACGGCACGGCTAAACACGAGAGAGAGAGACAAAGAGAAGTGAAAATAGAGCTCACAGCCCCACGCGTATGGGTGTGTCTTCGTCATTACAAACGGTTTAAAAAGAATATGGAGAAGAAGAAGAAATAGCTTCACTGAGATTGCCCATGGTTAGAGCCGGGAAATCGGGCCGGCCCGTTTAAGCCCTAGCTCTGTAGGGCTCGGGCTTAATCGAGCCGGCCTTGTAAGGCCTCGGGCTAGCCCTGCAGGCCCGTTTAACTGTAGCTTTTTTTTTATTAAAAAAATTAATTATTTAGACTTCCACTTAATGAATGTATTTATTTGTAATTACTTAGATTTTTTAAATTTAAACTATAACCCTTTTTATGTTTATTATTATTACGTATTAAAACACATAACTAGTTATTATAAATTTTAAAGAAGGGATGTTTTCATATTAAATAAACACATACTTTGATATTACAATTTATATAAGTAATAAATTATAAATATATTTTTGGTGTAAAATAAGTATAATTAGTTTTACCTGTCAGTAAAATCATGCATGAACCGAAGGAATCTGTAGACACATACAAAATTACGAGGGGGAAAGACATTTTATCGTGGACATACATAAAGCAATTCCTTTGTTTAATATTTTTTGAAAAAATAGGAAAAAACATATTCTTTATGTTTTTTTTTATTACGAATTAATGAATGTGTTTATTTGTTGAATGATTTATATTGTTTATATATTAATGTTGATAATATTTATTTGATAGATTAGAACTTTAATTATTGCAATTTACTAATTATATTTCTTTAAAAAATCGAAGGAAAAATAGTTAAAATTTGGAATAGTAATTTTCGAGCCTTGTAGGTAGGGCCACCTCTTATTAGGTTAGGGACTTTGAAAAAATAGATGTTTTCCTTTACTCGGGCCATTGGCCACCACAGTAGGGCCGCACTGTCGGTAAGTAGGACCGATTTCGATTCCCAACTCTATCCATGGTGATTGGTGGGGGAGCTTTGTGGGTCCCATCACTAGAAATCCACTCCCAAGCAACTCCCCTCTGCAGGTGCGATGCTTTGATTCATTTTTCACCGCTTTTTATGATTTTTCACAAAAATGTGGTGACAGCTCGCCTTGTGGGAGAAGCGAAAAGATGCTTCACTGATCAATCACCCTATTTTATTCAATAGTTATTTAATAATAGTCATTAAAAGAAAATATTTTTTGTATATAAATTTGATATTAATAACTAAAATCTTTATTTTCTCACCGTTTGTTTAATTCGGTTTAGCCCAACCCATCGACTCTTGAACCCGTCATAACCTGATTCAAATGATCGGTCCGATTTTAATAACCTTAGTATTTAATGTGAATATATATGGTGTTGGCTTCGAAGTTAAAATCCCCAATAATGGCGATGACTAGTACATTGGCAGAATAAGATTCTTTCATTCCTTTTTCTCCCGTAAATTCAAGCACGTTCACTCCAAAAGATGACTAGTACACTGTGTCATGTGTGCTTTCATTATTATCTCTCCTCTTCTTCAACACAGCTCCTTGAGCAAAAACAAAAAACATACAGCTCAACCATCTCATTCTCTTTATCAGTTACTCAGTTCAATTTCTTGTACTATACAAGGCCCATAACCCCACCAAAATCATGTTCTTCCTTAAAGTTTAATCACAAAAGATTGGGGAAAAAATACAAAGAGAGTGAAATTAAAATGGGACAAGAACTAGTTAAGGGAATGAGGAAAAAATGTAATGAAAATGATTGAGGGAAAATGCACTTTCCCCTTGTTTGGATTTTAGAATTATTTTTAAAATTTGTGAAATCATTATATAAAAATAATTTTTTTTTAAAAAAAATTGAAATTGGAAAAATTATAATTATATTTCAATTTCATTTAGTAATATATCATGAAAATCATACGGTAAAATAATTGTAAATATTTTCATAAATATAATATAATAAATTTATTATTGTTTATATATGTAAAATGAATTACTTTTTTCTCTCTTTTTCCCTCACACTCACCCAAATATATGAATATCTTCTGAGCGAAGCAGTCGGTATGTGACGAAGATGTGGCTCTCTCTCTTTCCCAAACACCACACGCAACACATTCAAGCATACATACAAAGGCGTACGACTAAACATTTGTTTTTTAAAATATCCATCTACATACGTCTATTTGTGTAGCATGCGATCTTCTGAACCCCTCAAGTTGTTTATCTTTGAAAGGGATTTATGGATACCTATAACTCTCTCAAAGTGATCAGATTGCCCACACAAATTACTGAAGGATTAAGGAGCAATTTGGCCAACGAACTATTACTTCAAGAGCGTTCAGCACAAATAACTTTTAAGTGGACTAAAAATACCAAAAAACTTTTAAAAATGTGCAGTCAGCACATAAAACTTTTACTCAATGAGTTAAAAACACAAAAGTTTTTTTTTCGGGAGTGTCCAACACTAAAAAGTTTTACTCCATTTTTGTGCTGACTCCATGTTTATTTTTAATTTTTTTTTTTTTTTTTTTGTATTTTTGGTCCAATGAAAAGTTATTTGTGCTGGACGCTCCTGAGGTAATAGTTTGTTGGCTAAATTGCTCTTTAACCCATTACTGAATCATGGTGGGGCACTTTTTTATTTGGCAAATATGAGGAAAAATGACTTTGATTTCTAGAGGAGAAAGAAAACAATATTTGAAAAATATATCCTACAACTTGTCAATTGTACCATTTTTATTTGTCAATGATAAGTTATGAGATTTTTTAGATATTATTTTTCTTAATTGGAACCCTATATAATTTTGTCATAATATAACTTTCTTTTCATATAAAGGGATGTATGGCACAAGTTTGCCCCACACTGTATTTTTATTTTTATTTTTACCCCACTTGTTAGTGGGCTTGCCCCTAATCCCCCAAGATGAATTAGGTATATACCCCAACAATCCTATTTTATATACTCAATGTATAATTACTTAAATGGTTAATATGCTAAAATCACCTTGAACTTTTAACAAAACCGCAACAGTAATCATAAACTATCTTTTTAGAGCAAAAATAACCATAAATTTTTAAAATTAAGGCAAAATCGTTAAATCCAACAAATTTTCATCTATGACAGACCCTCTTGAGGTTGTTTTCCGATCAATTAATTGTTGGTGTTGTTAAATTTTGGGTTTAAGAGTAAAAATACATATGTGCTTTACCCTCGAAAGTGCCCAACACCATATGCTTTTTTTGGGAGCAAAAATACACATGTGGTTACATTTTAGGAGCAAAAGTCACACCACCGTTAAAATATAGCATGTTGTAAATATGGCTTTTTTTGTTGTTGTGAATAACCAGATTTTAAATTTTGTTGTGAATACAACACTTCCTGTTATAAATCTAGCTTTTTTTCTGTTGTAAATGATCTTTCTATGTTCAAAATTTAGGTGTTTAAATGTTGTTGTAAATATGGTGGGTAAAGGAGTAATTTTACACGTGTGCTTTTTCCCCAGGAGCGCCTTGACACGACCTTTTTTTGGAAAAAAATACAAAAAGACGTTACGTTTTGTGAGCCCAGCACACCCACGGCCGTTAGTTGACCAAATGGTCAACGTTAACTTGGATGGAAGTGAATAGTAACGTGGGTGAAATTACAATTTTGCCCTTAGTTTTAGGTGAAATTACCATTTTGCCCTTAGTTTTAAATATTTAAAAAAAAAAACTAAAGGGAAAATTATAATAAAGGACCTAAGAAAAATAATATTTATTAAGAAGGACCATAAAAATGGTAATTATTTTGAAGGACCAAAAATTAAAACATTAAAATAAAAAGACTAAATTGCCCTTAGCCAAATTTCTTATATTCTCACTAATTAAATTAGAATCCGGAGTGATTGATGGACAATAAGAAATAGAAACCAAATCAAAATCTACTTAGTTAGCGTCTCTACTGCACTGGAATCGCCTTCCAATTAGCGTCTCTACAAAACCTCCAAGTTAGCGTCTATAGAACCTTTGTCGCCTATGACTTGCTGTGGCATTGATATTCGATGATACAATGGTTTTATAATATAAGTTTTAGATAGGCGATGAATTCTTTGAAACCTTTATTTAAGATTTTTGAAACTAATTAAAGATTTGAAGATAGTTTGAACTTGTACGAAACAACGTCATGAAATTGAAACAGATTTTTGGTGTTATTAGTAACAAAAAGGATTTATTTTCAATTACTTCACTCTCTGTTTAATCTGAATCTTTAGGTTGTTTTAATTTTATACTCCTTTTTGGGTTTTAATCAAACAGTTCTGACTTTTGTAGCACATATGTAAGAATAACTTAGTTTAAGGATTAATTGTATGTGGAGATTGCTAGCTAGAGACGCTAACTTGGAGGTTCTATAGAGATGCTAACAGGGAGGCAATTTCGGTGTAGTAGAGACTCACTTTACGTAATCGATTTGGTCTTTATTTGTCATTATCCATCAATCACTCCGGATCCCGATTTAATTGGAGGGAATAAGGAAATCTAACTAAGGGCGATTTAGTCTTTCTATTTTAATGTTTAAAGTTTTTGGTCCGTCAAAATAATTACAATTTTTATGGTCCTTCTTAATAAATATTAGTTTTCTTAGGTCTTTTATTATAATTTTCCCAAAACTAAAATACCCCGGCCGGTGGGCCCCACCACCGAAACCGCCATTTCCCACCGTGGCAACCGGCCGCCCACCCCCACCGCGACCACCACCGCTAGCCACCCCCACCGGCGACCACCGCGGCTGGCGGTGGGGCCCACCGGGAGAGGGGTATTTTAGTTTTTTTTTTAAATATATATTTAAAACTAAGGGCAAAAGGGTAATTTCACCTAAAACTAAGGGCAAAGTGTAATTTCACCCGCATTCTTGTTTACTTCCATCCAAGTTAATGTTGACCGGTTGGTCAACTAACGGCCGTGGTGCTAGGCGCTCCTAAAACGTAACGTCGTGTGTATTTTTGCTCCAGAAAAAAGGTCGTGGTGCTGGGCGCTCCCTGGGGCAAAGTTCATGTGTAAAACTTCTCCCTCACCCTTGTAAATATGACATTTTCTGTTGTAAATATGACCAGATTTTAAATTTTGTTGTAAATACAACACTTCATGTTGTAAATATATCTTTTTGTTGTTGTAAATATGACATTTTATGTTGCAAATGCACCGTTAAGTTAGATTTTAACGGTGGTATGATTTTTGTTTCTAAAATGTAACCACATGTGTATTTTTACTCCAAAAAAAAACATATGGTGCTGAACGCTCTCGAGGGTAAAGCACATGTATATTTTTGCTCATTTACCTTTAAATTTTTATCCTTGTACATGGTACTATCTCACGTTTTATTTTTTTTTTTTTTAAAAAAAAGAACTTAAGTTTTCCGGTGCACAATAACTGTTTTAGGTATGTATATTGGGTTACTTTTGAAAATTATAACGTTTTGCCCACTGTCGAAATTAAATATTGTGTGCTCTTTTTGATAGAATTTAACTTTTATTTTATATAAATTTCTATTTTTTTTATAACAACGTGATTTTTATAATAACTATACTATAAAAAATAATAAGTAATAATAATTAATAACTACCTATTTCTATTTATTTTAACTAAACATAAATTTAAAGTGCTCTGGAATATTCTTAGGAAGGGACTGCAAATCCGAGTATTTTAATTTTCTTTGTCACATATGATGACTCAGAAATATTAGATACTGAGTTGTAAATGAGTTAAAAGTTTAGGAATTGAGTTATAAGTGAGTAAAAATTATAATGGCCAAAAAATTAATTTTTCCTATTGTAATAGATGGAAGTTAGTTGGCTTTAACGATTTTGCCCCACTTTTAAAAGTTTATAGTTACTTTTGCTCTAAAAAATAACTTAGTTACACTAGTGCAAAAAAGGGCTTTAAGACCCAGGACGAAAGAGGCATCGTAAGACCGGACCAAGGACCGGTCTTGTTCCAAATCGCAGGTATTAAAAGTCCACATTTAAGACCGGACTACAACCGGTCTTAAAGAACATCTTTCGAATGGACATTTAAAACATTAGGTCTTAAAAGTAGTACTACATAAGGCTGAAATATGTTTTGTTCGGTCCTAAAACTCAACTTTTAAGACCGGAGAAAATATCGGCCGCTCTTAAAAGATCAAATTTATAAGACCGGACAATGATAAAGCCGGTCCGAAAAATATCGGCTTCTAGGACCCGACGACTAATTATACGCGGTCTTAAAAGAATGACTTTCAAGACGGACAATACATTGTCCGGTCTTAAAAATTGAATTTTAAGACCGGACTTATAAACACACCGGTCTTAAATAACAAACTTTTAAGACCGGCTTAATATCAAATATGTACACATAACCTTTAAGACCGGACATATAGATACCTCCGGTCTTAAAAGTTGGACATTTAAGAGCAGCCTATTTATTACCGGTCTAAATTTTCCGTATTTTTTCCCGTTACATTCTTCCCGATCATATATATATATTTCATTCACAAATCCACCAACCAATCCAAGACATAAAAGTCGATACTATAAGTACAAGCTTTGAACAAATTATGAATAAATTGAATTGGGAAAAAAATTACAAATAATATTCACCATAAGTCTGTGACAAATACAACATACATGCCCAATGGAATAAGTTAGTTACAATGCATAATACACAATAAGTTACAAATACATTCCCAATGGAATATTCACTATGCCTTCATCTGATTCCCACCCAACAACATAACATCCTCTTTTATAACTTGCCCCTTTAGATCCGATCATGCCACAAAAATAAAACAAGAACAAACTTCATAGTCAGTGATGACAATAATGTTTAAGAACATAGAAGGAATATAATATATATATAGTTAAAACCTTAAAGTTTGCAAAGAAGTTTGCATATGAACATTACCTTATATATGAATTATATTGACTCTTTTATAAAGCGATATCCTCCCATATCCCTTCTTGATGATCATTTCTTATGCGGGTTCATTATCCGCTTCATCTTCTTCGTTCAATATTTCCGGTAGACCCCTTGAAAAGGAGTACTCTCAGGAAGACCATAATTTGAATGACTTTCCTCATCAATATCAATGACCCTTTTACTTTGGAGAGCTACAGACCACATTTTATTTTCTTGATCAATGATATAGAACATTTGTTTCGCCTGGTCTGCCATAATAAAAGGTTCATCACCAAAACTTCTACCGTTGACATCGACTAACGTAAATCCTAGCCGATCGATCTGAACACCATTATTGACATTAACCCACTTGCATTTGAAAATGGGAAATCTAATTTTAACATAATCTACCTCCAAATCTCTTCAATAACCCCATAATATGGCATTATTCCGCCAATAAAGGCCTCTTGTCTTTCAAACTGGAGAAGTGCATAGATTCACCTCTAACATAACACCACCGTTTCGACGGTGCTCCTATCATCTAAGGACTTCGTGTAAAATGTATAACCATTGATCACATACGAATTCCAACTTATGACATCAACCTCAGGACCACGGGCTAACCATTTAATTGTATCAGAAACACATTTCTCTCCCTCGACCTTTTGTTTGAACCAGTTTGCAAAAGTTTTGTTATGCTCCATAATCAACCTTTGTTCAGTCATTCGATGATTTTCCTTCCTTACAGCTTCTTTATGAGCAGCTATGCTTTGGCTTGAACTTTATCAACATTATTCAAGATGTATAAGTGGACTTGTGACAATTCATCGGATCCACACTCTTTATCGAAGCCCCTCGTCTACCCCCTTCAAAGATCTTTGACGTTTTGGAAGCCCAATATGTCTTACTTTGGCCAAATAATTTTGACAAAATTCCATGGATTCTTCGAAACATATTTATGAACAATTGATGCTTCGGCCGGTATGCGTTCTTCACGTACCCTTTTAGGAATTTCATAGATCTTTCAATTGGGTACATCCACCGTAAATGGATAGGTCCGCACAACTTTATCTCCCTCACTAGATGAACAATTAGATGAACCATGATGTCAAAAAAGGTAGGAACAAAAAGCTTCTCAAGGTGGCACAAGATAAGATATCCTTCATTCTCCAATTCATCCAACTTTTCAATCTCGAAAACTTTACTACAAACCGCATTGAAGAAGACACAAAGTCTAGTCAAAACGACCCGAAGATCATATTCGGCGATGCCTCGAATAGCTACGGGAGTAGCCGTTGCATCAAGACATGACAATCATGAGACTTTTGGCATACTAATTTCAAGTCCTTCATCGATACAAGCCTCTTAAAATTTGAAGAATACCCCGAAGGAACTTTTGTGCTATGTAAACACTCACAAAAACTTCGTTTCTCATCCTTAGACAAAGTATGAGAAGCCGGGGACAATACGTTCTCTTCCCATATGGCCTTGGATGTAAGTCTTCGCGTATTCCCATTACTTGCAAATCCAATCTTGCCTTCACAACATCCTTGGAACTACCTTGTATGTTGAGAAGCGTGCCAACAATACTATCACATATATTTTTCTCCACGTGCATGACATCAATACAGTGTCTCACATCAAGATTGAGCCAATATGGAAGATCAAAGAATACAGATCTCTTTTTCCATATATTTGTTTCTTTTCTACTCTTTGCAGTCTTACCGAAGATGACACTGATATTTTTCACCTTTTCATAAACTTGCTCCCCAATCAATGCCACCGGAGCATCTTCATACTCCTGGCCACCAAAAAAGGCTTTCTTTAATCGACGATATGGGTGGTCCCGTCGAAGAAATCTCTTATGTCCAAGATAAACCGTCTTTCTTCCATGTTGAAGTTGATGGTAGCGTGTGCCTTCTTCACAAACCGGACATGCTTTATGGCCTTTTACACTATACCCTGACAAGTTCCCATATCTTTGGGAAGTCATTTATAGTACAAAATATCATGGCTCGCAATTTAAACACATCCTTCTTGAAATAGTCAAAAACATTGACACCTTCTTCCCACAACTCCTTCAAGTCTTCGATCAAGGGCTGAAGGTAAACATCAATGTCATTTTTGGGTTGTTTTGGTCCCGAAATCAACATAAACAGCATGATGTACTTTCGTTTCATGCATAACATTGAAGATAAGTTGTAAATAATAAGGAGCACGGGCCATGAACTATGTATCTTTGCTAAGGCTTCCATATGGATTCATGCCATCCGTGCTAAGGGCAAGCCTAAGGTTCCTAGGTTCTTCGCCGAAGTTTGGAAATAAATGATCGATTTTCTTCCATTGAGAAGAATCGGCCGGATGTCGAAGCTTTCCATCGAAATTCTCTCATCCGCATGCCACCTCAAATTCTCTCGCATCATTTTCATTCGCAAACAACCGCTTGAACCTTGGTATGATTGGAAGATACCACAACACTTTTGCAGGCCCCTTGTTTGACTTGTACCTTGATGTTTCACATATCGGACAATTCGCTTCTCTTCAAACTCTTTTCTATACAATACGCAATCATTTGGGCATGCATGGATCTTTTTGTACTCCATCCCCGAATGACGAGTATTTTCTTAGCATCATAGTATCGATGCGGCAACACATTCTCATCCGGAAGCATGTCCTTAAAAACCTCAAGCATTTCGGAAAAACTCTTGTCACTCCATCCATGACGTGCCTTCAAGCTTACCAATTTCAATACAGCGTTCAACAATTGATATTTTTTACAACCAGGGTATAGCGGGGTCTCTGCATCATTGCACATATTACCATATGCATGTGATTGATGAAAAGCCTCTTCTCCTACATCACGAATAATGTCCTCTATGTGATCATCCATATCCGTGTCATTATCATCAAATGCCACTTCCTTATGTTGAGACCCACTTGGTATTTTTTCACCGTGCCATACCCATACTGTATAAGTCTTACAAAATCCTTCACAAATTAAATGTGTGTAAAGAACTTCAGGACTTAGTCGTCTCTCATTCAAACATTTTACACAAGGGCAATAAAACTTCCCACTATCATCATGGGCATTTTGTTTAGCAAATTCTATAAATTCCCTCACCCCATTCTGATATTCAACACTCGTACGTAACGCAGCTTATCCAACCGTGATCCATAGTAGAATTCCTATTTATGACACGAGATACAAAATAAGGAAACACCAAATTCATATTTATGCTCAACGAAGAAACTTGCCCATTAAATGCATAACGAAGAAACACTTTTGGTCATAAATATCACAAGAATCCAAGAAGAAAAATTAAAGCATGACGAGGAAATTAAATGCATCGCGTGAAATTAAATGTGGACTCACCCGTAGCATATAAATTCAAATGGTTTGCGGAGTCTTTCTTCTCCCGCCACGAACGTTGATGTTGCGACAAGAGTAACCTAAAAACATTTGTTGGTCGTTGGGTAGGTCAAAAGCGTAAATATAATCTTCAAAATACAATATTCATTAACAACGAGAGAAACCCACTAGAACATTTCATCGATATCGCTAAACCCGGAAAACCATAAAGTTATTTAACCAAAACACCTCTTACAAATTGGTCGATAGACGTTTAACTAAGGAAACATAAAGTGATTGTCGAGAGAGCAACGCGAAGAAGTCGAAAAGCAACACAAAATCACCGGAGACTGAACCTGAGAAATCACTTTCGGAGCGACGAGAGAAGTTTTGAGAGGGAAATTTAATATTCCGCGCGACAGAGACGTGTTTTAGTATTTTGGATTTTATTAAGACCGGTTAATTATAAAGTAGACGATCCTAAATATATAATTACATTTTTAAGACCGGAAGTTTACAAAACGCCGGTCTTAAGTTTTTATTATTCATTTAATTTTAAGATCGGAGTTTTATTAACGTCCGGTCCTAAAAGTCCTCATTTTTTTAAAAAAAAAGATAATTGGCTTTGGCGAGCGTAAAGAACAACTCAATAAAAAAAATTAAAGGAAAACTTGAGAATATGAACAAAAAAAAGACACAAGCTTAGCAGTCTTAACTTTTATTAAGACCGTTTAATTACAAATGTACGGTCCTAATTTTTTATTATTCATTTAATTTTAAGACCGGAGTTTGATTAAAAATCCGGTCCTAAAAGTCCTCATTTTTTTTTAAAAAACATGAAAATTAAAGGAAAACTTGAGAATATGAACAACAAAATTTCAAGCTATGTTCTTAATGCTTCTTACATTACTAGAGAATATGCACGTACACAAGAAAAAAAACAAAAAAAAATTATAAAAAACAAGAATCTGATCGACTAAACATCCTTGTCGATATCGGCGTGAAAAACATTAAATTCCCGCCGGATATCAGCAAGTTCCTGCCTTAATCGCATCGGCCGCAATAAATCGGTAGAGGAAAGAGGAGAGGGGTCGGCGGTAGGCGCGGGGCCAACTTGTTGGAGAGGGGAGCGGGAACCTCTTCTTGGTCCGAAGGCTAGAGGGGGTGGGGCAACTTGTTGGAGAGGGAAGCGGGAACCTCTTCATCATCCAAAATAACAATGGGTCCAACGACCCGAGACTCCTTCATCACACAATAGAACGCACTCTTGATGGAGGAGGCGCACCGTATAACGATCTACGGAAGGCACGAGCATCAATAGTAAGAGTACCCCTACGAGCGGTTCTCTTGTATCTAACCATGGTTTGAGCAGTTGGGGCAGAGAGCCGCGTAGTGTGGAGTTACGAGATTGTGAGGAGTGACTAAGGACAGAGAGGTATGTTGAGTTACGAGGTATGAGGAGTTTAATAAGGACAGAGATGTATGAGGAGTTAATAAATATGCGGGTCTAAAATTCATATTTCAATTTTTTTCAATTCAATTGATTTTAAGACCGACCTTTTTAAATATATTCGGTCCTAAAAGTTTATTATTAATTTTTTCAATCAATTCAATTACTTTTAAGACCGACATTTTGTCTTATATCCGGTCCTAAAAATCTTTTTTTTTCAATTTAATTTTTTTAAGACCGGATCTTTTACAATATCCGGTATTAAAGGTTCCCCGAGTCGTATCCCTATACTCTCTATTCAAATGAATTTCATAATCGCTTCGACTTCCAGATAAACTTCCCAACTAGGCGTCTCCTCGTATTCTGCAGAACTATGTGTCTCCTCATTATTGTTTTCGGCGTTTCAAATTGTTCGGGCAGGGTTCTCTATTTAAAACTGATGTTACTTTACTTCCTTCACATTATTCCCCATCACTTCGAAACATCCACGAAGAATGGCCGCTCCACCACCACGAGGTCTTCCACCACCACCAGTGTCCTCCTCCTCCGTTGCCTCCGAACCGACAATCTACCCGAGATGATCCAGACATCCCGGCCCGCCTCGATCATATAGACCGACGCCGCGGCGCCGGTTGTTTCAGTCTATCACGCCGTCAACGCAAAGCCGCGGCGGTACTCGATGCCCAGGACATTGAGTACCATCCTTCAGATGACGACCTCTCCGACGACTCCCTCCCCTCCGACAATGATGGGGGGGAGTAGATATTTCATTTTTTTTTTCTGTTTTTTTTCTCTGTACTGCTGCTCCTCACGGGGCAGCAGTAAAAAAAAAATATAAATTAAAGATCTTTTTGTTTGCATATTCGATCGTCATGTCCTTTTCATTATCTTCTTTCTTTTTCCGAAAAAAAGGAAACAAACAAAACATTGTCGTCGCGTAAATCAACATTAAAAATTCTCACAATACAGTTAAGAACATACAAAAAACAAAAAAAGATCGTTTACCTTATTCGAATAAAAACAAACCAAATGACTATTCTTGTCAAGGTTGGACCGTCGTTGTCGTCGGTGTTACCTCGACCTAAGTTGAATATTTTCAGTTTCCTTTCGCATCTTCCTTATTTTTCCGACAAAAGAAAAGACACAACAAAAGGGAAATAATAAAATGTAGACTTTTAGGACCGGACGACATATGAAAATTCGGTCCTAAAAGTCTAGCGAATTTTTAGAAGACTTTTAAGACCAGGACAAATAATTACTTCTGGTCCTAAAAGTATAGCCATAATTTTTTTATTAATTTAAACATAGACTTTTAGGACCGGCCGTAATGATTTATCCAAAACGTCTAGCCGAATTTTTAGAAGACTTTTAAGACCGGTCAAATAATTACGTCTGGTCCTAAAAGTATAGCCATAATTTTTTTTAAAAAATTAACGAAGACTTTTAGCACCTCAGGATTAATAACTATGCGGTCCTAAAGGTCTCGCCATATTTTTATGAACAAAGACTTTTCTCATTTACAACATCCTGTAACACAAATTTCAAGCATAAATATCTAGAATGAATAAACGAATTTATTCTTATGAACAAAGACTTTTCTCATTTACAACATCCCGTAACACAAATTTCAAGCATAAATATCTAGAATGAATAAACAAATTTATTCTTATGAACAAAGACTTTTCTCATTTACAACATCCTGTAACACATTTGCTACAACATATATTTACATCCACATTTAAGAATTAATAAGGCGATACAGATATTCACAAAACAAATTGCGTATGTGCTCCACTTCATTATCATGACAGGGGCCAGAAGCCCTAAACATCTGTAACATCAAAGACAGCTAAACTGAATTAACTGAATTAAGCCAGAAACTGAATTGAGACATAATATGTAATAACATCAAATACATTTACCTTTGCTAACAATTTTGTCTTTCCTTGCCTGATGATAACATCATACATGTGTTTCATGACGTACAGGCCACATAAGTTGGATTGTTTTGGTTGCCGATGGGTCTAAAACGAACAAGAAATATAGGATAAGTGACAAGAAATATATAGCATATATATATATATATATAGGTTACTGACCAAGTTCTCAAGGCAGTATTTCAGTGTCCAAATTATAATATGTGCTAACCTCTGGGGTGTACCACAAAGGGTTAATAGTGGCCTCTTTCCCACGCTTTTGTCTTACCCTGACTTGGTAGGTCATCATGGCACTATCATCAAAATCACAAATTTATCAATAATTCATTGAAACCATTACAGTAGAGATTTCAGACAAGAGAATTTCAATGACATGCATGCTTACTTGTTGACGGTCTCCTTCATTATAATATTTGGCTTATTGTGAGTGGAGCATAAGAAGATAACTTTATGATCCTCCATGCACATGAGAACCAACTGCCAGTGGCGGCTGAAAATTCACAAAGACGGTATTATATGTAGCGAATTATATTAAGTTAATTGCATACAAGAATTGTGATATGTATATACCCGTGGAAGTATGGAAACACGTAAACCTTTCTTATCACTTCACACACCCCCGGTTGACATGTATTCTTGTCTCAACTCCATGGCATTTGTACTTGCATAGACAGGCACAAGAATCCAAAATCATTGATTCTACCATGTTCAACCAATTGTTGATGCAAGAACCTACAATAATGACATCGATCAGGGAATTAGTATATATGTATGTGTGTCTAAACGATGCATTTAAATTATGTACTCATATATAGAATCGATACTTACTTCATAAACAAATGAATGATTGATTACTAAGCTCCCGTCCGGAATCGGCGGGACATTACATCTATTTTGTCAAGGTAGACATCTTCGGGATGAGGGACGCCTACTACTTCTTGGACAGGCCATGATTTATCAGAAAAATAATTATTGTTTGCCAAGTCAGTTATTTTTTGCCTGGAAATCAAAAGAGCAGTAGGAGATGGAACTTGAGGTGGAGGGGATGCTGCTTTAGGAGGGGGTGGAACTTGAGGAAGAGGGGATGCAACTTGACGAGGGGATGGAACTTGAGGAGGAGGTTGCTCTGACTGCTGTCCAACAATGCAGCTCCCCCTAGTGCTCTGCTGCATAACCGCAGGTGAATGTGTGACGGGAACACTGGTCTCTGGACGAGAGCTCAAAAGCATCTTCAATTGATTCATTTCCTCCTCCATCTTGCTCATCCGGGATTGAAACTGTGCAGTCAACTTTGCAGTCAATGAAGCTTCTTGAGCCGCTGCTTTGACCGCTGCTTCCTCATTTATTTATGTCAGCGTCTGTTCCATCTCCTCCCGGGTAATCATACTTTGTTTGTGGCGTTTGGATTGACCAAAGTATTCCTTCAGGCCTACCCGTCCTCCAACCCCCTTACACGCCCCGCGTGATCCGGTTTTCCAGTCGCAACGGTCAGAACATCATTCCTCCCGTCCGACACGAAAGATCCCTCTGCTTCTTTATTTTAAAGATCTTTCTGTAAGATACATATAACGAGAAGCTTAGTAATGAAACATGTTTAGTAACTAAAAAATAACAATAACGATACTTATAATTCTTTCAAAGCAACTACACGAGTTTGTTCACTCGTGTAGGCGCCGCTTGGCTTTTGCCGAATATGCAACCACAACTCCTCGCGACGTATAGGAGATGGGCGATCAACTACGGTGAAAGGATTGGATTCAGCTTCATTTTCCAATCTCTTCCGCTTGGCCGCCATCAATTCTTTTTCGGCCATTTCATATCCACCGCGAGAAGCCCTATGCGGGCAATCATTCTTTCTCCCTATCTCCTGTGCTTTTGCCCTTCTTATCTGTGAATCAGAATTGAAAAAAAAAACTATTACTTATGAATTCCAGCCATTGATGTCTAACAGAAATTAGAACACTTCTACTTCATATGAAGGTCAAACATTAGTCAAATTCACTTCATCAAGTTTCAACATTTTATTTAAGAAAGATGTAGAATGGTAGAAGAAATTGGGATAAACGAGAGGAAAGGGAGTTGCGAAATGCTTGCCAACTCGATCAATTAATTCATTCATCATAATTGGTTCCCACACATATTAGACTAACCTCTTACATATAGTTAGATGCTTGACTCATAACTTACCTTGCACCGAAAACCATTACACAGTTAACATACTAACATCATAACACCAACGTCTAACAATTGCCTACTATAACAGAACTAAGACTATATAATTGAGACTTGACTCTTATGCCATTATTATTTCCTTAATTACCTTCTTAGTATTTTACCTTATCAGGGTCTACATATCAGACTTGCATTGACAAAGGCAGGAAATGTATATTTCTATTCACAAACCAAACCATTTAATCAAAAGGATTAGATGAACACAATAACATTCAAATATCCGCACAGGTTAATAAGCACACAAAAAGGCAAACTAAACTAAATATAAACTCACCAGAGCTTCAGGAGTGGTCCGCAGCTGAACAAATTATTGCCAAGTTTGTTCATCAATATATGGGTACTTTACCCAAGGCTGTTCTTGAGGCAGAACCTCGGCAAAAATATAGGTGTTAGCTAGAAAGGTCTTAAACTTCCTCCACCGATTAGCACAATAAGACAATGTCTTCTCTTTCAACTTCGAAAGTCAGGGACAGTGTAGGTAAGCCGGATAGTGTCCCAAATAGGATCCTTTACTTTAGAATCGTCCACACTTTTCCACTCATCTATCAAGATGCTAACATGGCTGCGTGCTTGATAGCCAACAAAACTAGTATATTTGGATTTCATGGGACCGAAAGGTTGCAACTTTTCATTAAACTGAATCTCCAGCTTTGACCCAGAAGTCCAACTTAGGGTTACATCCTGCATTCGTGTTCCTCTTCTACCACGACGTGCAGGGCGGTTTCGAGGCTCATTGACAGATGAAGATGGTTCGTTTAGACTCACACCAGTCAAAGCAGTAACTGGCGTTCCTGGAACAGGAGTAGAATCGTTTTCACCGTTCATTTTCTAGACAGGAAGAGAGGTAATGCAACAGGAAGGGTTTCGCAACGTAAACAGAGGCTCTTCAGTTATAGTAACAAAAGCTTACGCGCGAAGAAATGTATATTTGTCGGTTCATTTTTTAGACCGGACAAACAAAGAGACGGTCTTAATAATTAACATTCAAGACCGGTCATACTAAAGTCCGGTCTTAAAAGTAATTAAATTTTTTATCCGAACTATTTTTCTATATTTTATTATACCGTATTTTATGTCCGGTCTTAAAAAGATAACTTTTAAGACCGGCTTTTATATATGTTTGGTCTTAAAACTTTATTACCTTTATATTTAAATTTTTCCTTATTATTTTGGAACGCATAAAATATTAGTCCTTGTGTGAGATTTCTCCATAAAGTAATTGATATTAGAATATTTTTTAATAACATTTTTAAGACCGGCTTTGTTTTTAATGGGTCTTAATAATATATTTAAGACCTATGAATAAATGATCCGGTATAAGAAGTTCTTTATATTTACAAAATGCCACCGGTCATACATAAGAAGTTCTTTATATTTACAAAACTGCCACCGGTCATACCTTTAAGACCGGTGCGTCCAATGTCCGCTCTTAATGAGGCGGTCTTAAAGCCTTTTTTTGCACTAGTGTCACTATTACACTTTTGATTAAAAAAAATGTGAAAGTTATTTTAACATCTAACCCTTAAATTCAAATACTCCTTAAATCTATCTACATATTTTAGACTAATAACAAAGTGAGTCCACTTCAAGGCTGACACACCCCTGTCAATCCAACGGCGCAGAGATGATCAAGCAGCAGTAACTAAAGAAGTAACGAAATTAAAATGATCGTTCAAAAACATATAATAGAAAACTCTTGTTCACGGTGTTTCTATGTGTAAAGAAAAATACTTAGGTTAACTTTCTTATATCTATATTTTGTCAAATTCTTTAATCACATGTGACTATATATGTCCTATTTTTATATTATTATCATTTTACTATAAACACATAAAAAACAAGACACATCTTCATATACGATTGGAAAACTTAATGTAATGGATATAAAAAATTTGATGTAATTGTAACATCTATATAAAAAATATATGGGATAAGTATCTTTTTTGCCCCGAAAGTTTTGGCTGGGGAGCACCTGGTGGACGAAAGTTTTTTTTAGAGCAAAATTCACTACAAAAAATGTAACACCCCATTGTTTTGAACCTAGAATAGAGTAACACTTTCACCTATCATATATTCTGATGTACTACTTAATAAAAATTTAAACCACTGGGCTATGTTTGTTCTTGAAAATGAAAGCCCTTTTTTAAAGAAAAATTTCAAAATAATAAATAAGTTCGAATGGGCTTTTCTGTTACATTTAAAACATTTGAAAACATTTTAATAGTGGTTCAAACTTATTATTCATACTTAAAAACCTTATCAAGCTTTATCAAAATATTTCCTTTTTTCTCAAATTAATATGGTGCTCTACTAATTCATTTACCACGATTTGGACTTATTATATACATGCCCATCCCTACAGCAACCATTAGCAGTATATATATATATATATATATATATTATCTACTTCTACGTAATCATATGTTTTTAATTAAAATTATACATCCTAGTAGTCATACACGGCTATCTCAAAATATCAACTAAATCATAAGGAATTATAAATAACTATATACAGAAGGTGTATCACAAGAAAATTCTTCTTCTCTATCAACACCACCACCTTCTTACGATCAAGCGATTACTACCCCTTACTCCTGGAACCTTGCTTACTATATTGTCCCCGACCTGAATGATTAGAAGGTTATGAGATTCAAATGAATAAATCACAGAGTAATAAGTTAATCTCAAATCCCAAGCATATGCAATATATGTAAATCAACCAAACAGAGTAGTCTATACAGCATATAAAGCATTCAAATTCAAATTTAAGTTCAAGTTCAAGTTCAAATTCAAACAACAAGTATTGTATACCAAATATAATGCAGCTTGTAATACCAGTGTTCATTCAATGATTTTCAAGTACCTTAGCGTAAGGAAAATTCATTTTGGCAATTCAATACCAGAAATAACTAATGCATTAGGCCCTGCTTAGCCACCGGGAAGCTAGCCCCATGGTCGGCCCTTCCGTTCAATCGAGCCACGAGTGGTGCTGGCCTCATAAGGTGGGACATACAAATATGACATACACAAACATATATAGCTATGCAAAGAATGTGAGATTAAAGTTACTACCTGTTGATCTTACCGATACTGCACCTTCCACAAGGTTCCTTTCACTTAGTTTAACCTTTACGCTTGAGCAAGTATCTTTTCCTATAATTATCATTGATATGGAGAATGGTTCATTAACCAGTCCAAACATAATTATAAATTCAACTTCTCTAGACCCACCCCAAAAATACTTGTCTTTTAATATCCTTATGACTAGGGATGTATACTCATTGGGACTTATTTAATTAGATACTATTCACTATAGGATAATTATCATCTCAGCCATTTAACCTTTTCATTTTATCCAAAGAAACCTTTACTTTAAAGGTTAAGCACAAGTAACAACTTAAGTGACTATTCTAAGACTTATCAAAAATTCAGCCTTTGACTTCTTTGAGAATTTGAGAAATTCATAATTTAACCGATACAACTCCAAATGGAGTGATTCCAATTTCTACTTAAACCTTGATAAGTCTATTTTCATAAATTAAAGTCACCAAGTTGATTTATGGCTTAGAAAAATTCCCAAATTTTAAAAACATAAATAATGTCCAGAAATTTTCAGATTTTCTGATCAATCTTTGAGAAACCATAACTCCTTCAATACTTATCGGAATTCAATGAATTACCTATCAATTTAAACCTCTATATGTTCACTATTGATCTGGAAAATTTCACATTTGATTGATTTTGTTTACTAGGGACGAAATGCAACGCCATTTTTCTTCCCAGAAACATACCAGAAATTTTCCTAATTTATAGCTCAACTTCTAAAAATCATAGCTGGAGTTATAGACTTCCGTTTTAAGTTACCAAAGCTCATTTTAAACCTTAAGAAGAATAATATATGTTCATAAAATTTCATAGTCAAAAGAGGTCAATTTATCTATCTTTACCTAACTCAAAAATCAGTGTTCAGTTTGCAAAAATTAAATTTCCAACAACACCCAATACGTTGACTGCTTAAAAAATGTATATCCATTTATATATTTCTCAACTTCCTTAGTCCAAACAGAGAACGTCCTCCCTCTTTTGAAATATAAAAGACTCTAAAATTGACATGCATGAACAGAATCTATCCTTCGACCTTAAGTATACTTTCAGCACATTATTTCTATTACTTGGTACACATATTTTTCCCTTCTTGGAGCTAAAATCCAAACACCCACCACCTCTTGGAACCAACATCCAACATCCCAAACAATACCCAACATAATCAGACCAACCTAAATGCATGCAACATACTAAAACTCTTCACTGATTCAGTACTAAAATTCAGCAGAAAGCCAACATGCAAAAATCACAGAAGAGGAAGAAAAAAGGTTCACCTTGATCAAAACCAAGTGCATGCAACTATCAAACCTTCTTCAAACCCTTCTTCCTTCTTCTTCCTTTCTTCCTTCTTCTCTCCTCTCTCTCTCTCTCTCTCTCTCTCTCTCTCTCTCTCTCTCTCTCTCTCTCTCAGCTCTCTGTGTCGACCGAATGAGGAGAATGGAATGTGTAGGGATGGTCCTTATAAATATTGGGGGAGGGGGCCAAATGTATACTTATTAACTAATTAAAAATTTATGATTATATAACATTTTAAAATAAAAATATTTTAACAATTCTAATGTATAAGATAACATACATGTTTATAGTATGGATGTCATATCAATTACAAAATGAGAAGATATCACGAAATTCCAGAAGATTGCCTGTTATATAATATATCAAAATATTAAAAGTTAACAATGTAATTTATAATTCAAAATTAATAAAACACTATACTAAATGAAACAATTAAAAATTACCTTCACTTAATGTAATGCTCTTCGCTCGTTTAATGACTTGAAATCATCAATAATTGAATCGGTAGTGAAAGTGTCAGCTATTTCTCTTTCAATATGAATTACCATATTATCTGCAATAAAATCATCTTCCATCTTGTTACGCAACCTTGTCTTAATTATTTTCATTGCTGAAAACAAGCGTTCTGAGGTAGCTGTTGAAACTGGAAGAGTTAATAAGAGGCGAATCAATCGATCAATCAAGTAATACACCTTAGATTTTCTTGTTTTCATCAAAGCACAACATAATTCAGGTAGAGTTGATAGATTCTTTAAATCTGGATGACTAGAAGCATCAATAACAAAATGTTGAAGTTGAGGCTTCAAAATATCTTCTCTTGTTTAGTAAAATTAGCAGGATAGTATTTTTCTATAAGAGTGCAAATATTATCAATGTTGAAAGCTTTATAAGCATCCTTAGGAATCAAATGAGAGCTAAGTGTCAAAAGCTCCAAAATTTTGTCCTTAAACCTCATATTCAACTCTTGCAACTGTTTATCTATTGTAACTAAATATATTTCCACTTTATAATATGATGCTCCATTGTAATATGATCTTTCTAATGACGGGAGCGTCCTTGTCGTGCCATATATGGAGCATTAAAGTTAGGAACATCAATCTCATGTTGCTCACAAAATAATGTCACATTTTTCAATAAATTCGACCAACCATCTTCTCTCAATTTTTGAATGAGAACTTTTGCAGTACTAACTAAATTCACAGCATTAACTATATCTTGGGATTGTTCTTGCAAAGCTTGGCAAAGAACATTTGTTATTCCCATGATTTCTTTCATCAAGTGTAGGATCAATATGAATTCAAATGAAGTCAAAATATTATAAGCAGCATCAACATCCCCTCTTTGACAATAAGTTGATCCATCAACAATAATCTTTTCAAGAACAGAACAAGTTGCTGCAAACTTATTTATCATACTACAAATTGAGTAAAAATGAGAACTCCAACAAGTATCTCCAGCCCGTTTCTAAGTATCAATTTGATTTGCCCCTTTACCAGTTTGAAGTTCACCAATCTCAAGCAAATATGCAATTTCATCCAACTTGGCAGCTTGTAACTCATCATGTCGTTTACTAGATGAACATATAATATTAACAATAAAAGTTAAATTTGAAAAAAATTGATGGACAGGAATAACTTCTCTAGAAGCAGCAACCAATACAAGTTGTAATTGATGAGCATAACAATGCACACAGTATCAAAAGGGCAATCAATGAGAAATAATGCTTGAAAAACCATTCCATTCCCCTCTCATATTACTAGCCCCATCATAACCTTGACCACGAATGTTAGAGATATCAAGATTATGCTTAGAAAAGACATCACACAATTCTTTTTTAAGAGTTAATGCCAAAGTGTCTTTAACATGTATAAGATCAAAAAATATTTCTTGTATGCAACCACTTTCATCAACAAACCTCAAAACAAGTGCCATTTGCTCCATTTTCGATTCATCGCGTGCTTCATCAACAATTATGCAAAACTTAGAATCTCCAATTTTTTGACGAATGTGGTTACGAACTTTGATGGAGAGGATATGCAAGATTTCCTTTTGAATTCGAGGTGAAGTATACTTTGAATTTTATGGTGCATTTTCCAACACAACTTTTGCAACTTCATCATTGTATGATGCTAACAACTTTATCATCTCAATAAAGTTACCCCTGTTTTTTATTCCGAAGTTTCATCACGACCTCTAAAAGCGCATGCTTGAAATGTCAACCAATGTACTGTATCAATAAACATAGTTGGTTCTTCAAAATTTGATTTGAACTTTTTACATTAAAGACATTCTGGATATGCCCATATTGATTTAACAAGCCTTCATTGCTTTGTTATGTGGTGAGCAAGGATCTTCTCCTATATGATTGAGAAAAGCACAATTTTTTCCACTAAGGACTTTTTTCCAGTTTTGAAATCCTTTAACAGTAAAAACATTTGCTCTAGAACTTCCACTTGGTTTAGTAAAAAGAAAACATGGTAAGCAATAAGAAGCATTTGTAGTAGGAGAATACTCTAACCAGGAAGGAAATATACCAAACCAAGTATATTGAAATCTTTTTGGATGATTCTTTCTTGTAAGAGGATAATATTGAAGTTTACCTAGATGATTCTTTCCGGTATGAACCATTTTAAATAAGCCCTTCGAACTTAATCTCTTTGATTCACATGATGTTGCCATATTTGAGGGCGTTTACCCGGATCACGCTCTAAGGAACTAATATCAAATTCATTGGAAGTAACTTTAGGAATTTTAGAAGGTTGTTCCTCACAATCAAACCTTGAAGCATCATGATAAGTCTTTTCAACTGATAAAGATGTAGAAGCTATGTTACCTTCCTCTATGTGATCACTAGCTTTCCTCTTGAAAAATGAATCAATTGTTTTATTCTTCATCATTGAGCAATTCTTAGATTTTATCACTTTCCAAATAACCTATAAACAATTTAAACAATACAATTAACTACTATCATACTAAATATAAATATAGAAAAAAACTCATTTTTTAACCTCTTTCATATTAAAATGAAGAAGTTCAATCTGGTCAATGACAATTGATAAGAGAGGATGTCATCATCAAACACATGGATGCAATTGTGCAAAGTTTGAACATAAGTGACAAATGGATAAAAAATAAAACCAATTAGGTTTCTACAGTAGAAGCATAAAACATCATACCCTTGAGTCTTTACCTAATTACTCCGGTACCAATGAAAATCTTTGATATTAGTTGCACCTTCTATAGTAGATGAAGATGAAGTTGAAGCGGATTTTGTTTTATCTGGACGACTGGATTGCTACAGTGCACATGAAAATCTTTGATATTAGTTGCACCTTCTATTAGATTAATGAAGTTGAGCGGATTTTGTTTTATGGACATTAGGTATTTAATTAGGTTAATAGGCGCGTTGGACATTAGGTATTTATTTTAATGATATATTAAATTTAATTTTAATATATTAATTGTAATAGACAACAGCGGACATTAGGGCGCGTTGCTACACATGATATATTAAGTTTAATAGACAACGGCTCACGGCTGGACTGTTGCCTTATTTATGTTATTTTTTTAAAAAAAATCAAAACTTTTTTTTGGGGGGGGGGCATGGCCCCCCCTTGTATCAACCAAGGTCCGTCCTTGGATCCATGAGAGATACAAGAGAGACAACAGACCCGAAACGGAAAGGTAACTCGAGTTCTTTGTTGATGAAACAGACTCTACCAGTACACGATAAAAAAAAAAAGCTTTTAAATCGCCACATGTAGTCCGATTATAGAGGATCGGGTTTAAAAAGTATGACCGATGACAGTTTCATAAATATAAAAAAAAACATTTAGACCAATTTCTTTAATATAAAGTCCAAAAGATATTGTTTAGACCAGTTATCTGAACACGCCGTCTAAAAAGATAAAATTTTAAAAATAGTTTATTACTTTTTAGACTACCTGTCTCTTATAACCGGTCTAAAAGATGAAACTTTTTAGTGTTTCTTGTAATTGGTCTAAAATACAAAATATAAAAAAAATATTTATTATTTTTAAGACCGCTTTTTACAAATAACCGGTTTTATTACTTTCAAGTTATCCCTCCAATCCTATTTATCGGTCATTTTAACATTTCTTAGGAAATTTTTTGGTCTTTATCACAATTCTACTTTTAGAGAAATAAATGAAATTTTTACAATTTTGCCCCTATTAATTGTAAAGAACAAAAAGAAATCATTCATATTAACTCTTAGAATTATTCATAAATAAGGGGCAACATTGAAAATTTAGTCAATAATTAATGAGTTAACCAACTCTCATTGATATGTGAGAGTGAACTAATTTTGATTTATAAATAAAACCAAAGTGGGATAACTCGGACTCGTTCGGAAGCACAAAAAAAAATTGTTTTTAAAGCATTTTTCAGCAACAAAAATCTTCTCATTATACTCATATCAAAAACTATAAAATCACTTTTAAAAACATCAAACAAAGAGGCACTGAGTTTTTTCTTGAGAGATTAGAAATGAGTGGCCTTTGTACCTTTCCTTTACGATCTGTTTGGTGATCATCCAGAAATTTAATAATTTAACTGTCATTCATTTAGAAGTGAGAATTAGTTGGATCTACCTTGTTAGTTGTAATAAAGATATGATGGAGTATTGATATATTCAAGGAAAAATCTCATATAAATGTCAGTTGAATTTGCAAAACCCCCTGAAGCCTACTGAATTTGTTAAAGGACTGAGAAGGCAGATGGGGCAATGAGGGATATGCAAATCCAGGTGAAAAGTCTACACTGCCCTTAAGTAACTTTATGAAGACACTGGAGGGAGTAAGGCCACTCCATTCTCATTCCAAATCTATTTCTCATTCGATTGCCCTAGCGCATTCTTCATTATCTTCATCGCGACGCTCGTTCTTCATCGTCTTCCTCGCGACGTTGTGAATCCCTTAAGAAAAATCTGGTTTGATTTTCTGAAATTTTAATCATTTGGGATGTGGTGGTTGTTGGGCTGGACTCTATTGTTGGAAGGTGAAGGAAGGAGAGATAAAGAAAAATGCGAATAATAAAACGAGCTCAAGAGGCTAAAAAATCTAGTAATGAAAAGTAAATGCGTTTAAAGAAGAAAATAAACAGTAAATGTGGATTTTTTAAAAAAATCGTGATGGGGTTAACAAGTTCAGTAATGGTTTAACTTTCAACGACTATTTTCGTATAAACCATCGTTGAAAGTTAAGTAAAAAAAAAAGGAAAAAAAAAAGTTACAACGACTGTTTTTAAGAAAACAGTTGTTGAAGGTACTTTTAATGACTGTTTTTGAAAAAACGGTACTTTTAAAAAAACCGTTTTTGAAAAACATTAAAAGTACTTTCAACAATTGTTTTCTTAAAAACAGTCGTTGTAACTTTTTTTTTTCTTAACTTTCAACGACAGTTTATATGAAAATAGTCGTTGAAAGTTAAGCCATTACTGAATTTATTAATGCCATTACGAATCTTGTTAAAAGTCCACATTTACTGTTTTCCTTCTTCCTCAAACGCATTTACTGTTCATTACTGGATTTTTCAGCCTCCTGAGTTCGTTTTATTGTTCACCTTTTTCTTTATCTCTCATTCCTTCACCTTCCAACAATGGAGTCCAGCCCCAATAACCACCACATCCCAAACGATTAAAATTTCAGAAAATCAAACCATATTTTTCTTAAGGGATTCACGGCGTCGCGAGGAAGATGATGAAGAACAAGCGTCACGCGATGAAGACGATGAAGAACGCGTTAGGGTAGTCGAATGAGAATGGAGTGGCCTTACTTCCTCCAGTGTCTTCATAAAGTTACTTAAGGGCAATGTGGACTTTTCACCTGAATTTGCATATCCCTCATTGCCCCATCTGCCTTCTAACAAATTCAGTGGGCTTCAGGAGGTTTTGCAAATTCAACCGGTATTTATATGAGATTTTCCATATATTGAATTGAGTAAGAAAAATGTCAATTTGTCAAATAGAAAACTTTGATGGAGAACTTCAAAAAAAAAAATTTGTGATGCATCGTGGTTGACTTACACAGTGGTGGAGCCAGGATTTAATATTTGTAGGTGCAGAATTAGTGGTGGGATGTGGGGGCTGCCCCCAATTTTTTTTAAGGAGGATAAAAGGCAACCCACTCCTTCGTAAAGTTTAGGACAAAAAATGGGGTTTAATTAAAAAGTATTTTCGAGGAAATCAATTTAAACACAACAATATACTCTAATCCCATGGCATACAGATACCCAGATGTTACACAATCAAATTCTAGAGCAACATATAAGGAAAAATTATTATGGTTTGTAATCAGCAAGTAATCCAAAACAAGTAAACAATTCGCACTCTATGTCAATTTAGTAAGTAATTAGCAAGTAATCCAAAACAAGTAATCCTAATTTTGCTTCCAAGATACTAAATTTCCTTTTGCTCTAAATTGTTGGGTTGGGGAAGGGGTGCAGACAAAATTAATGAAAAAGAGATATAGGCAGAATGATATTCAATGATGACTTGAAGAATAAAATATTATCTCGATTCCACAAGATATTTTTCTGACATTCTTATCATATAGAATTGACATATCCTCTATCATCTGAATATTTTTCTTCACACACACACACACACACACACACACTTATATTTCGAATCACTTAATCAAAGTGAACTTGAGAATATACTTCATTACATTGCATTTACCTAAGCCTCTTTCCAACTAACATATGAGATGGAAGAATTGTATGACAAAATGAATATGATTACAAATACACTAAAGAAATAAAATATGACAAAAACATAATGCTTAATGATTTATTAAACACTTCTAAACATACTTTCAAACTTGAAGTCACTTATTTAACTATTTATAAATCCCCATACAATCAGTTTCTAAACTTTAACCATTTGGTTCAGCAACTAGTAAACCTTCATAAGCTGGTATCTTTTCATTTCAATCTTTACTACATACATATAACACTTGACTTTGACATATAATACTCACATAATCACAGTGTTTGAAACAACAGCACAACCAAATATGAAAAATACCTCAGCTTTTGAAAAAAAAAAACTGAAATCAATTTCCTACATGTAGCCTCATATATATCTCAAATAAAATCTTCTTATATGCTACTGTTAATCTTCCCTTCCTTTTCCCATTTTATTATAAAGTCCAATGACACTCTTATCATAACAGGGGAGGAGTTTTTGGGTTCCACATGTGTCAGAGGAGCGTCTAGCACCTAAAAAAATCACTTGGTGTTGGATGCTCTTTCGGACAAACCACATGTGTATTTTTGCACATTTGAAACCCACGTCATCGTCCAGTCAGAAAAAAAAATTAAACTTAATGGTCAAAGTCAAACTTAACGGTCAAACGGTATTTTTGCACTTAATTTATAAAGTCAAAGTCAAACTTAACGGTCAAACGACATTTTACCCACTTGTAAATACTTTATCCCTATCTGACACAATAGTTTTGGGAATTCCATGTAACTTCACAACATTGTTCACAAAAGCTTCTGCGACCTTCTGACTGGTGAAATTAGCAGGCAATGGAATAAAATGCCCATATTTAGATAATCTATGACCACAAAATTATTGAATTTCCCTACACAGGAGGAAAACGTATAATAAAGTCCATAGAAATGTCTTCCCAAATTTTCATAGGAATGGGTAACGGTTCTAATAAACCTGCAGGTTTCAATTGAGACACCTTCGCTTGTTGGCAGATAACACAGTTGCGAATAAACTGACGAACATCGAAGCACATATGGGGCCAATAGAAGAGATGTGCAATGCGATAAAATGTTCTAGTAAATCCAGAATGTCCTCCTATCTTAGAAGAATGGAACTCAGTTAAGATAGTATGGATAAGTTCTGCATCGTCTCATGGAAGTACTAACCTGTTGCTCCAGAATAAATCTTGCTACTTGATGTGATAATTGCCCAGAGTAGAAGTTCCAGAGGATATCTGATGTATCAATTCCTTAATGCTAGGGTGAGACC
This sequence comes from Acacia melanoxylon, assembly GCA_019022615.1. NCBI lineage: Eukaryota > Viridiplantae > Streptophyta > Magnoliopsida > Fabales > Fabaceae > Acacia > Acacia melanoxylon. Next base: position 7,874,566 of record JAFJYJ010000007.1, on the reverse strand, counting down.
GAACACGCCCATATACGTCATCCATGAATAAGGACTGAATCGAAGACACCGCCATATGAAACATTCAAGACAGGGCATCAGCAGCTTGATTTTGGCGTCCGGGCTTATACTCGATACTGAAGCGATACCCTAGCAATTTTGGCAAGCAACTTTCCTGCTCAAGGGTTTGAATTACTTGAGTGCCGAAGTGCTTGAGGCTAGCATGGTCCGTGCGTATGATGAAGTAATGCCGAATAGATAGTGACGAAACTTAGAGACAGCCTCCGTGATCGCCGTTAATTCCCGGACAAACACCGATTGCTTCTGCATTCGAGGAGATAACTTCTTAGAAAAAAAATGCAATGGGGTGTTTGTCCTTGCTCAAAACAGCTCCAATTCCAATGCCTGACGCGTTCGTTTCTAATATGAATGGCTTTGAGAAATATGGTAAAGCAAAAACCGGAGCAAGAACTATAGCATTTTTTAGAGCATCGAACGCCGACTGAGCGGTCTCCAACCAAGCGAACCCGTCTTTGACTAGCAACTGAGTAAGTGGGCCGACTATTTGGGCATAACCCTTAATGAAGCGTCTATAATATCCACTAAACCCAAGAAAACCTTCAACTGGGTAATGGACTGTGGATTGGGCCAATGTGTAATCGCTTGGATTTTAGCAGAGTCCATCTCCATCCCCTTCTCCGATACAACATGCCCCAAGTACTCAATTTCCCAACGACCAAAGGCATACTTTGACCATTTTGCAAACAAACGGTGGTCGGCCAGAGTGTTCAGAACTATGCGTACATGTTCTAGGTGGGTATCCCTATTGGCACTATATATCAATATGTCATCGAAGAAAATCAATACGAATTTGCGAAGGAACGGCTTAAACATTGTTTATTAGAGCCTGAAAGGTAGCTGGAAAGTTCGTAAGTCCTAATGGCATGGCAAGCCATTCATATAGCCCCTGATGTGTCCGAAACGACGTTTTGTCTCTATCGATAGCTTGCATAAGGATTTGATGATAGACCGACCGAAGATCAAGCTTCTAATAAAAGACTAACCCTGCCAATTCATCTAACAGCTCATCGACTGTGGGCATGGGAAATGCATCCTTGATGGTGATGGCGTTTAGGGCCATGTAATCTACACAAAATCTCCAGGTGCCATCCTTTTTTCTCACCAAAATAACAGGGCGGAGAAAGGACTTGTACTCGGTTGAATAAGCCCCTCGGACAACAATTCCTCGACAATCCATTCAATCTCTGTCTTTTGGCTAACTGGGTATCTATAGGGATGGACTTTTACTGGGCTTGTATTGGGAAAGAGCTCAATTGCGTGTTCATGTCCTCTAGTTGGAGGTAGCCCGTGTGGGGTCTCAAAAACAGAGGATAACGATTGTATCATTCTCGCCAGATCATTAGGTATAGCTTCAGAGGATTCATCTGGTACTGTCTCCACTGGTTCCAAAATAAATAACTCAGGCATCGCCTCTATATGATGCAATCGCAATAAATAGTGGTATTGAGCTTGAGATAGAGCGTTCCCCCGGAATCCCTTCAACGTCACCCATTGGCCATCTTTAAGAAATTTAATGGTTGATGTACTGTGGTTTGCCACATGTGGCCCCAGAATTTCTAACCATCCTGCTCCTATAACCATGTCGACTGCAGCTACAGGTAAGAATAGCAATGTTAGTAGTAAAGTATATCCACCAATTTGTACCGGAACCTTACTTATGTAATACCCTAAAATTCCTATTGATCATAAATACTTTATTTTGATAAATAATACATATTAATTACAAAGGTGAATATTTGTCTCAAGAAATTATAATCTATTGATTATATTTTCATCCAAATCCCACTTTGGAATTAATTAACCAATGGTTAATTATGAGACATTATTTAGGAGCTATTTAATATGATATAAATAGCACATAAAAAGGTAATTAATTTATAACCAAAAGGAGGAATGTAATATCCCAAATTTTTGGATTTGGAAACAAGAAATGTTTTATGGGAATTTATTATGAAAATTTGGCCTAAATAGTTTTAAAGCTATTTTCTGATTTTGAGGCCTATTTTCCAAATAATTCAAGGAAAAATAGTTAGAGGATACTTTTTGGTCTAGAAATTTTAGAACCAATATTTTATGACCTAGAGAGTTAATTATGGAAGAAAATCCTTATATGAAATTAGGGATTTTATTTTCCAATAATTATTTAATATTTGCAAATAAATATTAATTGGTAGTTGGATATTGGTAGATATGTATAAGTTGGTATGAATGTTTGGTGTAAGAGTGTTTGGTGTAAGAGTGTTTGGTTTGAGTGTTTGGTTTGAGGGTTTGGTTTGAGTGTTTGGTTAAGGAAGAAATGTAGTTGGAATAGCCTTGAATTTCTTCTATAAATAGAAGACTCTTCTCTTCATATTCTTCACACCAAAATCAGCTCAAAGCATCTGATTTTAAGATTAGAGAGTGAGTAGAGTGAAGTTAAGGGAGCAAGGAAGAAGTAGTAGCAAGGTTCTTCAAGGGTAAGTTCTCTAGTTCTTGAGTTCTAGTTTTAAATTCATAGATAGAAGTTTCTTTGATCTTAAATATGCTAGAGTAATTTTATTTTCATGTTTTTATGGTTAGAAATGGTTTTATTTTGAAAAAATGATGGAAAAGGTTATATAGCAGAATTTTTGGAAGCTAATCATAAAGTAGCGAAACTCTGGCGAAATTTTGTCGGTTAGCAATTCCTGAGGTCAGGAGTAAAAACGACAGTAATTTATATTGAAGATGATGTTCTTAAATTCTGAGAAAATTCATGTTCAAATTAGACATATAGGGCTTTTTAAATATACCTAGAATGTATTATTTCAAGTTCTGTGCTAGGAGATAAAAATGTCCAAAGTTGGGCTACGTTTTTCTGGAATATTTCTGGACAGAGGATGAACACGTGAAAACTGGGAATTATTCTTAAAATCTGGACAAGAACCAGTATTTTTCCTCAAAACTATACATCCTAAGGATTCCGGGGAATTTTACGGATCCTCGTTTCAATTTTTTTAGAATTAATTATGATTTTTCAAAGTTAATCAAAAATTCTGCCCAGAAATTCAGTATTGCGTTTTAAAGAAAATGTAAGGATAATAATGGAATAATAAATCCACCAAGGGTAGGAAGGTAAAATTAACCTTTTGGATATTATTCTAAGTGTTATGGTAATATGTTAGGATATCCGAGGATTCTGGAGTCAGATTTGAAGGACGGGCATATTACTATTCATAGTGCCGTATTTATGAATAGTACCGTATACATAAATAGTAAATTACTATTCACACGGAAGGAAGGTACGTTCACGTACAGTAACTTTAACTCTGATATGTCTTGTATGCATGTATGAGATGTAATGATTCATAAAGTCATGGACGGGACTCTGTCTTGGGTCATGCACCGTGACTAAGTTTATGGGGCTTAGATCACTACATATACATTCACTTGATACGGGTTATAGTCTTGATAATGCCGTGAGATTGTTTTCCTAGCGCGAGGACACGAGTGTACATCGTGGCACGGAGTGGTGCAGACTATTCAACTATACATGGATTTGTATAGATAACTTTACATGTCTTTGTGTGCTATGTTGTTGTTGTGTTGACATTACATCTGTTGTGTGCTATGTATTGGTTAGTCTTGAAATGTAATGAATATCTCATACATATACTTTGTTATACTTTTCATATGAGGTTAACTGTTACCTAAGATTCAATTTGTTTTGAATCTTAGACTTGACTAGAGGTTCGGGAAAGGAACCGGGATTTATGAAGACGTTGTGAATGGAGCCATGAGAAGGAGCATTAATGGACGGAGCCGTGAGGAGGCACCGTCAAAGGAAATGCGGAAGAAAGTCAACGAACCTACCTTATGACATGAATCTAATAAAGTTACTTCACATCATTTGGTGCTTAAACTAGAAGGGTCGTCTATGTGGTTCGATCAATCGGTCGCCCTAGCACGGTGAGACTTCCACTAGACCTACCCGGCTGGCCAAATGAGATGATTTAACCGAGTTAGGTTCTATGCCCCAAGTCTACTCAAGACTTGGTTGAAGAGGTATAGTTACATGTAAGAATTGTAATTATAAAGTTTTGTATTCTTGTATCACATGAACAATCCTTCGGGAAATTTATAATATATCAGTATACGTCAGGCATCAGCATATGTCTGAGTATTTTTATATCAGTTACTCAATTGTTCAAATTTTTAGTACATGCTCTCCGTTTCCGCATTACGCTAAGCTGTAGCACCTCAAAAATCTGATGAATATTTATAAAACCACGTGTCACCGGCACGATTTATGCTACGAAATTTGGGGTGTTACAACTTACTTGTTGGTTGGTCCGCATAACTTGCCCAATGCCGCCTAATATCCTCACTTCTTTGGTGTACTCCACTGGTAAACTCAGATGTTGTACAATATGCAGATGAATGAAATTGTTAGAGCTCCCACCGTTCAGTAGGATTTGTACGTATGTACCCAGTATGTTGCCTGCAAATCGTATCGTGGCAGTGCCGTGTGTGCCCTTAGAAGCTGGTAAGGATAAGTGACGCATAGTTCCATCTATCAGTGTTTCTTCTATTTCTGGTTCGTCGCCTTCTACCAATATCATGAGCTGTCTCTTTGGACACCGATGAGTGGGTGAAAACTTCTCATCGCAAGTGTAACACATCCCTTTTTCTCGCCGGACCTACATTTCAGCTGGTGTCATTCTTTTCAACGGGAGTCTGGTCGGAGTATGTAATAATGGAGGTAGGTGGGTTTTGCCGCCACCACCACTGTTCATTATAGTAGATCCACCCGTAGAAGGTGTTGAAATAGAGTATCCCTTGCTGGTCATGTTAACCCCGCTAGAATTTCCAAACCCGTAAGTTTTTGCTAGTTTACCCCACTCAATTGCTTCTGAGAACAATCGAGCTAATGTCATAGCTTGTAATATCGAGCCTGGCTTCTATACTAACACATTGCGCCGCAACTCCGATTTCAACCCCCTATGTAGTAATTGAGAATAGCGGTCTCTGGTATCTCCATCATTCAATTTGATAGAGTCATGAATTGGGTGTTGTACTCCTCTAGCTTACCCTGTTGCACCAGCTTGAATAGTTGAGATTTGGCACAATCGAATTGTGAAGGACCATATTGCTCTTCCACGGCTTGGACAAAGGCACGCCAATAAGGAACTTGATGCGCTCGGTCGAGCATCTGGAACCATGGTAAAACATCTCCGTCTAGATGAACAAAGGCACTAGTCGTTGAGCATCGGAAATCTCAAAATACTTGAAGTATTGCTCCTCCTTGAATATCCACTTTAGAGCGTCGGTCCCATCAAAACGTGGAAAGTCTAACTTCACTTGTCGACCCATCGGGATAAATTGGGAAGATTGTTGTGGTGGAATGGTGTCTGACTTCGCTTTGGATACGGAGCCTTCTGACGATTTGTCCATTTTCTCTAGTTTAAGCAATACCGCTTCCATAAAGCTCTCTAATCGGGTGAAACGACTATTAGCATCTTCAACGAAGCCATCGATGAACTCATTCGTCTTCTTTTGCTCTGACTATAGTTCTTTCAGACACGTCTTTTCAGCCATAGGAGTTCTCTCAATGAAAGCACCAAATGTTATGTGCTTATAATATAATAGTGACAATGGAAGTATAACTGATATTAATTCACAATATAGCAGCAATGATATCACAGTCGTACACCAGAGATTCTATGCTATATCTCAGATATAAAAGGAAAGCACATAAAACGATGACCTAACAAAATGAAAAAAAAAAAAAAAGGGAAGATGGACCACATATAAGGGAGAGAGGGAGATATTCCACAAATAATTCCACACCCCTCTCTAATTACTTTTATCCTATATATAGATCTTATTCTTCTAATTCTCCCATCTTCCATGTCGTTTTCTTTAGGCGTTTACTCCTCCTCATGGGCCTTAATCCATCGTATGGTAATGCAAGTATTGGGTCCGTCATTGTTTGGCCCATTCTAGATTCATCCATTACAAGAACTCAGCAAGTGCTACCCCTCGTCCTTGGGTTCAACTGGCAAAGGGGTCGGACTTTCTCACCTAAAGGGAGGGGGTTCGATCCCTGAGTTGGTCAAGGCGCTGGGGGAGGCATCCTAGGGGTCTAAGAAGCAGTGGAAACGCTAGTAGAGGTGGAGGCATGTGTACTCTCTAGCCAGTATGCCTTGTGGACTGGACTCCAAGCGCCCTGCCCTTGGACTGTGGGTGAGGCCAACCCCTTTCCTAAAATTTTCTTATAAAAAAAAAAAAAAGAACTCAGCAAGCGCTTATTATCACTAAGAGGACTCGTTGGTGATGTAACTAGTGCAATATCCAATAATGAAAAATCTACTGAAACAGTTGTACAGATGAGATCTAGGGCATAAAATTTTCCTTCGTGGCAAACAACATCAATATAACGCGCGGGTTATTGCCAAGGCAAGTCCGTTTTTCATTTCCCTTTCTCCGAATACTCATTAGACCAAGATGTCAATGGCAATAATTGCAAAAACAGGACCCTCAAAACACACAGCTACTCTGGCAGAGCATAAAGAAAAACGGTCAGGATCATCTTTTTTTCTTTTCCTCTTACCGAAAAATAAAAGATCATATATAAACCTTGCTAATCAAGTAGATTTAGTCCTTTAGGAAGACCAGGAGACAGAGTACGAGAATCTGCAGGATGAGAGAGAGGATCTTTGAGGCGAACCTTGCCAAGTTCCTTGATCTCCTTGATCCTGATGAGCCAGCACTTGGTAGTCATCATGAAGGTGTGTGTGAGGGGTTATAGGGATCCGGATCCTCTCAGTATCGTTTCTCTCCGTATCCCTCAGTATCTTTGCATCTGAGCCGTCCAACTGTTGATCTAAGGGTCCAGAATTATTAATGCCAAAAACCGCATGCGGTAAACACACCGCATGCAGTAAATATAAAAAATTTAAAAGTCCCTCTCTGAACGTTGGATCAAAAGATACTAAGGGATGAGGAGGGGAGGATACTGAGGAAATCTGCTTCCGGGGTTATAGGCAGCAAAGCCAAAAAGTGGAGTGGACCAGTTTGAAGTAATCGCTACCTTTAGTACCCAGAAAAATGATGTCACACATTGGAAAGGGAAGCTTGAGAGGTGGCTGGGACAAAGGAGAAAGAAGGGAGCGCTACCAATGAAAAATGGCATGGATGTGAAGACGACCGATATCAGAATGAAGGCGTGTTGCAATTTCGTCCTCGAGCATGTCACATCAAAGATTAGACCAAGGCGAGTGGCGATCCATGGAAGTAGATACGACAGAAAACAGACTCGAAACGGAAAGGTAACACAAGGCCACTAGTGCAAGCTCTTGTTGATGAAACAGACTCTCTATCAGTTGGAGTTTAAGTAAAAGCAGATAGTGGGGAATGCACATCAGTCCATTAAATGATGATTTTTAATGGTGGTTAATACAAGATCTAAATAACTAATTTGATTAGATTAACAAAATTAGTTATATCAGTTATTTGTGTCAAACATGCTTTAGTTTTCTTACATTATAACCATCCTTAAATAGAAAGCCCTCAAAGATACTTCACCGTTGTTCATAAAAATGAACAAGTAGACTATAGTTAATTTTTATTTTTCTTTTATTTATTAGTAATTAAAATCGAACTCTATAAATGTTACACAAATCTGTGATGATTTGTGCGAGGAAATTTTCACTTTATTCAAAAAATTTACTTCATCCGGTCCTTAATATAAGATATATTAACCTAATTTGATTATGTTAAAAAAGTTAGTTAAGTTCATTATTATGACGTATACTCTCTGAAATACCCTAGTCATCTTCCTTAATTCATTCTATCTCTTTCCTCCTTGATTATTGTGGAGGAAGTATCAGTAAGAATAAATTAGGAAAAATTGAAAACTATGAAAACTATATTTTATATTTAGGTACAAGATCAACTTTTCAAATATATTATCCTATACTTTGATATTATTTCAAAAATTTGTGGGTAAGTTTATATATATATACAAGTTAATTTTAGTTGTAGGGGCCATTGTTGTGTTATTTTCTGTTAAAGATGCGAATAAAGTAAAAAAAGATGGGGGAACGCTTTCCATTCACAGCTTGGTTTGGACCTCAGAAAAAGAGTGGTCTTTATTTCCTTCCTTTACGTGCTCTTTGGTATGAGGAGGTGAAAATAAAACTTTTACGAGTGGTTTTTTTTTAAAAAAAAAAAAAGAAGAATGGCGTTATAAAATTTTAATAAAGAGTAGATATAAGATAAATTAGGAGAAAAAATTAATATAAAGAATTTTAAACCCATTTCTCTAATTTTTTAAACTCAGCTCGGAATTTTTTTTCCTTCCTACCCTCAACTATGTCACCTATACAAAGGCTTCTTAGATGAATATGTGTGTGTATATATTTTTTCTGTTAGGTGTTAACCAAATGCAAAAATAATGAATATATTGATTTGCAACCTAAGCTTGTATCAAAATCAAACCTTAAGAAATAATCAATGCAAGAGGTATATATGTGTAGAAAGTTAGAACATAATAAAGTGCGCTCTCTTCAATGGAATTACTATTTTTTTGACATATCACCCTCCCTCTCTTTAAATGTTAAGAAGATGGAGGATAGTGAAGGGATGATGTTAGGCATGCAGTATCTTGTACACACGTATATACTCCCATTTTGAGCAATGAATTACACTTTTCATTCAAAAAAGGGGGACAATGATATAGTGCAACAAGCTGCCAGGTAGGCCGATTTGCAAGCACAGTATTTAACTTTAACATACAAACACAAGAGCAAGCACAATATAACACAAATGTTGGCTAATTTTCAAACAAAAACGGAACCAATTGCCACTAGACATGTACATGCACATCTGATCTTCATGTACGCCAAGCCAGAACCTAGCCAAAAAGCCCAAAAGAGCCCAAAACTTATGAAAGAAACTTAGTAGAAGAATACTCCATGTCGAACAAGCAGCATATTTAAACGGTTCAATTTTACCGATATTATCACCAAGCGGGTGCATATGATCGATATAGTAATTGCAATTCATGTTGCATCCAACACCACATTGCTGAAACACCGAAACTGCAACCATCACCAACAAATATAGCTATACTTCCCAAGCTATTCACCAGAACCCATTCGTCTTCATCCTCGATCATTCAACCTATGAACCTCAAAACGAGAAATCATGCCCCCAATGTTCAAATGGTGGTTGGACTAGGAATAAATCGCCATGATGACTCAGCAAGCTCCTTTCACCAAAAGCAGGTGCCCTATTTTTTTTAATATATATATATATATATATATATATTTATGAGTTTATCGTTTGTCGTATCGGCACTGACATAAGGTTATATCAAGTCACCCTAAAACTACGTCGTTTTGGGAGTTAAGAGAATTGATAAAGGGTGTTTTTGTATTTTTGCTTTTGTATTTATTATATAAATTTTACTAAAAGATCCTTCATTAATTTCTCTAACCCCAAAACTACGTCGTTTTGAGAGTTCATTAATTCCTCTAACTCTAAAACGACGTAGTTTTGGGGTGACTTGACATAACCTTATGTCAAGTCACATGACAAACGATAACTATATATATATATATATGAGAAATGGGGGGAGCCCTTTCCGTTCAACAATTGGGATGCTCAAACCACCAAGCCACGAGTTGAAAGGGGAGAACGTGGGATTGGTTATTCAAAGATCCAAAAAGCAATTCAAAATATGAGATGGGCCGAACGTGGGACTTGTTATCCAAAAATCCAATATGAGAAATTGCATTGCTTCTTCTCTTCTTCTGATTCTTATGGTCTTATTGATGGGCCCACCAAAAATCCAAAATATATGCTCTGATTAAAACACGTTGGCACATTAAAAGTAAAAACCCCTCCTTCCGTTTTTTAATTCATTCCTTGCACAGTCGGGCCTCGGCACAGTCACAGAAGATTAGAAGAAGCAATTTAACCGTTGCACTGGAGATAGTGTTTAAATAAGTGATATAGTTTATTTTTTTAGTCTCTTATTTTTTAGTTGGATAAAACTTATTTTATGAAAAATTCAAAGATTTATTAGATTTTGAAATTTTGTTGGATGGAATATGGTGGTTCACTTAAAGCCTCGAAACCTTTATGACGTAGGCGATAGTGATAACATCGCCTACTAGAGTGAGTCATTGCAGCATGCCAATTTTGAAAACTTATTTCCGGAAGGTGATGACAATTTACCTATAGTTCTATACGTTTTTATAAGCTACGCTTTATTATCACTTAATTTATATTTAATTTTTGTGCAAACATATTAAACTCACAACGAGCATTTTCTCCACACATTTTTTGTAGGGATCATGATGAAGAATTACTAAAAAAAAATATTATGCTTATGTTCTTATAAAGCTATACACCTTTTTTTTTTTTTTTTTTTTAAAAAAAAAAAAAAAAACATATCAATGGATTGTTGTAGCGGTTTTATAACTACTACAAAGCTAACAAAAACCGCTAAAAATATTGATATAAGCCGCTACAAAAACTGTCACATTAACTACTACAAGAGTTACGGAGATGCCTATAAATACCCCCACTACACCTCATTTCACACACTCCTTCATTTCTTCCCACCCACCTTCTCTCTCGTTTTCTCTCATATGTCAATGTTTTCTGAAGAAGTTAAGTGCTAAACAAGCTGATCAAATATGGTACATTTTTTTTTCTAACTCTTTGATTTCAATATTTTTTTCCTTCTTATAATACTGATACTATTTTTTTCTTATCCCAAATTTTAAAGATATTTCTTCAACATTCCTTCTACAATCATCAACATTCATTCCATAATCAAATATCATTTAGTGGACCAACGGGGTTTGGTACAAGTGGTAAGTAGCTTGTGTCACTTAAACAAGGTCTCGAGTTCGAGTCTTGTGAATGCAAAAAAGTCCCGCTGGGAGACTCACCCACCAAAGCTAGGTGCGCGACCCGGGTCGGATTAGTCAGGACAAAGCTCTGGACACCGGATAGGCAACCTAAAAAAAATATCACTTAGTGGGCAACATAATAAATTCTTATTATCTATATATATTCTCAGTATGATACCTATATATAATATCTATATAACTTAAAGTTAATCATTTTTTTAAATACTAACTATTATCATTTAAATAATAAAATATTGTAATAATGGAGTAAAATTAAGGTTTTTTTTTTTAAAAAACTTTGTAACGGTTTTAGAACCGCTACAAAATTAATCAAATTCGCCTTAAAATATTAGTGCAATTTTTGAAATTTTATCCAAAATTTATAGTGGTTCTACATTCACTACTAAATTTTGTGTTTTGTAGCGGTTCTATAATTGCTACACATTTTAATTCAAATTCTCCTTATAATTTAGCACCATTTTTTATTTTTTATGCAACATTTGTAGCGGTTTTACAACCCCTAAAAACCTTACCTTTGCCGCCATTTTTTTCAAATTCATGGATGCACTTAGTTGCCACTTAATAACCGTTATAATGTTGGCACCAATTTCTCAATTTTCCTTTTCACCACTCAAAATGTTTTCGCCGTCTTACAAAATGTTCACCCAATCCCTCATCTCGATCTCATCTTGTAGCAGTGACGACGTTAAACCGCTACAAGTACAGTAACAATTTTATTATGAGTATCGGTTTTAAAATTCGCTACAAAATAGTTTGCAATAATTTTGCAGCAGTTCTTTGAAACACTACTATTGTCATTTGTAGCGGTTAAAACCACTACAAATATACAATTTTAACCGCTACAAAACATTAATTTTTTTTAGTACATGTTCTAAATATAAGTCACTTATAACTAATTGACATTTACCAATAAAAACGTAACATTAAATTTGTTATAAAATTTAGGTAAACTACAATAAAATCAACTATACTAAACTCTAACATTATGATATTTTTTAGGGTTAAAGGACTATTTTGTTCTGCAAGTTTTTCAGTTACCCTAGAAATATCAAATCTAGAGCAATTTTGTCCTAAGTGAATATAGCCCAAACGGTGACCGTTAACTTTACACAGGGGCATTGAAAATAATACGGTTGCAAGAAATGAGACAGATACAGGGAAGGGACGGTTGATGTGGCAAAAATCAAACCCTCAATATGGTGGTTTGGTTTTCCGTTGGTCTTTGGGCAACTTGGGAGCGTTGCTTCTGCCTTCGACTGAGCCGGAGGAACTCGAGCTCGAAGTGGCGAAATGAACGGACCCATATCGACTTCCTTGAAATCGAGCCTGTTCTCTTCACAAGTCAACTAATCGCAAGAGAGTCATAGCCCTGGTCTTGCACAGACTTCCCAGATTGCGACATCCTCTCGGTCTTATAATTCCTTGAACTTTTTCCCCTCCAAGAGATTGAACCCAAAATCCAAATATCACTCGCCAAACATGAGTCTGGGTTACAATGCCAGGCAAATCTTAGTGAATCCAATGTTCATGAGGTAGCTAGAGCATCCGGGCACAAGAGACACAGTAACAGAAGCGAGATACGGAATCAGGAATTGGATCAGTGAGGTTTTTGTGGCTCATGTTCATCTTTATAAGCATCTGCAAGTCGAAACTTTCCTTGGGAAGATAAATATTAAAAATATCGAATATGCAGGAAGATTAACTCAAGAATTTTAATTCCATTTAAGAGTATAGTACTATCCTTTTGTTTAAATCCCAAATGCTTTTTTAATCATAACATCAAAAAAAACTCTAGCACAACATGTTCGACGAAATTACAGATGAAACACACTACGGCATCATGCTGAACACCGTCATTCCTTGGGCACAACAGAGGGCTTTTGTAGCCAAGATATCAGCTGTTTCATTAAGGTCTCGACCGCACCAGTCTACCTGTGCTTTAATCATCATTAATATTCTTGGGGAGTAAAATTTGAATTGTTTTTGTCTTTTTATAATATCTCGACAATTTAACGTGTTTTTTCATTTTCTTCTTTTTCATTAATTATATATATTCCATTAATTAAAAAGTTGATGATATTTATATTTACTTTATTTCTTTCTCTTACTTACCCCTCATAAATGAGGGTATACTTAAGGAAAAAAGATTTATTTTAAATATACTTATTATTTTTAACTAATTTTAACTACTTTCTTAAATCTTATAATTTAATTATTGGACTCTTATAAATAGGAAGCAAAGCTATTCAAATGTCGTCTCTTTCAAGTGTTTGTTTGGGTATAATATGCGTGCGTGGTAAAGCGAACGAAATTAGTGGGCAAATATATCTGGCAAAGGATATGAGTTGATGACCTCAAATATTAGCAAATCTGGGATGCGTCACCCAAATCATTTCGAAGATAAAATTTCTAGTGAGAAAACGATGTAACATATGTTGGCAACCCGGAAATTTAAGATATGACCAGAGATTAATGATGATCCAATAGGAGAAGTGACGTGGAGGAAAATTATAAAATAAAGACAAAATAGGACTCTTATAAATAGGAGTCAAAGAGTATTTAAATGTCGTCTCTTCTTGAGTGTTTGTTTGGGTATAATAAAAAAGTGTTAACTTTTCTCAGGGTAAAAAGGAATTCTAAAAACTAGAACAAATAGCACTTGCTACTATAAGTCTGCAGTCTGCTGACTCAGCGGAATTAATCAATTCATGATCGCCAAACCCAAGTTTTGTCGTTTCAACCTACAGCACGTCACGTTTCTATTTTGTTTTCTTTTTTTTTTGGTCAAACAGTACATCAAATTTCTATTTGTCTGCATGCTTCATATATAGTTGAAAACATTGAAATGGATATAACTGATACAGTATGAGAATCAGTGCAAAGTTCATGTTCATTATGTTAACCTTCTATTTAATCTCTTTAATCTTCATCCTCACGTCACTCGATCCACAACCCTTTCCTTTGTTCTAAATTATATATATCCACTCATTCTCTTCATTTTCCCCAAGCTTTCCTCACTAACTCATCATGGAGCTTTGGTTCGTCGTCCTCGTCTCTATCTCTCTCTGCTTTCTTCTCAAAGCTTTCTTCAACCTTCTCATTACTCATTCCCCCTCCCCTCCTCTTCCTCCTGGTCCTCTCCGGATCCCCTTTTTTGGTTCCTCCATTTTTCTGAGAAAATCATTCTCTGAACTCGAACCCATTCTTCGAAGTCTTCACTCCAAGTTTGGCCCCATCGTCACTCTCCATTTCGGTTCTGACCCTGCTATATTCATCGCCGATCGTTCTCTTGCCCACCAAGCACTCATTCAAAACGGTGTCGTCTTCTCCGACCGCCCCATAGTCCCCCCTGCCGACAGTATCATCGTCAGTAACAAAGATAACATCAGCACTGCTTTCTACGGTCCCACATGGCGAGCGCTCCGCCGCAACCTTGCATCCGAGATGTTTCACCCAACCCGGATCAGCTCCTTCTCGGGTACTCGTAAATGGGTTTTGGACGTGCTTCTCAGTCGCCTCAGGTCCGACTCAGAATCAAGCAAGTCCATTAAGGTGTTTGACCATCTCAATTATGCTATGTTCTGCTTGCTTGTGTTCATATGCTTTGGCGAGAGGCTAGACGACAAGAAAATCAAGGACGTCAATTGTATTGTGCGTCGTGTGCTTTTGACCTACAGAAATGTCGACGCGCTAAATTTCTGGCCAAGACTGACACGAATTTTGTTCCCCAAACGTTGGGAGGAATTGCAGCAACTGGTCAAAGACAGAGAAAATGTGATAATTCCGCTAATAAGAGCAAGAAAGAAAGCCAAGGAAGAGAGACTGAGCAAATCAAACGAGGACGATAACACCAACGATGGTAAAACTACAGTGTGTTACGTAGACACGTTGTTGGATTTGGAACTGCCAGAGGAAAAGCGCAAGCTTGAGGAATCTGAAATGGTTTCTTTATGTTCAGAGTTTCTTGATGCAGGGACAGATACAACAACAACAGCATTACAATGGATTCTGGCGAATCTGGTCAAGCGCCCTCATATTCAACAAAAGCTTGTGGATGAAATAAGGGAGGTAATGGGTGAGAGATTGGACAAGTTAGTAAAAGAAGAAGATCTGAGCAAAATGGCATATCTTAAAGCTGTGATTTTGGAGGGACTAAGGCGTCATCCACCTGGGCACTTTGTGGTGCCACACGCAGTTTCAGAAGACGTGGTGTTCAACAATTACTTGGTGCCCAAGAAAGCGACTGTGAATTTCATGGTGGCAGAGATGGCGTGGGAGCCAAAGGAGTGGGAAGATCCAATGGAATTCAAGCCTGAGAGGTTCTTGAACCGCGAAGGGAAGGGAAGTGAGACGTTTGATATTACAGGAAGCAAAGAGATAAAGATGATGCCTTTTGGGGCAGGAAGAAGGATGTGTCCTGGTTATAATCTGGCAATGCTTAATTTGGAGTATTATGTGGCCAATCTGATCTGGAATTTCGAGTGGAAGCCTGCAAGTGATCATGATGTTGATTTGTCAGAGGTTGAAGAATTCACAATCGTAATGAAAAATCCATTAGAGGTTCATTTATCTCCCAGGCTTTAGACCAGATAAATACAAAATGTACGTTTATAAATCTTATAAGTTCTCCTGCTTTGAGTGCTGTTTAATGTTGCATGAGTAAGATTAGAAGATGGTGGCACCAGTAGTTCTTCGAATTGGTGCTTTTTTATGTTTTTAATAAAGGCAACATGCCAGTTTAATTATATTTTGATCTCTACGTGCTTGAGTTCTTTAGTCACTGCAAGCTTGATTATTGCATGCCGTTGGATTGAATTGTCCTCTCCTTGTTTTGTATAGATCTAAGAAATATTTGAATTTATGTTATTATAGGGTTGAGGCAGATATAATCAGTTGGAGTGATTGTGTTGGAAGTGGCCGGTGGGAGAAAAGTTTTTTGCCACGGAAGTATTGACTAAAGGTTATTCAGCATCCGAAAGTTTTTTTGGTATTATTTTTACCCCGGAAGCTTACAAAAAGGAGCAAATATGCCCCAAAAGTTTTTTAGGAGCAAATTTTTGTAAACTTTTGGGGTAAAAATGATATAAAAAAATGATCAATCCAATGGTTAAGATCAACCGATGGGCAAAATTGCTATTTTTGTAAACTTCCGAGGCAAAAATGATACCAAAAAAACTTCCGGTGCTGAATGCTCCAAAACTAAAACTTCCATAGTAAAATTGGTATTTATCCCATAAAAGAATCTTATTCTGCCAATGCACGCGAGAGTCATCGCCATTATATTTATTGGGGATTTTACTCTCAAATCCTACACCATATTCACAAATTGTATCCATGAATTATAATTGTAAGTTTTAATTAAGGACAAGAAGAGGGACATGTAATCTCGCATTGATGGAGTTGGTGGGTTTAGAAAATGAGTCTTATTTCTTTGATGAATTCTTTAAAAAAAGTACTGTGGACCCAAATTTTATTGGGGGAAAATCCATCTTGGGGCCCTTTTTGGAAAAAAAAATCCCAAAAAGGGCCCCAAGATTTCGAAAATCCCAAAAAGGGCCCTTGGGCCCTTTCTGGGATTTTCAGAATCTCTGCTGACAACTAAATCAGCCAAATTAACAACAAAATCAATACCCGTTAACAATTAAATCAGCCGCATTAACAACAATATTTTAACAACTAAATCAGTCACATTAACAACAATATCAACCCCGGTTAACAACTATATCAGCCACATTAACAACTCACGCAGATTCTAAAAATCCCGTGAAGGGCCCTTGGGATTTTCAGAATCTTGGGGTCCTTTTTGGGATTTTTTTTTCTCAAAAAGGGCCCCAAGATGGATTTTCCCTTTTATTGGAAGACGAAACTTGAATATTGTGCCTCTTCCATTTAAAAATGGTGGGTAGATCCTGAGGGCCATGTTGTCCAATGGAAAATTAAGAATTATTGATGACATAAAAATATTTATCATAAGTAAACATTATAATTTTTTAAAATTATTTTTTTAAAAAATATTAATCATAATTGGGATAATTAATTTGTATGTCCATATAATTTCAATCAATTTTTAATCAGGCCCATATAATATATTTTTTTTATTATGTCCTTATATTTTCACTTGTTTTTTTTTTTTTTTATGAAGTCCTTGTAATTTTTTTTCTTTATTGATTTCTAAATTTAGGTTAAAGATTTTTTTTATATAATTCGTAAATAAAGCCCAAGAACATGATCAAATCAAAAAAGTTAACACAATTTTATAAGCTAGAAACTTAAAAACAATAAACTCGGTGTGTAAACTCACAAGTTTGATAGAGTTTACAACTATTACAAGTTTAAGAGTGATTAGACACGGTTTGTAAGGTTGAAACATAAAAATAGTAAGTTTAGAGAGTCAAATCGCAAGTTTAACAACAATGATTAATAACTTTCTCCTCACTACAAAAAATAAAAAATGTCAATTCATAGTAGTTACAAAAAACTATTACAAATTATAATATTTGTAGCAGTTTATACTAAAACTGCTACAAATTTGCAAAGTGATGACTCGAGCCAAGTGGCACACTGGTTAGTGAATGACCTTTGTAGCGGCTATCACAAAATAACCGCTTCAAGATTGGTGTGAAGTTTGCACCAATTTTGTAGCGGTAAATTTGTACCGGTTAATTTTTACGAACTGCTAAAAATGTGGTGCTAGCTAGATTCCTTATGGCGCGAAATTTGTCGCGGTTTATTTGTAGCAGTTTAAATGGAGAAGCTGTGACAGAATGCTAAGAGTCTAAAAGTTTGTAGGGTTTTATGTACAAACCGTTACAGAATGTAAAGAGTCTTGCACAATTGTAGCGGTTATTCATAGAAACAACTATAGAATGCAAAGAGTTTTGCACATTTGTAGCAATTATATAGAACAACTACAAAGTTTTTTGTTAAGCCACTACAAATGTTTACATTTTTTAGCGGTTGTTTTGTAAAATCACTATAAAGTTGAAGCCTAGTTCAACATCGATGGATGTATCCTATTGAGTGGTACTCATTTTACATATGCGCATCAGTATTACTTTCTAAATTTTCTAGTTGCACATTTAAGAATTTATGGACATTTTTCCTTCTTTACTTTATAGGTTTCTTGGAAAATTGAAATCTTATGAAAGGAATGAGGCATTGCCAGAAGGTTCTATAGCTGAAAGTTATATAGGGGATGAGGTCCTGTATTTATGTTCCAGGTACTTTGATGACATTGACACGTCTTTCAATCGAACTGCCTAATGTAGACAATTGTCCTAAACCTAAGTCATCATCAAGAGAGTTGTTAATCCCTCGTATTGGTAAACCAGTTGGAGGAAGTGAGAACTTCAAAATAACAACAACTGCAAAGTTGCAAGCACATAGACACATGTCTTGATTAATTACACTAAAGTTGAACCCTTCCTTCAGTAAGAATTGTACACTCATCTTTATCATATATTTCCTTACATTTTATACTTACATTTCATGAACATCATCTCATGATTAGTTGCAGGGAATTCAGAAGTCATGTGAAGCGCCAACTCAAGATCTGTACACAAACATCTATCCTCTAAAATTGACAAAAAGTACTACAAAGAATTCTCAAGTTGGTTTGCACGTAAAATACTAAATGACCACAACTTGCACTCACCAGATTTCAGAGCTCTCACAATCGGCTCTCTTGACCAAGCAACCAGGTTTGCTGCATACAATGTTAATGGTTTCAAGTTTGGCTCGGTTTTACAATATCAAGGATTGCTAACCCAAAACTCGGGTGTTTATGACACATTTAGGATAAGGAGTTATGCGAGCAACAATTACGAAAACATACAGTTCGAAGACGTTCCTTATTATGGAAAGCTTCTTGATGTCGCCGAACTAAATTACCAAAGCCATTTCACTGTGTGACACTATTCAAGTGTTTTTTGGTAATTATGACAACTTCCCGGCGACTCACAACAGACGACTTAGGATCACATCAGTAAATTTCTCTTGGCCAATTAACATTGGTCAATCTCAAGATGATATGCCAAATATTCTTGCCTCAGAGGCACACCAGGTTTACTATGTCGAGGACGAGAGGCACATGGATTAAAATATGGTAGTTCACTTAAAGCCTCGAGACCTTTAGGACATGGATAATAATATCACCTACGAGAGTGAGCCATTTTAGCCCGCCAGTTTTCGAAAACTTCTTCCCGGAAGGTGATGACAATTTACCTATAGTTCGGTGTGTTTTTATAAGTTACGCTTTATTATGACATAATTAATTTAAGTTTAATTTTTATACATACATACTAAACTCACAACTGATATTTTGTTCACACATTTTTTGTTGGGATGGTGATGAAGAATGATTAAAAAAATTATGCTTTTGTACTTGTAAACCTTTATATGTATGTATGTATGAAAATACTGACGTATTTTTGTAGCGGTTTATAACCGCTAACCAAAACCACTACAAATACACATAAACTACAACAAATAAAAACCGCTACAAAAACCGTTAAACTGCTACAAGATTTACACATATGCTTATAAATTCCCTCACCACATCTCATTTTTCACATTCATTCATTTCTTCCCACCTACCTTTCTTGTCTTCTCTCATTTGTCAACGTTTTTTTGGAGAAGTGAAGTGCTGAACAAGTTGATCAAATATGATAATTTTTTTAAAAATAAAAAATCTTTGAATTCAATGTTTTTTTTTTTTCCATTTTATAATACTAATACTATTTTTTATCTTATCCATAATTTTAAGGACATTTCTTCAATATTCTTTCTATCATGATCAACATTCATTCCATAATCAAATATCATCTAGTGAACAACATAATAAGTTCTTATAATCTACACATAATACCTATATAATATTTATATTTATATCACTTAAAGTTAACCATTTTTAAAATATTAACTATTATCATTTAAATAATAAAATATTGTAAAAATGGAGTCAAATTAAGGTTTTTTTTTTTAATAAAAAAATTGTAATATTTTGTAGCGGTTTTAGAACGACTACAAAATTTAATCCAAATTCGCCTTAAAAAATTGGCGCAATTATTGAAACTTCATTCAAAATTTGTAGCGGTTCTACAACTGTTACAAAATTTTGTGTTTTGTAGAGGTTTTTATAACTTCTACACATTTTAATTCAAATTCGCCTAAAAATTTGGCACCATTTTTTTGAATTTTTATGCAATATTTGTAGCCGTTTAAGAACCGCTACAAACCTTTGCTACTAATTTTTTAAAATTCGTGGATTTATTTAGTCGCAATTTAATAACCTCTACAATGCTAGCGCCAATTTCTCAATTTTCCTTTCTTGCCACTCAAAATTTTTTCGCCATCATTTGTAGCGGTTCCCAATCCCTCATCTTGTAGCGGTGACATTAAACCGCTATAAGTACAGTAGCAGTTATATTATATGAGTAGCGGTACTTGCAACAATGTGTTTTATATCAATCCTTTAAAACGTAACTATTGTCATTTGTAGCAGTTCAAACAAGTTCTCTTGCTTTGAGTGCTGTTTAATGTTGCATGAGTAAAGATTAGAAGATGGTGGCACCAGTAGTTCTTTGAATCGGTGCTTTTTTATGTTTTTAATAAAGGCAACATGTCAGTTTAATTATATTTTGATCTCTACATGCTTGAGTTCTTTAGTCACTGCAAGCTTGATTATCGCCTGCCGTTGGATTGAATTGTCCTCTCCTTGTTTTGTATAGATCTAAGAAATATTTGAATTTATGTTATTATAGGGTTGAGGCAAATATAATAAGATTGTTGGATTATACCTTGTTGGAGTGATTGCGCTCGACGTGGTGGGAGAAAAGGAATGAAAGAATCTTATTCTGCCAATCCACGCACGAGTCATCGCAATTATTGGGGATTTTACTATCAAACCCTACACCATATTCACAAATTGTATCCATTATTTATAATTGTAAGTTTTAAATAAAGACAAGAAGAGGGACATGTAATTTCACATTGATGGAGTTGGTGGGTTTAGAAAATGACTCTTATTTCTTAAATGAATTTCTTAAAAAGAGTTGGTGGACTGTGGACCCAAATTTTATTGAAAGACGGAACTTGAATATTGTGCCTCTCCCATTTAAAAATTGGAAATTGAGAATTATTGATGACATAAAAATATTAATCATAATTAAACTTTGTGATTTTATCAAAATTATTAGAAAATGAAAGCTCCTTAAATAGATCACGAGAGCCACGTTGTTTGAATATTGTGCCCTCTCCCATTTAAAAATGGGAAATTGAGAATTATTGATGAAATAAAAATATGGGTTAAATACCAATTTTGCCACGGAAGTTTTGATACTCGACTTCCGAAGTTTTTTGGGTATCATTTTTGTCCCGGAAGTTTACAAACATAATGATCTTGCCGATCGGTTGATCTTGACCATTGGATCGTTGCTTTCTCTTTGTAAACTTCCAGGAAAATTTGCTAAAAATATTAATCATAATTAAACATCATGATTTTTTTAAAATTATTAGAACACGAAAGCTCCTTAAATAGATCACGAGAGCCACGTTGTTTGAATATTGTACCCTCTCACATTTAAAAATGGGAAATTGAGAATTATTGATGACTTCAAAATATTAATTATAATTAAACATCATGATTTTTTTTTTTAAAAAAAATATATTAGAAAACGAAAGTGTTAGTTACAGGAATCACCCAAGAGGGGGTGAATTATATTAAAACAAACTTAAGCGATAATTAAATCTGGAAGGAAATGTTAGAGAGATATCATCGACGTGTGCACACATATTTATACTTGGTTCATCCTTAATCTCGTGGCCTATGTCCAGTTCCCAGATGTCCTATGATATTTCTACTAACTTAGTCCAGTTCCTAGAGCTCCTCTGATATTTTCACTAACTTTCACAAAACGATTAAATAGGCAATGAGTAATCTCACCAAATTTACTCCCTTAAACTTGTAATCGAACAACCACACTCAAGGTCCCACTACCTTGAGAATTTAAAACAATCAATTGAATAATTGAATGAAGATGACTCTCTCACAGAGTAAATATATAATCAATGAAGATTGAATATCAAAAGATATTAAAAAGTATTAATGTGCAATAACTTTTGCAATAAATGATATCGTCGTTGGTTAGTTGTTTCCTTCGAATTGAATGCTCTTCTTATTTATGACCGTTGGTGAAGCTTCAAACTATCTATTGAGAGACTTCACGCTTTCCGTTTAGACTTAGAAGTCTTCTGTATGAAAGACGGAATATCACCAAGAGGGGGGTGAATTGGGTGATTTAAAACAATTTTGAGATTAACCCCAGAAGTTGACAGAAAAACAAAGCAAAGAGAAGAAGGATAAAAGACGCAAGAGATTTATACTAGTTTGGTCTAAATCGTTGACCTACGTCCAGTCCCTAGATGCTCTGGATTTTTCACTAACTCTTTCAATTGATTACACACTCTGTAACTCTCAAGTAATCCCCTCTCTAGTATTCACTCCCCTTAACAAGTTGTAATCAATACACCCATTCTCAAGGTCCTTCTACCTTGAGTTTCTTTACAGAAATGTTGATTAGAAATTAACTCTCTTACAGAGTAGGTTAAGAATCAGGGAAGTATAGATATCCGAAGATCTTACACAGTAGATGAATGAAAAAGTGTTTGCAATAAATTCATTTGAGTGTAAAAATATTTTGGTGGTTGAAATTAATGACCGTTGAGAAGCTTCAAAGAATCCGTTATGAGTAATAAATATAGCCGTTAGACGTTGAAGCTCGTCCGTTACTCATAACTTCGATTCTGCAACTAATCGCCATCATTCTGCCACTTGACATTCTATTTGTTCTGCCCGTTGAATGTTGTAGCATTTAATAAAGGAAAGAGAACATAAATGCCTTCTTGGTTGCTCAGAGAATGGTTACCCAATTCATGCTTGGTTTTCTGCGACTGCATTAAATGCTTCTGACAGGATTAATGTTTTTTGAGATTTGTGAGTTAATCACCCGCATGATCATCTGAAACTTATTAATACATTGATTAAACATAGTTAGGAACAATAATGAGTAATAATAAGAAGATATTAAATCACAATCAATGATTTTAACTTTACGAACATGGTGATTTGCAGAACTAGAAGAGCCAACTCGAGTTCATTACTAACTCACTCGACTTGTTGACTCGAGTTGAACATTAATCACTTGAGTCATAGTTTTATCTTCTCTAAAAACATGTTTGAAAACAAAAGTTAAGAATGAGAAGATGTCTCGGTAAGAACTTAACTCGAGTTTAAACTACTCACTTCAAGTTGGTCACTTGAGTCAATATCATTTTCATAGATCTCTTTGAGTTAATTTTGAAAATGATTTGAACATAGAGCACACTCAAGTCATTAAGTGATGACTTCAACGGATGAATTGAGTCATCAATCCCTTAACTCGAGTTGTCAAAAATGTTTTGAGAATATGTTGCAAAGTGACACTCAAGTCACTAGGAATTAACTCGAGGCAATATTTTGACTTTTAGAAAATATTTGAATGCGGGACTTAGGATTTTGAAAAGATAAGTTTAAGTCCACAAAAGGTCAACTCGAGTCTAACAATGTTAACTCGAGTTGATGCTTTTTATTGAAAGCATTTCACAAACTCTTAACTCGAGTCACATAAGAATAAATCGAGTTAGTCAAGAATTAAAACTCACTTTGACTGAAGTTACAAAACACTTGACTTGAGTCGATTAATCCTTAACTCGAGTTAGTTTTTGATAGAGACATTAAACAAGTTACTGATTCAAGATTTGAACAAGATGAAATATTTTCACTTGAGTCATTAAATTCATTTATAGTTGTCTGTTATCATCAAAACAAACATACAAAACTAACAATAAAGAGATATCAGTGACTTGATGCTTTGTTCTAGATCTTCAATGGAGAGATATCATGAGATTGACTCATTTACAAACAAAATAGCAATCCATTTGAACATATAAGCTTAGTCCTCTGTTATTGGTTGATTTCCTTGTGGCAAGTGAACCAATCAAACAAGTAATAAAGAGTAAGTAGAGTTATCGTCTCATAGAGACTATTGATACCAAAGATGATGTCGGTTTCTCGTGAACGTTGTGTGTGTTGAGAGTAAAGTTGGTTTGTTTGTTTTAACTATTACTAATGACAAGTAAGTAAATTAATGATCAGAAGTTGTAGGAAAATATCAGTTTAAAGATAAGCTGAGTTAAGATTTCCTTCTAAATTGCATTGTTCCCCCAGTTTGCATTTGATGCATTGCTATAGCAATTTTGCTATACAACTTCCACAATGCTACAACAAAATGCCTTTCACAACGTTATTCAATTAACTCACCACTAACTTATACAGAAGCTTCTGCAATCCTATAAGTACATTCCTCGCTCTACTTCTCCCATATTCCTATGGTGATTTTCCAGTTTATAATGTCAGTTAAAACTAGGTGTTTCAATTATGAGTGGTAGACCCATTCCTGTAGCCTATAATTTAGGTCAAGCTTTGCATAAGCTCACCCAGCAAATATTGTCTAATAGAGGTCTAACCTCGACTCCTTTCCAATAAGCTGGGGCCATTGATTCTAACCCTTAGCCTCTGCTAACTGACAAGATATTAAATCACTGTTAAACAAATTGACTATATTGAATTAAAAACTAAGCAAACTGGGTTCATTTTACAACTTAGAAATCCATCCTTACTCAAAATAGAGTAAAGCAGAACAGGCCATGGAAAGATTAAAATAAGATAATATAAACAAAACAAGAAGGCTCACAGAATGGTCGACGGCGTAGGGAATGTCCTATCACGCGACATCTCCACGTCTTCTACGATCTGGCTAACTTCTGGAAAAAGTTGGGTCTCTTTTGCAGCTCTCGGTCTCTACGATTCTCTCTTCCTTCCGTGTGAATCCAGTTGAATTGGAATTGTGCTGACTGCTCTGACTCTCACGACTTTGACAACGTCTTTAGGTTTAGTTGCGCTTTCCTCTTATAGTCAGGTCTTTTCGCGCCGTATGTTTAGTGAGATGGGCCTTCCAAATCTGTCAGGTCCAAATCCCTAGATTCGGTTGATTGATCCTCTTTTAATTCTGCGGGATTCTTCAAATCTTCTCTTTGATTCTCCACATCTTCTATTTTAGCCTTTCGTCAATTCAATCGTCGTCTAAACATCCGTACGTTTTGATAACCTATCATTAATTCTTGGAAAAACCCTCGAGCAAAGATCAGCGAAAGCAGCGTATAACTCATCGTCACTTACTATGCTAAAACATTATGGTCCCATTGTATTGCTAGCGCAAAACAAGGTTACCTTATGCTATAGTCATGTATCAACTTTATTATGTGCTTTCATGGTAAACCATAAAGTAGCCATTTTCTTATGCACATGTACAAAATAATAAGGTAATTGCAACAATTTATAGAATCTATCCTCTATTTCTTTATGTGAATGAATTCTAACACATTTCATATATAACACAATTGAGCCAAGATTTATCATTCAAACTAGTCAAAATACACAGGAGAAACATGACATAAATATGCTCATTAAACTTCCCTTACTTAGCCTTTTTCACTCCAAGGCAAAACATAGATAAAAAGATAAAGCAGAAATAACCTTGCAACCTCGCTCTTGTCTTAGGAACTATGTATCTTGCCATTATCTTAAGTTCAATTCATCCATGTAAACAATCCCATTGCCCAACATTGCCAGACGTTGTGTAGGGCATTGCTCTAGCAAGGGGGTGTCATGAAACTCTCAGATAAAGTGTTTATCGCTCTCCACCCCCCAACATAGGGGACTTGTCTCTCTCGATCTTGCTAGCCTAGAAGTTCTATAGGCTTGTGAAAGTTCTAAGGCTACTTCCTAGCATCTCGATATACTTGCATCAAAAGGGTTTTCTTGGGTTGTAATGTAAGGAGTAGCTGTTTGTGTGGGGGGATGGTGAATAAAACAAATAATGCTATAGTAGGGTACCAGACAGATTCTAGGCATAAGTAAATATGAAGCTGCGCAGTAACAAGCTCTCTTTTGTATTGCTGCCTTGTGTTCAAACTATTTTTTTTTAACAACACAGTAGGGCACAATTTTATCACAACTTTTTTCACTTTTGGGCGTATGCTACAACATTTTAACGCGCATTTCCCAATCAAATTGGTTGTTTGTCTCCTGTTATAGCAGTGTGTGCATGGCTCAAAGGGGTAGCAATGAAATCATGATGTCAGTGGCTTGTGTATGGGATTTGTGGGTGAAAATGAATGCATTTATCCTATGCAGTTCTATTCAGATGCACGATAGTAAAAACCAAAGAAATAAGACAAACCAAAGAAAGTTCTAAACTAGTATGCATGCTCACTGAATATGAAAATTAAGGCTCGAAAATCCTTCCTTGTGGCTTAACTTTGTATTCCCCCTAACTGTCACTTTGCCCTACACTACACAACGCCGGCCGCAAAATCCCAAGATCACAATTTCCCAAGTCTACATAGTTTAGTTCCCTTAAGACAATTCCATTTTACACAATTATGTAGACATTCGCTCTACTGCTATTGGTTTCTGTTCATACTCTAATTTTTGTTCAGAATTTCAAAATTTACTCGAATTGCAAAAAGCTAAATTAGGAATTTCAGGGTATATCATCTAGCATACACATAAGTAGATCCCTCCCCCACACTTAAATGTTACAATGTCCCCATTACGAATAGGAAGCAAGACGAAAGTGAAATAAAAAGGGTAAATGGAGGGCGTGCGCACAGTGAAATGTGAAAAACCAAGGGAATCGATGGATGCAAAAGCAAACTTAGAAAACCCAAGAAACAAAAAATTGAATATTATATTATGGGGCAACAAAAGGGCCCCGCTGCTAGCTAGCGGGGGTACCGGGAAACCTAAAAAGAAAAGGAAAGGAAATCAAGAAAATAACTAAGGCCTGGAAGGGCCAGGAGGAGCAAGGGCAGCACTGGCAGCATATCGTCCGCCGAGGAGGACTTGGAGACGACAGAGGGGAGAGTAGGGAGTAGGAAGCGGGCGGTGTTGACATCGTTGAGCTCGTGCCATATGCGATCACTCCGCCTGTAGAGCGACGAGGCGAGTAGTGCGGTCTATCGGCAGGGCGACGGCAGGAACAGGGGGTGTGGGCCGTGGAGGGCAGGATTGGTGGTTGGCACGGTTGGGGAACAAACAATTGCAGATGTTCAGGTAATGGACCCAATCTGGGTCAGCATCCGAGTCGTCGGGCGATATGGAATGGGGGAAGCAGGGGCAGCCAAGAGGGGTGACTGTGAGATGCCAGGTGGTGGTCCCGGTAGTCGGCCGTGGTTGAGTGGGGAGGGGAGGCAACGGTGTGTCGGAGAGGCTAGGGGTAGGGGTATGGGCGCAGGGTGTAGCCACCGCGCCTAGTAGTTGCTTTGGTGTGTACCATGGCAGTTAGAGAGATGAAGGAAGGGTTGGGGTTTGATGGGGAGGACGTTGAGAAGGTGAGTCGTAGAGAGAGTGAAGAGGGGCATATAAAGGAAAAATGGGTGCTGTAATTAAGGTAAGTTCATAATGATGGTTAGGAGGGGGAGGCGAAAAGATTGCAAAAGGGGATGTTTGGTTGACAAGATAGATGCTAGTGGGAAGTGAAGGGACGAGAAGGGTACATGAGAAAGGGATAGAAAGGTGGCGGGAACTGGCACAATGAATGGTTATTGTGGGGCCAGTGCAAATGGGCCGCTTATGCAAGGAAAATAGAGTGAACAACAATTAACACCCATATAGTAAAGAAACATACCCGGTGGGCTTGATGTTGTTCGCTTGTGGCCCTAGCGCTCCTACTAGTAGCAACCTTACCCTAATGTAAGTGGGTACACGTGACCATGCTGTGACATCCTCCTGGCGTGCCTTCGCAAGTCTGGAAAAGAAAAATTAAAAGATGTTACAAGGCTACCTCCCAGTAGTACTTGGTTTATTGTCCTCAGCTTGACTAAGTGAGGTCCTCAGGTTGGTGGTTCGAGATTGATAGATGTCTTATCCTGTGGTACCTGGTCATCCCAGTAATGCTTGACACACTGGCCATTCACCCTGAATATGTGTCCAGAAGCTGAGCTTTGTTAGTCGATGGCACTATGAGGGGATATGGCGTGAATGACAAATGGTCTTGACCATCTAGATTTCAACTTCCCTGGGAAGAGCTTTAGGCGAGAGTTATACAGGAGAACCTTTTGTCCAACCTTAAACGTCCTTGAGATCAGTCACTTATCATGCCACTTTTGACTTTTTTTTCCTTATAAAGCTTAGCATTCTCATAAGCTTGTAGTCGAAACTCATCTAACTCATTTAACTGTAGCAGCCATTTTTCTTCGGGTAAGTAAATGCTTCTAGTATTTGATTAACTAAATTTAGAAAATGAATTATCTTTTAAATTTTCAGTTCACATTTTTTTGTACAAGGATCAAAATGAGCAATGATAATTTATTTCAGCTAATCTCTTTACTTAATTGTTTATTTTCTCCTACTTGTATTGGGAAAAGTGATTCATCAAAATGACAATCAACAAATCTTGCAGTAAATAAATCTCCTTTACGTAGATTGTTCTAAATATTTTATGTTCGAAGGAGATTCATACCCAACATATATTCTCATCCTTCTTTGATGACCAATTTTGATGTGTTGTGGTAGTTCTACTAGCACATATACTTCACATCCAAAAAAATTTAAATAGGAAATATTAGTTCCTAACTAGAAACCATTTATAAGGGGGAAATCTTTAGATAACTTGTTGGCCTAATGTGACTTAACATTGCTGCTTGAAAAATGGCATGGCCCCAAGAACAAATTGGGAGATTAGATCTTACATAAGGAAAGGTCTTGCAATTAATTGCAACCGTTTAACGAATAATTCTGCAAGTTCATTTTGCATATGAACATGAGCTACAAGATGTTTAATATTAATTCCAAGGGACACACAATATTCATTAAAAGCTTACGAAGTAAATTCACCAGGATTATCAAGATATATTTTCTTGATAGGATATCAAAGTGACACGCTTTTAATCTAATCAAATGAGCAAGCAATATCACAAACTTTAGGTTGTGAGAAGATAATAAGCAAACATGTAACTATTTAGTTGATGCATCAATTAAAACCATACGGTAACTAAATGGTCAGCATGGTGGGTATACTAGCCCACAAATATTTCCTTGTATTTGTTCTAGAAAAGTGAGAGACACACTTTTTCTTTTGCTTGGTGAGGGTCGAATAATCAACTTTCCCTTGGAACATGCAGCACATGAGAAACCATGGGATATGGTTGTGGTATTTGTTTATATTTCAGGGTGTATCCACATGAATTCTCAATTAGTTTTTGCATCATGATTAACCCGGGATGGTCTAACAGTCATGCCAAACATTAAATTCATTAGTACACTTCTGGTTTACATTGGTAAATTGTTGGTTCGTATTAGCAGACTTCTGGTCTACATTGGTAAACTTCTAGTTTACAATCGTATGTGTTTCAATTGTTCTTATAAATGTATAGTACAAATCGGAAGAAAAAACAGAAAACTTTCTAATATGCATTTTTTTTACCAGAAACTAAATTTGTGATATCAAAATATTTCTAATTATTTTGTAGTTGTTCTTTCTATATGATATCAATTTTTATAGATATCTTTAAAACTCAATAAGTTTATTTTAGACTTGGTAAAATAAAACGCATTATCAGTGCATAATTTTGTTCATTTAGGTAACAAAATATTATCTCTTCCGGAGACTTCAATTAATTAAATTTAACTACTAAATATAGTTTGAACATTGGCCTCTCACATTATCAAGAAAGAAAAATATATAATTTATCATATCTAAGTATGGTATGAGATGTTGCATTATCAATGAGACATAAATCTTTAGGACTTATGTCAATAAGACTCATTCTTGGTTAAAAGAAACATAGAAATAAAGAAAAGCATAGTTAAAAATGAAATACATATGATAGTACAAACTTTAAACACACTAAATCATAGCAAGCCAAGTAGACAAAGATAATTTATGCTAAGAAATAAGCAACATCCAAATGGGTAATATCCATGTCACCATACTAACAAATGCTAGCCTGATCAACATGATTTTTTCTATTTGGGTAGGAATTTGAACCACCATAATTACAACCATGACTATGCCCACGATTGTAGCCATGTCTACCTCCTCGTCCATGGACATAGATTCATTTGTTACTACATTCATTTCTAGGAATGGAGTTGAGCTTGTTGGACAGATTCATGATTTTTGCAATAAACATCCTTTGTTTATGCATGAAATGTAGAGAATGTTTTCTCTAACATATCTTCATCAGTGATATTATCTCCACATAACTTTAATTGAGAAGTAATTCTAAACATGACGGAGTTATACTCGCTCACATATGTAAAATCTTACAAAAGCAAATGCATCCCGTTATAATGAGCCTTTAGAAGGATAACCATCTTTTGGTAGTCATACATTTCTTTTAAATTGCTCCAAAGAACAAGTGGGTTTTTTACAGTCAAATATTCAATTTCTAAACCTTCATGCAAATGGTGGCGTAGAAAAATCATGGATCAGACATTCAAGATAAATAGTTATTTTCAATAATGACAAGAGCCTCAAATTTAAATTTCACATGATTTAATGTAGTTCAGACTAATGCAATACAAGAGAATTCACAAAATATGAAATATAACAACACAAATGATAATAACAGGAAATTCGTAAAGACAAGAAATAATTCATAAAGTAAGATATTACAACAAAAAGTAAAACTTTATGGCTTCAGACCATTTAATTATCATGGCTTCATGCCATTTAATTCTCTTGGCTTCAAGCCGATTAATTTTAATATAAGAGATTAAAACGATATGGCTTTTGGCCGTTTATCTTCAGAATAATATAAGTTGTATATGGCTTCTGATCATACAATAAAATAAAAAGACAAAAAGGTATATGGCTTCTAGCCATATAATAAGATAGAAGATGAAAGGCTATATGGATTTTGACCATATAATAGTGAATCAATATAACATGGAATCAAAAGAATATGGGTTTTGGCCATGTTATATCAAAATGATAAATCAAAGAAATATGACTTCTGTTATATAATTTCAGAATATGAAGTTAAAGCAATATAGCTTACGGTCATATAATTTTAGAATAAGAAATTAAAACAATATGACTTCTGGCCATATAATTTCAAAATATGAAATCAGAGGTGTATAACTTTTGACCATACTTAAATAACAATAATAATATAAAAGAACTTGTAAAGGAGATATAAGATATAAAAACAGTAACAATCTCCAATCTTAGCTATCGAATCCAATGTTTATAAAAATCAGTAAAAATATCTATTTAATTCCATATAATGGCTAAAATCATCTCAAATAGATCATGTATAATACTGTAAAAGAAGAGAGATAAATTCTTCAAGGAAATAATGAGAAGACCATACCTTCTTGAAGCTTTTGTGCTAATAATGTGTTATGAAAATAAAAGAAATTTGAGATAATTAAGAGATAGAGAGCAAGTGCAAGGAAGAGAAAATTTAAGAGAGAAAGAAGAAAGTAATTCTCATTCACTTATGTGTGTGTTTACAATGCTTGCACAAAGCCTCTATTTATAGGCCTTTAAGAACCTTGCACCAAAAGCCACAATTAATAAAAAGAACTTGGAGAGAAAGTTGGATTAGATAGCAAGTTGGCTTGAATTAGAGTCAATGGATATCGACATAATTAATATTCATAACAAAACTCTTATATTATATTAAGCGAACTCTTCAAGCATTGAAACAAATAAAAGTGCCTACATTTAGGCTTATATGGAAGTAAATTCAAAGAGAATTATAAATATCGTGAGGTTAATACATGATGGTTAAAGAAAAACATTGTTAAATATTGTTAGGCGAAATCCACACAAAATAATTTTAAATTTGACGGTTATAATATAAACTGTCAAGTATGTTTTATAAATACTTGACGGTTAAATAAATAAACTGTTAAATTTTGTTTTCATATTTTATCACCGAAAAAAAAAAATTTAAAAGCGTACGTGATGGTTCTTTATAAACAACCATCGAGTAAAAGATACCTTATGTTTGACTGTTCAATTTAAGAACCATCAAATATAATAATACTTGAAGCGTATTAAGAAATAATTGTCAAGTAATTTTTTTTAAAAATTCATCTGCCTACCTGTGCTCAAACCCTCATTTGATAAGATTTTTTTTTTTATAAACACACCACTGTGTGTGACAACTCATCTTCAACTTCCAACGTTCAATGATGGTTTCAAAGCCATCACTTTCTAGGCACTTACCTCTATTCAAACTCTCTTTTTTCTTAAGCTGATGTTCATAGTTCAAGCAGAGAAATCAAATCTCCTCTAAACTATTGCCTTCTTGCCTATGATATTGAGCCAAACCAGCAGAAGTCCACTCCAAACTCGGATCTCATCCTTGGACTTCTCAATATCTCCCCCTTAGGATGTTGTATTGTCTTCAACAGAGGTAATGTTTCTCCTTTATGTGATATATGGGTTTGTTATCAAGGTCAGTCCCTTCAGTCCTTTGTTCTTTAGCGTTCTATGGCTGGTGATTCATCATTCATGAACAAATGCCTAAGGATTACTCTCTTATGGATTACAAAAAAAAAAAAAAAAAAAAAAAAAAATCCATTTTTCCTTCTCTGGAGCTGACTGTCTTGAATTATGGTATCCAAGGTTACATTTCAACCGACTGCTATCGTCACCATCAGAGACATCTTCATGCATCATCATCAAAGACATATATTCTCTCTTGTCTAATTTTTCGTCTTTGAAAGTCTGTAATTTTAATCCCCAGTCCCCTAGTTTTTATGAGCTCAGTACTTCTTGCTCTTTTTGAAAGACTTACATATGGACATTTAATCCTTTCTCGATAATATTTGATCATTTTACCAAAAAAAAAAACAAACAAACAAACAAAAACCTTCATTTTCTATTTGTTTCTTACTTTTTTTTTCATCGGTTTCCTCCTTCTCTCCTTCAACATGGGGAACCCCAAAGAGCTCTTCACATTTGTCCCCCTTTTAGGTCGTCTCCTCTTGAACTGCTGGAGGCTCTTGTTCTGCGGGTGTTGTGCATGGACTGCTCCATTAGGAGGCTCGCCATGTATGTGCTAACCTGACCAGGAAGTTCAACTTCATTTAAGATCATAATGAGGTTGAATATTTTAGAGTTAGATGTGCTTCATCTCCTTCCTTTGATGTTTATGGTGGGGAGGAGGCAAGGAGGAGGAATACAATAGTAATGATTAAATTTTTTCTTTCTTTTATATTTTAATATATTTTTAGAGAATATGTAATAGGGTTGTAGCCAGCCATAAAATAAATAATAATAATAAAATTGCATATAATACTAGACGTACGGATATTAAGAAACACCACTCAAATATTTTTACCATTTTTGTCTATTAAATGATAAACTATTCTTGACGGTTTTTACAGCAGATCTATCAGGTTAAGGCAACAATACTTGACTGTTCTTACTATAGAATCGTCAAGTAATATCTTGGAAAAATCCATACCAGGGCCCTTTTTGGCAAAAGAAACCTAAAAAGGGCCCTAAGACTCTACAATTCCCAAAAAGGGCCCAGGCCCTTTTTGGGATATTGTGATTGTATAATGAAATAACCAAAAAGACTCCACTGTAGAGAGAGAGACACACACTAGCACACCGCATTGAACACCGCCTTCTTCTTCCTCCTCCTCCGGCGAACAACCCCGGCGACTCGTGGGGAGAAGTCCCTCCCTCTTCCATCATTTTCTTCTTTCCTTTGACGACTACTTCACTCTAGCACTACGCCACCATCTCTCTTCCTTCCTTTCTCATAAGCTTCGCCTTCGCATCGTAGATTTGCAATACAATAAGCCACCACCACCGTGATCGAGGTTGTCTCCCTCATCTCCTCCCTTCGTTTTCCGGTAAAATTTTGACTTTCTTATGGTATTCGCCTTTGTTGAATTTCGAATTTAAGAAAAAAATTTTTAAGCTTTTGCGATCCAAAGAGGTAGAGATGGTGGGTATTATTTGATTATGCCGATTTGAATTTTGAATTGGAACTTTGGATGGGCTGTTGCTAATGTGTGAATGATGTGGAATTAGTTTGATTAACTGGGACTTAGAGAGTTTGATTATTTCCAAGTAGACTATGAATTCCAATTGTGGGTATCCTCCATTTATTGTTTGAGTTGGAATTTAATTACGGTTGCTTGCAAGTTATATCAATCTTGATTTCAAGGAATCTGAAATTTGCACTTTCATTGTATATGTGTTTATCTTTCTTAAATATTGGTTGGTTGTAGCATTTAGGCGAAGTTTTGATCTGTCTTGTAAACAATGCACGGCCTATTAAATTGGAACATTTTCTGTGAAAAATATCGAATTGGAACATTGAAATTAAGTTGGTGCAACATAAAGAGCTGATAAAAAATTGCCGTCTTCATGATGGCAAGGCATCGAGCGTAAAAAAATTCTCTGAATCATCTTCTTCATATTAGGAAAATTATGGAGTTGAACACATATTGCTTATTGTTCTAAAGGCGACGACAATATGCAAACACGAGCTTGAATGGCATCATCTTCTTCATCGTCGACGGCAAGATGCAAGCGGAGGGTGGTGCTTCTTCGACAACCCAGTCGTGAGGATGATTATGAAGGTCCAAAGAGGTACTATTATCACCGAATGGTGGCGTCGAGATGGACAGCGTGGACTGACGGCAACCTAGGTCGGAGGTTCTACGGATGCCCATACTACTACCAGGTAAGCAAGGTTATATTTTAGGTGTGGGGTTTGTGAAATTTTATTATTGATGGAATGTATGCATTTCAGGATGGAGGGTGTGGATTCTTCGCTTGGCATAATAACGAGTTCGGTGAAAGGGCAAATACTGTGATTAAGGAGCTTTTAGACGACATTGACAAATTATGTAATACCCCAATCAGCCACTCACTATTGTTAATGATGGTGTTTTATGATGCATGCTCCATTTCTTTCATTTTCAGCCAAGCATAGTGATTTTAGTAGGAAGTATATATATATTTTATGACCTTTATCTCTATTTTCACCAAGACATACGTATACATTCCATCTCCTTGATAAATAATGAAATGATGACTCAAAAACCACATTTCTTCCATAAATTATTTATTTCCTCACAATGCATAAGTTAGGCCAATCCACTACATTAATTGAATAATTACAATGGTCTTTGTAGACATGCATTTACTCATTAATTTATTTACCACCTTGAGCTAGTTTAGCCTATAAATAGAGAAGGTTTTCTCTTCATTCTTCACACCATCACAAGCAATAGCATCTGAATATAGAGAGTAGTAAGAGAGGGAGTGAGAGTTTTCTTGGAGTTAGAGAGAAGGAGCAAGGATCTTCAAGGGTAAGTTTCTTAGTTCTTGAGTTATAGTCTTTAAATTCATAGTTAAATGGTGTTTTGATCCTTAATCTTCAAGAGTAGTTTTGTTATCATGTTTTTATGGTTAAAAATTTTAATATTTTGAAAATTAGATGAAAAATATGGTATAGCAAAATTCTTGAAGGTTGAAAATCAAAGTAGCGAAATTCTGGCAACATTTACGGTTGGACGTTTTCTGGAGTCAGTCATATTGTATGAATTACTGTATATATTAAATGACGTCATAAAATCATGAAAATTTACAGGGGTAAAGTAGACATGTATATATTTCCATGGATATAAATTTTTTAACGTTTTGACCTCTGTACAAGGAGAAAATAATTCTTGAAGTTGGGTTACGTTTTGGAAGATAAAATGGAACAACGTTTGAAAACAGAAAACCTGGGAATGACTCATATTATTCGACTAAAAGACGTTATTTTTCCTTGAAATTAGACATGTCAAGGGTCATGGGGAATTTTACGGAACCTCATTTCGATTTTTGTAGAATTAATTATGATTTTCCAAAGTTTCTGAAAAATCTGCCTAGAAAATACAGCAATACGTTTTTTTATGAAATGTAAGGGTAAAATTGGAATAATGAATCCACCATGGGTAAAAAGGTCAATAATGGCAAAAATAACCCTTACGATATTATTCTAAGTTATATGGTAATATGTTAGGATATCCGAGGAGTTCGGAGTCAGATTTGAAGGACGAACATATTACTATTTACGTGGAAGGAAGGTACGTTCGCGTACAGTAACTTTAACTCTGATATGACTTGTATGCTTATATGGGATAGATGATTTCATAGAGTCATGGACAAGACTTGGTCTTGGGTCATGCACCGTGGTTAAGACTTTGTCTTGAATCACTGTTTATACATTCAGCTTTTATACGGGTTATAGTCTTGATAATGCTGTTGAGTTTTCCTAGCGCTGAGGACACGAGGAGCTGTCGTGGCACTGGTTAGTGAAAACGTGGTTGACTTTACATGTGCTGTGTGCTATGTACTGTTGTTGTGTTGACATTACATCTACCGTGTGCTTTTGTATTGTTGTAACCTTACATCCGCTGTGTGCTATGTCTCGGTTAATGCTGAAATGTAATGAATATCTCATACATATATTGTTTATACTTTTCATATGAGGTTAATTATTACCTAAGATTCAATTTGTTTTGAATCTTAGACTTGACTAGAGGTTCAGGAAACGAATCAGGATTTATGAAGATGTTGTGAAAGGAGCCGAAAAGAGGTACAGACGGACAGAGCCAAGGGGCACCGGTCAAAGCAAATGCGAGAAGAAGATCAACAGAACCTACCTTATGGCATGAATCTAATAAAGTTTCTTCATATCATTTGGTGCTTAAACTAGAAAGGGTCGTCTATGTGGTTCAGTCAATCAGTCGCCGTAAATACTCGGTGAGACTCCCACTAGACCTATCCGGCCTGGCCAAATGAGATGATTTAAATGAGTTAGGTTCTATGCCCCAAGTCTACTCAAGGCTTGGTTGAAGAGGGTATAGTTACATGTAAGAATTGTAATTATAAAGTTTTGTATTACTGTATCACAAGAACAATCCTTCGGGAAATTTATAATATAACAGTATACGTCAGACATCTACATATGTCTAAGTATTTTTATATCAGTTACTCATTGTTAAACTCGTTGTTCAAATTTTTAGTACATGCTCTCCGTTTCCGCAAAACGCTAAGCTGTAGCACCTCAAACTCTGATGAATTTTTATAAAAACCACGTGTCACCGGCACGATTTATGCTACGAAAATTTGGGGTGTCACAAATTATATGATGAAAAATTCCTTTCTTCGAAGAGTAGAGCATGAGCAAAGAGTGAGCGAAGAGCTTGATGTAATACATAGTGACTTGAGAAAGCTTAAACGCAAACATGAACTATATGATGGGGAACTTAGGAAGGGGGAAAAGAAGTTTAAAGTAGTAATGTCATTGTTGTTTGTAACATGTGTTTGGTTGTGTGTATTGTATCTAAAGATGTAGCAGCTATATGTAGGAACTTTGTAATGTGAATCCTGATATTGTTGTTAGTGGATACTGATATTATTGTTAATAGTCCCTGATATTGTTGTAAGTGACCATTGATACTTGTAAGTGACCCTTGTTATTGTTGTAATTAGGTACTGTTATTGTTGTAAGTGACCCATGTTATTGTTGTAATTAGGTACTGTTATTGTTGTAAGTGACCCCTGATATTGTTGTAAGTGACCCCTGTTATTGTTGTAAGTGACCCCTGTTATTGTTGTAAGTGACTCCTGTTATTGTTGTAAGTGACCCCTGCTATTGTTGTAATTAGGTACTGTTATTGTTGTAAGTGACCCCTGTTATTGTTGTAATTAAGTATTGTTATTGTTGTAAGTGACCCCTGTTATTGTTGTAAGTGACCCCTGTTATTGTTGTTAGCAACCCCTGTTGAAGTTGTTAATCCTGTCTATTATTTTGCAATTCTCATTCCATGACCACATGAAAACAGAAGCTAAAATTTCTTGTTCTCATTCCATGACCACATCAAAACAGAATAAAAAAAATCTCTGTTGTCATTGAATAAAGATTATCAAGTTAGCATCAGTAGACAATTTACAAAATAACAAGAAGTTTTAATGTCATCCTCATGAATACAAAGGAGTCATAAATACATATGTGTCCTAATACAAAGTATCCCCCTAATGTCATCTCCTCCTCTATGTCATGTCCATCCTCGTCCTCGCACTCCTCGAAGAAGATGGTCCGGTTGTTAGGTGGCTGACCTTCATGCGGCCTTCAATCTATCAAAGATCCGCCAACAAAATCCATGAATTAATAATCCCTCATCAGAACCAGCATAAAATTCCAAACCAAGCAATTTCCAAAGTAAAGGCTAATCTGATCATATATAAACCTTCCAGTTTAGAAACATTATATATCAATCATTCATCCATCCATCCAATTTTCTGTTCTTTCTCTCCTATTATTGAACAATTCAAATACACATTACTAAAAGCAAAGAATCGTGTTTGCACTTTGCACACATATCTTTTCAATTCCCATCCAAAATTAAACATGGTAAGATTATCATAATCAAGAGCGGTCTCATAGAGCAACAATTCATGTATTCTTAAATCAACATTCCATGCACACATGAATAAAGTTATAATATTCAGAAAAATCAGCTAGCCCAGAAACTACCCAAAAACAAGTTTAGACAAAAAAGAACTAATAGGAAATGCTAAAGCGGGACATTGTGAAAATTGTGCTCTTTGAAAGTAATTGAATTACACCAAAGCAATGCAGCAACAATAGAACACATAAATAATCTCACTACCTTATTGTGCTCCAAGAAAAAAAAATTAAATTACTGGGATGTGTGCTAGATGTCTACTGGTCTCCAAGCTAAAGACAAGAAGTTTAGAAACCATGGCAAACGCACAGAAACTTCCAAGACAGTTTAAAGGGTTTGAATAGAGGGTTAAGATAGTAGAAAAACAAGAAAACTACATGATCAAAATAACGCATGCATTCTGTTGTTTGCAATATCTCGCGAGACGACAAACGACCCTTGTTGTAAAGCAAAGGATAAAACAAACTCAAAATCTGGATTTAATTTGTGGTATAGTTTTCATTTCGATACAACAATCAAACTCCAAGAAACTAACCAGTTTTTAAGTTCTTTCTAATCTGACGATAAATAAAGCTTCAAAACAAAGATACGTACATATCACAAAGAAACATTAACCAAGTGATCCTAAGAAGAAAGAAGAAATGCTAAGGCGAAGTAGCACGTTAATGAAAGTGCACTTACAATTATACGGCCTTCAATTCACAAATCTTTATGCTAAAACAGCCAAATCTGAATCCGCGCTTTCTGCGACACAGAAAATCACACAAAAACACGATGCACACAAAGTTTCTCACTTCAAAATGCGGGGAAAAAAATATCAAGAAGCACCCCGAACCGGAGACAACCATCAAAGCATGATAAACCAATTAATCAAACATAGATTTGATATACAGATCGATTTAAAAACAAAAATGGAAACATCAAACACAAATCGAAACCTCAGATTTTCAAATGAACATTCAAATGGCAACCTCAGATTTGCAAATTGGGGAGTATCGTTGTGGTCTGGACAGCAAGCACAATGAGAACGCGATTTAGAAGGAGAGCTTCTGTAGTTCTCACTGGAGAGACTCAACGCCGTCAACGCTAGGGATGCCGGGAAGACGTTTTGCACGAAGAATCTTAAGAGCAGTCGGCGACGCCAAGACTTTCAGCTTCAGAGGGTCGACGACGTCTGATCATTTCACCTTTCCCACACGCTGGCGTCAGAGACCAGAGAAGGCAAAGAGACCAATCGAGAGAGACGGAGCGACGAGAGAGAGAGAGAGAGAGAGAGAGAGAGAGAGAGAGAGAGAGAGAGAACTGCCTTCCTTTTTTAGCTTTAGTTAGGGGTGTTTTTGGTCATTTCATTATACAATCACATCCCAAAAAGGGCCCTTTTTGGGAATTGCAGAGTCTTAGGGCCCTTTTTGGGTTTCTTTAGCCAAAAAAGGCCCTAGTACGGATTTTCCCTAATATCTTTTTAAATATTCCCCTAAACCCTCGTGCCTTTCATTTTTCACCAGACACGTATTTCTAGCAAAACCTTCCATGAACCCTAGTCATCTATTCTCTTCTACGCCATCTAAGTTTTCCTCTTCTCTCTCTTCGACCGAAGACCTATTTCCGACCAAACATTCCATGAACCCTAGTCGTCTCTTCTCTTTTCTCGCCTTCTATGTTTATTTCTTCTCTCTCTTCGACTGAAGACCCATTTTCGGCAAATCCTTCCATGAACCCTACTCATCTCTTCTTTTCTACGCCATCTATGTTAACCGCCTTCCTCAGCGGCAATCAACCAACCACGCCACCAAAACCCTAGCCCTTACGTTGAAAAGCATAAAGATGAGCGCTTTCTCATTCGCTCATGGAGATCACGTTTTTCTTCACCGTCGTCAGTACGTTTTCCTCTTCTTTCGTTTCTTTGTTAACACACACACGAAAAGCTACTATCTTAACTTTGTTTATTTCTTCACCGCCTCCCTCATTGTTTTACTGTTCTTTTGTCTCTTCGTTAATATTCACGCTCACACACGAGAAGCTACTATCTTTGTTTGTTTCTTCACCACCTCCCTCGTCGGTTTTTTGTTTTCAAGCTAGATGGGCATTCAGATCTACATCACCATGTAGCTCTTCGATATCCTTACCATACTATAGTACAATGCACTGTTGTTGTTGTTTTTTTTTTTTTTTTTTCATTTTTCCTTTGGATATGATGATCGATCTTCTGTAGCACAAAGATTCATATATTACTGAATTGAATATGTGATACAAGTAATGGATACACTTGTTGATGATTCAAAAAGGCTCTAATTCTAGTTATTAGCCTTATTTGAATATGTACCGAATATATCTATGATTTGCATATCCATATATCAATTACATTGTATGAAAAAGGGGCCTTGGTGATAGTGTAACCTTGTTGGAAAAATAAACTATATAGCTCTACATGGTGACATAACGTGTGCTTTTGAGATGGTTGTGGCATCGTTCTGTAAATTATGACTGGCAAACCGTAAAAGTGAAGAACAACTTTAATCTAAACTAAATAAGAATATAACATATTCTTATTGATTATGACTGGCAAACGGTACACGCATGTCAAGTTCAATTTGATAACATAACATATATGTCATTATAATCACTTGTTCCTTTGGAAATGCTTCAAAATCATAAAGGGATGCTTTTCTAGCATTCTCATGGCCCCTTATCATCATCACAAGCCTTATATTGGTTTTCCAACAAGTATACTATCTTTGAGGTCCCCTTTTCCGTACAATGCAATTTTTACGAAAAAAAACTGATAACAATATATACTTGACGGTTATTTAAATAACCGTCAAATATTATTACAGTGACGGTCACACCATACAACTGTGAAGTATGTCCAATATACTTAACGGTCATTAAACAAACACCTTCAAGTAATGAAATCCATGGCTTACTGAAAAAACCATCAATACATGATTTTTTTTTTTGGTCAGAACCGTCAAATATGGGATCAAATATTTGACGTTTAGGAACCATCAAATACCGGCTCTAGGAATATATGACGCGTCCTTATTTGAGGACTCAAAACCATCAATTATTGACAAAAATAACAGCCTTATATTTGTAATTATGTAATAATAGTGCTACCTGAAAATACGATACAACCCAAAATATTTGCTCAATTTAAAAACAACCCACTAGTTAGCACTAACAACGAAACCACTTATAAAATATGACTCCTGCTTATTTGGCCCACCGTGTAAGTTTTTTGAATCATGCTGATCACCATTTAGAACCTTGGAGATAAATATACCTGTAATGAATTCTTCATAACCACGGAAAGTTCTTGTTTCTCAGACAAATAACTTCACCATTTGAAGCCTTCTACTCAAAATTCCAAACAAGATTCGCCACAAAGTAATCCAAATGCAACATTGCCAAAATATATCCTGGGCACATTCTTCCTCCTACCCCAAAGGGCATCATTTTAATCTCTTTCCTTCCACTAATATCAAATGGTTCACCTCCATTTTTCTCACTACTCATCAAAAACCTCTCTGGCTTGAATTCCATTGGATCTTCCCACACCTCTGGGTCCAATTCAATCTGTGTCACGGTGAAGTTTAATTACACTCCCATTCTTAGGCACCAGATAGCCATTGAAAACCAAGTTCCATGAAACTGCATGTGGCAATGAAAAATGTCCAGGTGGATGATGCCTTAGTCCCTCCAAAACTAATGCTTTCAGATATGGCAATCTCATCAAATCTTCCTCTTTCACTTTTGTTAACTTTATCACAGTTAACCCACAACAAATTCTGAAATTTTACTGTAGCCCATGAACCAAAATGAAAATAAATTGTGGGAAGAAAGACAATGATGTCCTTACTTTTCTTTTTGTAAAAGAAAAGAAAGTTCAATCATTGTTGGAGCTTCGTCGACTGGTCACCAGCAACAGCAAGCCGAAGTTGCCTCTAGTAGACAACCATCAAAGCTTCGACGCCGGCCGACCAAAAGCTTCAACCATCAAAAATTAATTTGCATTATTATATGAGTATTCCACTTGTTCAAAAAGAGTTGCGCACTTGCAAATGAGATTTATTTAATTTATATGTCTATTTCACTTATTTATGAGAAACTTTATTTCACTTGTTTATAAGGAATTTGACAGTTGTAAATAGAAAATAGACATATTAACAACAAAAATTAATTGGTTAATAAGAAAACATATAATTATGAACAAGTTATGTTTACAAGTGTTTAAGTTTTCATGAACAAATACACATATGAACAACACAAATTGAACAAGTATCATTTGCAAGTGGCCAACTCCTCATGAACCATTTTAATGAACAACACAAATTGAAAAATCTCATTTGCAAGTGTGCAACTCTTCATGAACAAGTGAAATAAGCATATGAACAATACAAATTAAACAAGTCTCAATTGTAAGTGTCCAACTCCTTATAAACAAGTGGAACAAGCAAATAAACAACACAAATTGAATAAGTTGCATTGCAAATAAATCTTCATAAACAAGTGAAATAAGCATATGACTAATACAAATTAATTTCCAGTGGCCTGAGCTCACAAAAAAAAACAAACTAGCTTTTAGTGACAAAATTTGGCGGCGGCATTAAAAGTCGCCGCTGAAAGTCTAAATTTCAGCGGCGACAATAGCGTCGCTGCTGAAAGTATTGACTTTCAGTGGCGACATTAAAAGTCGCCGCTGAAGGTATGACTTTTAGCGGCAACAATTTTTTGTCACTGCTGAAAGTTATAGTTTCAGTGGCGACAATTATATGTTGCCAACGAAAGTTATAGTTTCAGTGGTGATTATTACATGTCGCCGCCGAAAGTATGTTTTAGCGGCGACTTAATGTCGCCTCTGAAAGTATTTGTATAAGCTGTATTTTTTTTTCCTTTTTCCCTTGTGAGTTCAGAGACAATAAGCATTGGAATGGAGATTACGCAGAATGACACAAACACTCGTTCGACTGGTTAGGTCTTCGTCTTTGTCCTCGCCGCCCGAAGCTCAGCGGCCGGCGCCTCAACCTCTCGCTATCACTCTCGATCTTGGCGGTCTCCGTCTCTCATCTGTCTGGATCTAGATCTTCACCTCTCGCACTTGCCGCGACCTCTTCCTCTTGCGGGCTTGCCTTCTTAGCCACTGCCTGGTCTCTCCACTCAGCGGGTAGGTTATTGATTATTTTTCTCCTTCATCTTTCTTTTTTCGTCTCCTCTATGCCTCTCGTCTTCTTTTTTGTTCACCTTGATAAGTCTGATGTTTGCTTCAGAATTTGATTTGAGGAACGGTGTGAATTATGAACCAAACAAACCTTATGTGAATAGGCACAGACCTTTGTTGAGGCAAGTTAGAAGCTAGAAACCTGCGAAGGACTCGTCTTTTTTCTCTGAAATTCGAAATATTGCTCTCTTCTTCGTTGCCGCTGCCTCTTGTAACTGCACTTGTAATCATATCTTTGAGGCATGGTTTTCTTAGCTCTTTTTTTGCTCTTCTGCTCTCTTGTGTGACTCTTAGTTATTGGAAATGCTATGTATTGGCATGTATCTTAATTATTTTTAGTGCCCAATGGAGTCTGCTTGGGTTCAATTCCCCACTACCTTTTATCCTGTTAACTGTTTTGGTGGTATTAGTGTTTAATGTTATGCGGATGATTAATAATGGATGAATTGGAAATTGACGGATTTATTTGTTTGTGAGGTGCTAACATACAAAAACCTGATTGCATGGCAAAGAATGAGGAAGAAAGTAGATGAATGAATCAGGACTCATTGAAAATGGTGTCAAAACAAGGCATCGTTCCATGTTTGTCATCATCGGTGACAAGTCTCGGAACCAAGTCTCTTCCTCTTTTAACTACTACTATCATTTTCTGACATTTACAAACATGATAATTTATTTTTCCCCCTGTTCTTTTCCCGATAATTGGCTCCTAAGAATCAGAATGAAGTTGTAAAACTTCATTTAAAGTGAAGCAAATGAATAATAATACAATGTGAGTTTTTAAAGTTGCCTCCACCCTGTGCACGCATATTGTAAATCTTCATTACACGGTTAGCAAAGGCCCAAATATCCAAGCCATCTGTTTTGTGGTGTTATAAGGACAAACTTGAACTTAGCAGGTTCATTTTATAATTATCAATGAGT
The DNA here is from genome assembly GCA_019022615.1 of Acacia melanoxylon. Classification (NCBI taxonomy): domain Eukaryota; kingdom Viridiplantae; phylum Streptophyta; class Magnoliopsida; order Fabales; family Fabaceae; genus Acacia; species Acacia melanoxylon. Next base: position 7,829,853 of record JAFJYJ010000007.1, on the reverse strand, counting down.
CATTGCTGTGTTATTTTATTTTGATGATTCTTTAAAAGAACTTGCAGTAACATGATTAAAATGATTATGAATGTAGCCACAAGAAAAAAGGGAAAATTACATACGGAGTCCCAAGGAACGGAAATAATTACAAAAAAAGTCCCTTAAAATCACCAAATTACACAGAAATCCTAAGAGACTTTTTTGATATTATTTGTATTAACAACAGAAAAAACATAGATTTACAACAGGAAATACTATATTTACAACAAAATTTAAAATCTGGCTATTTACAACAGAAAAAAACATATTTACAACAATATTTAAACACCTAGATTTTGAATGTAGAAAGGTCATTTACAACAGAAAAAGACTATATTTACAACATGAAATCCTAAATTTACAACAAAATTTAAAATCTGGCCATTTACAATTGAAAAAGTCATATTTACAACAGAAAAAGCCATATTTACAACAATATTTAAACACCTGGATTTTAAACGTAGAAATGTCATTTACAATAGCAAAATGCTATATTTACAACAAAATTTAAAATATGTCATTTACAACAGAAAAACCCACTATATTTACAACAACATTTAAAAACCTGGATTTTTTTTTTCCATACAAATAATTACAAAAAAGTCCCTTGGGATTTTTGTGTAATTTGGTGATTTCAAGGGACTTTTTTGTAATTATTTTTGTTCCTTGGGACCTACACGTAGTTTTCCCAAGAAAAAATGTGCAAAGCAGATCAAACAGTTGATGCAAAGGGGTCTATTGGATCCTAAGAAAGTTGATCCATTTTCACTGTTTGTAGAAAGTGGTGGATTAACTTATGGTTTATATAAGGATTCAGAAAGAATTCTTGGTAATACCTTTGGAATGTGTATACCTCAGGTAATTTACTCTCATGTTCTCTAGTAGTTATTTTTCTGTTTCCCCCCTCTGTATCAAAACAATTTTACCATTTTCTTTCCTTACAGGATTTTGAGGCTTTGACACCTAATCTCCTTGCAAGAACAATAGAGACAGTGGAGGGAGGTGGGTTGATTGTGTTGCTACTTCGTTCTCTATCCTCTTTAACCAGCTTGTACACCATGGTGATGGTATGATCATATATACATCATGATTATTATTTTTCACCTGTGTTTATTTTATTTTATTTTTTAGAATTTCATCCTTGTGGCTAATTATTTGGTCTTTGAGCATCTATAAGCAGGAATTTGATTCCATGTGGTCCCCCTCTCTCCTTCATGTCATGAAGTTTGTAAAATCAACATTAGATATTAGATTATTTTATTCATATGTTTACTGTCTTGAGGTGCCTTTTGCCATTATTGACTACCATGCGTGCATCAAATATTAGACTTTCGTCTAATATAATATTTATGTTCATGGAAGTTCATCTTAGAATAATGAAGTGACACTAATTTCCTGTTGATGCACCTTTGGAAATGGTTCATTGCCCTTATCCTCTGATGCCCTATTACCCTTCTGAAAACAAGCGATTTATCAACATTATTTATTTTGACATGCACTTCTATTAAAACCCTTTATTACTTATCTTACTATTCTTATGTTTAAAGTCCTGTTGATTATGAGTACCGTATAATTTAAGTTGCTGCTGCTGTTATAACTGTTTGGTCTTATTAAATGTCCTATATTTTCAGTCTTGAAAATAAGAGAAATTTTCATGGATACATGTTGAAAGAGATATTTGAGAGATATTTAATAAATTTTCCACCGTCTTAGTCTCGTTTATCTATAAAAGAAACAACACTATATTAGTCATTTAGATTCTCCTTGGTCTAGAGAAGGTAGACACCATGTCAGTGGGTTTCTGGACGCATTGGCTTCTTTAGCTCATATTATCTTTTGAGATTTATTATTTTTATAGACAATAGCTTGATTTGTGGTTCCTGAGTTCAAGGTTTGAAAGCTTTGCTCTCTCCAAGCTTTCTACAATGAAGAGGTAGGTCTAATTAGATTTAGATGTATGGTACATTGGGAGCATTTTATATAAATTGCATTATTTTGATTCCCTGTGCAAGCTTGCTGGGAATACAAATTTATCAGAATTGATGCTCGGAAGCACTGGCATTGGAACTGTGAGTGGAGTTGATTTCTTGCTATGTGCTCATATGATTGTCGGTTGTTGATATACTTGAAAACCTGCAAATTCTACCATGCATATCTCATTGGCTCCTCTGACTGGAGAGGGATTTTTTTGCAGGAAAGGGCAATGCAGTTAGCAGAATCATTGTCCAGAGGGACTCACGAGAGCTTGTGAAACTTGATCTGTCATATTCTCAACTCACACCCAATTCTGTTTTAAACACCAGTTTTAATTTGTTCTGTCCCTTGCTTAAGCTTAATCTGGAAGGAAATCCTATTACGCCCGAGGTTTGTTGCCCATAACTATGGACTCATATTGCTAATATTCTTAGAATGCACTTATATCACTTTGGCATTCCGTACACTAGAATGTAGCTTCTTTTGGACCAAAACTTGTGGAACAATCTGGGTGTTAGTTCATTCTTGTGGAACTATTTTTGTTTGATGCTTATGTTGTTTATCAGAGAACAACTACCTGGAGGAGCTTAATCTCTTTGGTAATATGCCGTTCCAAATGAACTTCACACTCTACAAGTCGACTTCTCAGCTAAAGTACGCCCACAAGTAGAGACTCGCAAGGAGGATTTACCCATGATGGTGGATGCTAGTGAAGAGTCCCTTTATGTTCTTATAATCTTAATTCGTCTGATTCCGATTAATTCGTATTGTCTCTTGCACACACTTGTGAACTTGCTGGAAGTGTATTTGCTGGAATTTTGTATAGGCTGTCCATGTTTGAACTGAAGTGTATGCATCTTGCTAAATTACATTGAGTTGGTTGCTAGAAATTAGGTGCTACACAATTTCAAACTCATTGAAATTTTTTCCATTATTTTTTTTTTTTAAAAAAAAAACTTGTGACTTTTAGCAGCGACTTTTGTTGCCGCTGAAACATTTTTTTCAAAAAAAATTTATGACTTTTGTGTTGCCGTTGAAACATATTTTCAGCGGCGACAAAAGTCGCCACTAATATTTCTCTTTCAACGGCGACCCAACGCCTTCTTATATACTTTCAGTGGCGACAAAATGTCGCTGTTGATTGTCTACTTTCAGCGGCGACATAGAAATGTTATCGCCAAAAGTATTAGCGATAGTTGTATCAGCAGCGACATATTGTCGCCGCTATGTCGCTGCTGAAAACCCTTTAGCGGCGACATTTAGACATTCAGCAATAACTTTTGTTGCCGCTAAAAGTTTGTTTTTTTTTTTTTTTGGTAGTGGCTCTAGCTGGCTGATGTTGAAGCTTCGATTCCAGCGGCTCTGACTAAGCAGCTTCTAGTGATTGGTCGTCGGAGCTCCAACAACAATTGAAACTTTTTTTTAAAGAAAATAAAGCAAGTGCATAATTGTCATTTTACCCATAAAACTTATTTTCATTTTAGTCCTTAGGGATGCGGTAAAATTTCAGAATTTTTTGGAGTTGATTAAAATAAATATGCTCCTGTGAAATTCTGCCTATATTTTAAAACGTCATTTATGATATAAGTTATGTGTATCATGTGGTGCCAGTGCCATCAAGGATTGGTAGGATCTTAATTTATTAAAGTCAATAAAAGCTGGAGAAACAACCATCTTAATAACTCAAATTTTTTGGCAGGTAGATAAAAAATGAGTAAATTTATTTAAGAGTAAACACTGGTTGTAAAGCAATATTAAAGACCTCTTGCTAAGCACAATCACAACTCCTAAAACTTTGACGATCCTAGTCCAGGTTTAAAATCTTGGAGATACATGAACTTGTAACGGGGTCTTCATTACCACAGTGAATTCTTGTTTCTCAGATAAATCAACATCATCACCATTATTTGAAACTTTCCACTCAAAATTCCAAGCCAGAGTGGCCACAAAATACTCCAAATGAAACATTGCCAGATTATAAGCTGGACACATCCTTCTCCCTGCTCCAAATGGCATCATCTTTATCTCTTTACTTCCTGTAATATCAAATGCTTCACATTTATTCTCAATATTCAAGAATCTTTCAGGCTTGAATTCCATCGGATTTTCCCACACCTTTGGGTCCCTTCCCATCTCTGCCACCAAAATGTTTATAATTCCATTTTTAGGTATCAAGAAACCATTCAACACTACGTCCTCTGTTACTGCATGTGGGATCACAAAATGTGTAGGTGGGTGACGCCTTAGGCCCTCCAAGATCACAGCCTTAAGATATGATAATTTGTTCAGATCCTCTTCTTTCACTTCCCTCTCCTCTCTATCACCAATCACATCTCTAATTTCCTCCACAATCCTCTCTTGTATATTTGGATACTTCACCAGATTCGCCATAATCCAATGCAATGTCGTAGCTGTTGTATCTATCCCTGCACTTAGAAACTCCGAACATATCGATACGATTTCAGATTCTTCAAGCTTACGCTTCTGCACAGGCCACTCCAATTCCAGCAAAGTATCAACATAAGGCACAGCAAGTTGATCTGAGCTATTATTGTTTTCTTTAGCTCTCTTCAGTCTCTCTTCTTTCGCATTCTTCCTCGCTCTGATCAGTGGTATGAAAAGGCCTTCCCGTTCCTTCTTAGTCTGTAACATTTCCCGCCACACTTTTCTGAAAAATATGTGAGTGATTTTTGGCCAGAAATCCAGCACCCTGAATCTCTTAAAGCTCATAATTACACGGCGTTGAACATCGTCGATATCTTTGATTTGCTTCTCATCTAACTTTTCACCAAAGCACATGAACCCCAACAAGCAGAACATAGCATGTTGAAGATGATCAATCAACTTGATAGCATTGTTGTTTGATTCAGAATCAGATTGGAGCCCATTGATAAGCACGTCCATGACCCATTTCCGGGAACCTGAAAAGGACTTAATCCGGGTCGGGTGAAGCATCTCGGAGGTGAGGTTGCGGCGGAGGAAGCGCCATGTGGGGCCGTAGAAGGCGGTGTTAATATCATGTTGGTCGCAACTGAAAACCTTAGTGGCAATAGTTGGCTCCGGACGGTCGGAGAATACGGCGCTGTTTTGAACGAGTGCTTGGTGGGCGATGGACTGATCAGCTATATATATAAGTGGACGGGACGTAATGGGAAGAGTGAAGATGGGACCGTATTTGGCACGAAGATCTCGGAGTAAAGATTCAATTTCTAAGATCGATCTGCGCAGAAAAAGAAGATCGGTAATGATGGGAATAACAGGAGGGCCAGGTGGTAATAAAGTGGTGGGGCGAGAGGAAGAAAGAAGATTGAAGAAAGCTTGGATGATTAAGCAAAGACAGAAAGAGACGAAGACGATGAACCAGAGCTCCATGGATGACAGAATGGAGATTAGTGAGAAATTAAAGCTTGATGAGAAAATTTAAAGGGAGGAACACAATTGGTGACGTTATCAAGAGAAATTGAACACAGAACAAGATAGTTCAACTTTGAAGATTTTCTTGCCCTCCAAGATATCGATAAATAAATATATACTGTTTTCCTTCGCGGAATTTTCTCTCAATAACATGGGAAATCACAGGCAGAACCATATTTGCATTGGGGAGCTCCTAATTTGAGGAATTACGCTGAAGGATCATGCTTTAAGTTGACAACAATATTTGTGCATGGCAAATATATTTGTCCAGGAGTAAATATAATTTACAAGGGAATTACACGGGTTGGGGGTGTCGGTTGCGCCATGTTAAGTTCCAAGGCAAATATATTTGTGCATTTCTGCATTTACAAGGGAATTATACGGGCTTGGGGCCATTTGCAAATGTATATTTTCCCCATAGTTTTATATCATTAGATTCTACCTAAAAAATGAAGTTGTTTCCATTTTTTTTACAAATGTTCAAATCCCTTTAATTTAGCATAAATGACTCCCCAAATCTCAAATTAATCTAAAAATATGTAGTTATCACTCAAATATTTGAAAATTTGTAAAAAATTGAAAACAACTCTATTTTTTATCTATAAGATATCAAAAGTTACTTATTTAACGTAGAATGTAATGATAAAATAATCACACACACACACAATTTTTTTTGGAAATGACCTAAAGTTGAGGTGACAAAGGCACAGTTAACACCTCAAACCCAATCCAAATTAAACATACTTTACAGTAATTTTTAAGGTATTCATTATAATTACATCAAACATGTTAGGTTTCTAGTGATTTATTATTTGAGCATTCGCAATTTACATGTGAAATAAACTTACAATTAAGTTTTCATAACTTTTAAATTTAACTAAACACCTAGCTTGAGATAGTGTATTTTACTAACTTGTATTTAATTGAGATTCTTGAGTGTAAATATATTTTCGTCATTGCCCTTGAATGTGATTTTCTCCTTTCACAAAAACTAAGTGTTAGTTGAGAAACCAAATTTTCTATACAGTATTTTCAATTATAAAATATGTGTCCCTTGAACTTTCTTAAGGTGGCGCATTAATAAATGATCAAACATCTAGAATCTGCATTATCACTGCATTCAAATTCAACGAACAATAATATAATTATAAACCGAGTCGCAACACGTTGGCGTAGAAGTTCTAGAAGAGGATCACATAATCAATATATCCTTCTAAACCTCCTAGCCATTCATTGATTGGTCCACCTGTTTGATCTACCTAGAATCTGCATTATCACTGCATTCAAATTCAACGAACAATAATATAATTATAAACCGAGTCGCAATACGTTAGCGTAGAAGTTCTAGAAGAGGATCACACAATCATCAATATATCCTTCTAAACCTCCTAGCCATTCATTGATTGGTCCACCTGTTTGATCTACTTGTCACTTTTCTAACAAGTGAATGGATCTTACCTGGAACCTTGTCTCACGTGTACACATCGACCCAACTGCAGTGCCATTTAATATTGAATGTTTTTTTCAAACAAAATAGAAATTTCATTGGCCGTTCGAAGGACTCGGAACTCTATCCAAACCAATCGTCTTCATACTGGCGGAAAATACGAAGGTTCAAGGGTCCTATTAAATTCTTCCATATTTCCGATGAGATTAGCGTTTCACCCATGTTATACCCACATGGCCATTTCCGTCCATTTGAATGGCTCTTACGTGTACGACTACTGATTTATCCACGTCTTCAGTTTTCTTATACCCTGTATTATTCACCTAGCAATTCAAACGGGATTGTGAACCGATTGGCTATGTGTTTCTTTTTTACCAATCTACCATTTAATGTATGTATATTTCCAACCATGTTTGCCTATTCCCCATGCGCGCGTCACCAGCCTCACCGTCGTCAGTATTTATCACTAGTCGTTAAACATTGGCTGAATTCATCAGCCACCATAATTAAATGTCTTTAATTGGTTTTCATTGTTTCCAAAGGACGGACCTTGGGTATAAGTCCTATTTAATCCATCGATTCAAATGCTCCAGAGTCATTTTTTTTTACTCTTCCTCTATTTCGTCTGCGAGGAAGAAGATGCACAGCCTTCTGAGTATTAGCACTGCTCATCATTTTTTTTCCTTCTGGTCTCCGTCTGCATTACATTACTTCTGTTTCTATTCTCTCCTCTGATTTGACCACTTTTCAACTGCACCGTACGCGAATTTTACATGTTTTATGTGAGTTTCTGTTTTCCATTTTTGGGTCACGGTTTTCACGCGGATTATTCTCTCTATTTGGGATTGTCTTGGAGGTTTGCATGATTTTCGTTCATTCCGTGGTCTCGAACAAATCGTTTTACATAATTTTGGTGTGATCGCTCGTCGTTCGTTTTTATTATCCAACTTAATTGGGCGATTATACAAGGTCAAGGTTATCACACTTGAAATCACGTATTGTGTTGTGCCCGATCTTTATGCTAATCTCTCAATGTGAAGTTGAGTGTTCAAGAAAAAGCAATGGCAAAATCTCCATCTTCCTTGCGGGGCTTCGCTCCTTCGGTGTTGCTTTGCCAATCGGTTCGATCGAGTATGTGAAATACGTAGATCCTAAACGACCATTGAATGTTTGGATCGGGGATCTCATGCACGGGATGACTGAAGAAAAAATTGGTCAAATGACTCGAGATTGAACAAAGATCTCCTTGCGGGGCTTCGCTCCATCACCGACGGGAGACCACTCTTATAAGTATTGTGTTTTATTTAAAATATTTTTTAGTCCATTTAAGTCTTTAATATCTGTCATTTGTTCCATTCCATCTTTTTACTATATCGTTGTCCTGCTCTAGACAGTTGTTTACGAACTTATCGATGTTGTTGATGAATGAGAGACTTTATACCAGTTTAACTTTGAAATCATGGATGAATGGTTTTTTCGGAACTTGTACTTCATAAATACGTCTACTTTGTTAATGTCAATAGTAAGTAATACTCCCTCCGGAGTTAGTACGTGCACGTAGATGTCGCTGAACCCTAGCGTCAGATGAATAGGTATTTATTCCTTTCTTTATATAAGTGTCTAATCGTTCTTTATATTAATTGCAATATAAATTTAAGATCACATCTGTAGTACAAACATTATTTATTTTATAAAATATATAGGTATATTATTAAATTATTATTGTCTTTAATTATTATTGAGAAAGTATAGATAGGGGTATTATAGGAAAAAATTGACAAAAAGTTAAAACTTGCTCTTATAATTAGGACCAAAACTAACTCCAAAATTTACTCTGATAATTAGGACCGGACCGGAGGGAGTATTTCACTTTGTAGTGGAAATCCTTCAGTTGTTGCTTTAGGGGTACTCCCGCCTTTTGGGCTTTCATAATTAAGCTATGCTAAGGTTTTAGATAAGGAGGATGTTGGTCGCATTCTGTTTGTTAAGATAACCAGGACCCGTGGTTAGTTACGTTTTTCCCTTTATATGAAACAAATAAATTATTGTATTTTTTTTTATTACTAATATATTGGTGAGCTAACATGTGTCTGTTCACATTGTAGATGGGGAAATCATTTTTGTAAGCCACTGTGACATCTCTGAAGCACTTTTCAATTATAACCCTGTACTATAGTTGATTTTCGTCTGAAACTTCATCGTGCATCTGCTGCTCATATTACTGATGACAACGACTACCCAAGATCTTCCCGCCATTTGTTCAATGTTTTGCCTTAAGGCGTGTTGTCAATTTCTTCTTCTTCTTCTTTTTTAAATTACTTTTTAGCATTTAGGAATTTGCAAACAACAGAATCGTTTTTGAGAACTCTTGATCATCAGTTTCATGCTTGTAATATTTTGTAATTTTGATTATTGTAGTAGCTGTTTTGTGTAGTTGTTATTTCCTTATCAATTAATGGTTAATGATATCAAATCTTAATTATGTCCTTTCGGTTTTGGAATTTTAAAAATATCCTTTTCTTCAGTTAATTGTGTTGTATTTTATTTGGAGAGAAATTGTTTTATAATAATATACGGCTAGGAACATTATGATAATACGCAAGTTGTTGTTTGGTTTTATATTATGTGTGTGTTAAAAAAATGTGTGCTTCCTTCGTAACGTACATGCATGTTGTGTCAACTTTTTTCGATGTTTAAATTACAGATTTTGAATAATGAACAAAATTTTGTCATTGTGCATTTATATTCTATACAATAAGTACAATAAATTAAATACAACAAATACAATTAATACATGTATCTACTGTTTTAAAATTAATATCATGATTGTTGCCTCTACTTTGTTGTCTTTAGTTATTAAAACCGATTTTTGTTGTCAACTTTAATTTTTTAACTAATACCCTTGATGCATGCCGTTTCGTCATCGTCTTTCGAACATTTCTGAGCACATTTTCAAGAAATTAAGAGATTTTGACGTAAGTTTTATTTTAACTGGATGAGACTACTTTTTATATGAAATGTTCTCTTCAGATATCAAAACCTATTATGATTAGCTTAAGTTATTTCTATGTACTTGTTTTCTTTTTAAATTTGATTTACGTGCCCAATATATTTCCATGATTATAGTCGGAGTAAGACATAGTTAATGGCATCACGAGACGAATGTATCCACGTGGCAATCATTCTCCACTATAAATTATCCTCTATTTAAACTCAGTTATTATTACCAATGCAAGTCATAACATTTTTATTACCTATTTGCTTAAAAAAAACTAATTCAGCATTTACCATTTAATATTCGTTTAGTTCCAACGTTGTTAGTCTATTCCCCATATATCGCTAGGCTTTTTCCCAACAGTTTATATGCAGAGAGAAAGGGCCGCAAAGGGCCGCATCGGTGCTCTTAATACAATTCTCAAAGCACCATTTATTTCTTCCTTATTTCCGTGACAATAACCCTTTTCCCCACTCTCTTCAATCTTATTGTGATAAGTTTGAAATTTATTTAACCTTCCTATTGGTCCTTCCATTCGGTCATCCATGAAAAATTCATTATCAAATAGGAATACAGGTTTTGCATTTTTTATTTATTTTTTGGTACATCTTAATACATTTAATAAATGATTTTTCATTATTAATCCATTATCAAATATATCGTATTATCATATTACGGTCATCTGAGTAATGCATTTAATGCTACTTTAGTCACTCTTAATCCGAATATACTAGAGGCATCGTTGTTGAAGGAAAGGTTAGACCTTAATTAATAATTTGTCAAGTCCCTTTATTATTTAAATAATTTTTTTAAAACTTATATCAATAAATCCTCCAAGATAATGTATAGACTCAACCAAGATTCTTTAACCACCGACTATTTAGTCAAATATTAAGTGCCGAATATCCAACATACTCGGTTGAATCACTGCTTAGTTTTCAAACCAGAATTCCATTGTCTGATATTTAGAAGTTAGAGCAAGTAAATTTTTTTTTTCATTTTTTCATGTCTTTATATTCTTTTACTTTTACTATTTATTTTATTCCTTCTTCTATATTGTTAGAAAAATGGTAACAATCATTTAACATGCAAGTACGGTTTATATTATATTTCGTTCAATGTTTAGGAGTGCGATGTTGTCTCAAAGTTGACTATTTAAAATTGTGACCGCGTAATCACAAGTATATATAGCACCAATGATACCCCAGGCTCTCAAGAAGCATTTGATGAAATTTCCCACTACCACAATTGTAGGTCTGTATCTTCATGTGAGGCATTGTGGAGAATTTTTGGGTTTAACATACACCATAGACAACCACTTTGTTGAGAGACTAAGTTTTCATCTTCATCAACAACAAGCAATTTATTACTCTTAAAACTAGAGGACGTCATCGCTTGTCAACAATCCTAGAGTTAAAGAATCAATGTTCCTTGCTTGGTTTGAAAAGAATAAGGATGACCTGTTTGCAAGAATGCTAACTTATTCTCAATTCCCTAACTACTTTACATTTGTTAGGGAAAAAAGAATTTGGAAGCATCGTGAACGTGATTTTTCCATTGGAAGGCTTGGTCATTGTACACTTGCTCAAGGAGAGTTATATTACCTACGTTTCTTTGTTGTCAAAAGTTTGAGGTCCAAAGAATTATGCGAGATATTAGGAATGTTAATAATGTTGTCTATCTGACATTCAGGGAAGCATGTTATGCACTTGGATTGTTAGATGATGATAATGAGTATATCGATGCAATTAAAGAAGCATCATTGTGGGCATCAAGCAATTACCTTCGTCACTTTTTCACCAGTATGTTATTAAGTCATTCCTTATCACAGCCGGGTATTGTTTGGGAACGGACAAAAGAGATGATGTGTGAAGATTTGTTATATATCACACGGGGCAATCAACTTTTTCCAGGTACGTTGCTTTATTAATGCTTTACTTTTAGGTGAAGTGTTAATTGTTTTTTTAGGATAATGCTTATTCATTCTATGAAAATGTTGAAACCGGTTGAAAGACAATTGTCATGAATATATTTAGTTTTACAAAAATATTATTCGTACTAACTACTCAACCTAATGAGGTATTATGTCGAAAATCAAAATGTTAAGTCTGTTTTAAATTAATTTACCACGTCAATACTACTAAACAAATAATTAAATGTTTTCTTTCATATTTTAGAATTGCAGTTTTCGACTACTAGTAAAGAAGCTGCTGGACTGTTTGAAATTGGATAACTTTTTCTACGCAACGGTAAAAGCCTCGACGACAATCCATCTTTGCCTAAACCAAGTGAAGAAAACATCATTGACATGTCAAACCATCTAATACTTCAGGAGTTAAACTACAACAAAGAAAGAGAGAGTGATAAAGCCAATAGGTTGCAAAATCTAATGACTGATGAGCAAAAAGAGATATTCCATAAAATACTTTTCTCTGTTTCTTCACAGAAAGGTGGTTTCTTTTTTTCTTTTTCTTTTTTTGCATAAATTTGGTGGTACTGGGAAAACGTTCATTTGGAATGCATTGACAGCTTCCATAAGATCTAAGGGGGTATCATATTGAATGTAGCATCCAGTGGAATTGCAGCAACTTTACTATCATCAGGCAGAACTTCGCATTCAAGGTTTTTAATTCCTATCGACATCAATGAAGATTCTATTTGTCCAATTACTCAAAATTCTCCAACAACAAACCTGATCAAGCTGCTAATCTAATTATTTGGGATAAAGCTCCAATGGTGAAGATACATTGTGCAGAGACTTTTGACAAAACTTTAAGGGAATTAATGAAGACCAATAGTATATTTGGAGGAAAATGTGTCGTCATGAGCGGTGATTTCAGACAAATTCTTCCAATCTTTCCTAAAAGTAGAAGAGCTGAGATTGTAGATGCATCTAATAATGCTTTTCCTCTTTGGAATGAATGGCAGTTATTGCAATTGACCAAAAATATGAGACTGAAGTCTTCCACAGATCCAGCTGAGGAAGAAAAAATAAAAGCATTCTTTGAATGGTTGCTGCTTGTAGGAGAGGGTGTCATTGGATTACCACACAATGGTATTGCAAACATAACATTACCATCTGATTTGTTACTTTATAATGATGATAATCCAATAAGGTGCATCTTTCAATCTACTTACCCAAATTTAGTTCAGTGTTTATTCGAGGAAGATTACCTGAACAACAGGTCAATTTTAACCTCAACTATGGAACATGTCGACTCATTGAATGAGTACATTTGTTCTTTGCTGCCAGGAGATGAAGCAGAATACTTTAGTGTTGACTCTATAAATCGTATAGATCATGCAAATGATAGTATCAATGATCTGTATGATACGAGTTTCTAAATTCAATTAAATGTTTCGGGATTCCTCATCATAAATTGATTTTGAAGGTGGGCGTACTGTTATGTTAATAAGGAACATTGATCAAGCATCGAGATTGTGCAATTGTACAAGGCTTCAAATTACACAACTAGGCAAGAACGTCATTAAGGCAAAGATGTTGAATGGCACCAATGCAAGCCAAGACATTTTGATACATAGGATGGACATGAATCCATGTGAATCTAAACTTCCTTTCAAGATGACTAGAAGACAATTTCCAATCATCATTTCATTCGCCATGACAATTAACAAAAGTCAAGGCAAATCGATGTCAAATGTAGATCTTTACCTACCAAGTCCAGTTTTCTCACATGGACAACTTTATGTTGCTTTATCTAGGGTAAAGAGTTTCAAAGGTCTAAAAATACTAATTTTGGATGAGTTTAATAAGTGTATTGACAACACAATTAATGTGGTTTTTTCTAGAACATTTTACCACATTAATAGTTGTGAGGGGAAAAATTGTTCCACTTTGTTATTGTTGTGCTTTCAATATAATTGTTATATGAATTCATGTTTTTTGTACTTCCATTTGTGTTTTTTTAGGGCTTCAATTTATCTATTTATTAATAAAACTACATTGTTATCACATTTATGCTTTAGTTGTCTAAATTTAAAACCGAATAGAACTCCACACTCCGTGCAACGCACGGGTCTAAAGTCTTGTTGACAAACTAAAAAACTAAAATAAAATATAGTTATAATAAAAACTACAAGTACAAGTTGAAGTTTCGGAGGGGGGCAAATATGTAGGGAAAATATCAATGAAGGATTGCTGAAGGAGTTTTGTTGCTGAAAAGAACTACTAGATTATAAATTTTCTTTGCAATCCTAAGGATCAAACTAATGAAAATATGCTATATATATACAAACTTACCCGGAAGGTGGGTCAACTCTATTCTGAAACTTTGATTTCTTGGAGATATAACAACTTGCAATGGATTCTTCATCATCACAATGAATTCTTGCTTCTCAGATAAGTCGACATCACCATCATTTGAAACCCTCCACTCAAAATTCCAAACCAGATTGGCCAAATTATAACCTGGGCACATTCTTCTCCTTGCTCCAAAGGGCATCATCTTCCGACCAAACATTCCATGAACCCTAGTCGTCTCTTCTCGCCGTCTATGTTTGTTTCTTCTCTCTCTTCGACTGAAGACCCATTTTCGGTAAATCCTTCCATGAACCCTACTCATCTCTTCTTTTCTACGCCATCTATGTTAACCGCCTCCCTCAGCGGCAATCAACCAACCACGCCACCATAACCCTAGCCCTTACGTTGAAAAGCATAAAGACGAGCGCTTTCTCATTCGCTCATGGAGATCACGTTTTTTCGTCTTCTTTCGTTTCTTTGTTAACACACACACGAAAAGCTACTATCTTTGTTCATTTCATCACCGCCTCCCTCATTGTTTTCCTCTTCTTTTGTCTCTTCGCTAAAATTCACGCACACACACGAGAGGAAGCCACTATCTTTGTTTCTTCTCCTTCTCCCTCATCGGTTGTTTGTTTTTAAGCTAGATTGGCATTCAGATCTTCATCACCATGTAGCTCTTCGATCTCCTTACCATACCATAGTACAATGCCCTGTTTTTTTTTTTTTTTTTTTTCAATTTTTCCTATGGATATGATCGATCTACTGTAGCTCAAAGATATAAATATTGCTGAATTGAATATGTGATACAAGTAATGGATACTTGTTGATATTCAAAAAGGCTCTAATTCTAGTTATTATAGCCTTATTTGAATCATGTACCGAATAGCCGAATATATCTATGATTTGCATATGCATATATAATTACATATACAATAATTTTCTTAAAAAAATAAATTACGTCGTATGAAAAAGGGCCCTTTGGATAGTGTAACTGTGTTGGAAAACTAAACTCTATATATAGCTCTTCTGGTGACGCGACGTGTGCTTTTGATATGGTTGTGGCATCCTTCTCCAAATTATGACTGGCAAACGGTACAAGTGAATAGCAACTATAATTTAAACTGTGTTGGAAAACTAAACTCTAGTTCTGGTTATCTAATTGATCAGTTTTTTTCTATATTCCCATTTTCAATTCTGGACTGCTATGTCTTCCATCCTTGTTCTACTTTCAATACCAAATTTCATTTTATTGATGTCTTTCAGAGGACCTTGGGGTTCCCTTTCACCTATTCCTGAGAATAATGCTATTGCTGTTGATACCAAGTTTTGTATTTTTTTCCTTTCCTCCTTGACTATGTGTGGAAATATTTTGTTTGTTCTTAATTATTGAGTTAGAATCTATTTCCTTGCCTAATTTTAGGGAGGATCTGTGTTCATTGCTTCTCATGATTCTTGTGCATATTGTTGGGATGTGGTATGTATTTGTTGAAGGTGAATATTTTGTATATATTAATTAAAATTTGTTATCATTCTATTGTTTCATAATTGATTTGCTCCAAGATTTTGGGAATTCAGAGATTATAAATTGCTATCTGAGCCGAGTTTTCTAACTCAGACCATAGTACTCTTTCTTTTAAAGATATATTAAAAGATTTCCTTTTACTCTATATTGAATTACATGACAATATAATACAAGACGTCACACAAATTTGATTTATAAAATCAAGACGTCCTGATTTGTGGCGTCCTGATTTTAAAATCAAGACGCCACAATTACAATTATACAATTGTGGATGTGAATTGTGGCATCTTGATTTTAAAATCAAGACGCCAAAAATCAAATATGTGACGTCTTGAAATAAAATTAGGACGACAAAAATCACGCCAATTCTCCCTTGATGCTTGATTTTTGGCATCCTAATTGGGGTTTAGAGCGCCTTAATTAAGACGTCCTGAATATTATTTAGGACGCCAAAAGTGTGCATTTTTTGTTACCCCTCCGAGACGTCCCTCAGAAAAGGGACGTTAATTGGGTCTTATTTAGTCGTTTTTTAGCTTTTTTGTAGTAGTGTCATCATCACAAGCCTTATATTTGTTTTCCACTATGTATACTATCTTTGAAGGTCCCCTTTGTAATACCCTTTGGGATATTTATCCGGAATATTATAAATAAAAGTTGGATATTTCGATAAGTGAAATTGCAATCTCCATTCTTGGGTAATTATAGTCTATTTTCTAGGTAGAATTTCTGTAAGAAATTAGGGAGTTTAAGGGTCAAAGTGCCAAAATGACCAAAATGCCCCCGCAAAGGGTAATTAACTTAGAAAATTCATGAAAAATCCTAAAAGTCAAGTAAAATGACCAGTTGAATTAAGAGAGTATATTATCTCTAATTACAGTAATTAAATAAATTACAAACTTGGGAAAATGAGAATGGATGCTCATAAAGTAATAAAATGACCAAAATACCCTTGTAATTATGAAACAATGCAAGAGGCATGGAAATGCTAATGTTAATACAAGAATATGAAGGTAAGGAAGCATTCTAATTAAGAAAAATACCAACTATGATTAAAAGAGTAATTAAGTAATTAATAGCTAATTACTTAAGCATAAGCAAAGGAAATTTCAAGAATAATTATGTGAAGCTCTAAAATTAGTGGAAATTAGTTGAATATTAATAAAATGTATTTACTAATTAAATTGGAAAGTTTTGAGAAAAATAGTTGAGTTTAGGTATTTTTAAACCTAAATACAAGAATGGACCAATTAGGGAATTTTGTAGAATTTTTAATAAAAATTGAATTAAGTAATTAATTAATTCTTGAAAAACATTTACAAAAAAAAAAAAAAAAAGGCTGCCGAAAATTGGCCAAAGAATTTGAGGATAAGAAGCAAAATTTGATATCTTGATATTTTGCAAATTTTTATTATATAATATAATTAAAAAGCATGAATAGTAATCTTATATTTAGGAAACAGATCCTATCTAGGGAACCAGGAATAGGAATTCCAAAGTCAAGGTAAAATATTGATCGGTGAGTTTTTACCTTCAAGTGACCTCTTCCTAAAGTCAATTCCGAAACCCGTAGCACATTGTCCTAATAAGACGAAATAGGGGAAAATCGCTAGTCACATTTTGGGAAAATGAGGAAATAAATTATAACTCAACATCTAGGGATGAGTTTATAATTATAAAAATACATTTGGAATCGTTGACTTATTATCTAGAGCTTGATGATTCCGAAACCGATTTCGACACCGGACGCGTACGGACACGTTTTTCGAGAAACTTCAAGACATGCTTGGAACCCCGTCTAAAGTCAAAATTCAAGTTATAATAGATATTATTGATGATAAAGAGAAGGTCTTCAAAGTTCTAAATCTAGAATTTTGAGATTTCTCCGAAATTACGCGAATCGGGTACCGATCGAGAAATACTACTGACCGGGCCATAAAGTGAGGTGAGTCATCACTTCTTGGCCAATCCTTGGCTGCCAAACAGCCCAAAGATGTCGACCAAAGGGGGGTGAGGTGGAGTTTGTGACTTTGTGTTCAAGTTGCATTAATGGGTTCTTTACAATTTGGAATTCCAAACAAAGCCTTAACCAAAGTCTATAAATAGGAGGCATGCTCCTTGAGAAATCCTCACACCATTTCTTTCTAGTCTTGACCGAATTTCTTGAGAGAGAAAGTAGAGAGATAAGCTCTGGGGAAAAGCTCTGCGGGAATTCTTCAACGGGTAAGTCTTTTGGCCATTAGCTTTTAAGTCTTTAGTTCGGTAGTTAGTAGAATTGTTAGTTAGATTTAGGAAGTAGGTGATAAGATTCCTATGCTTGTTTTTAGGCCTCATTGCATTGAAAAATGTGCCTAAAGAGGTAAAAACATAGTAGGGGTCGAGTCGCGAAAAGTTGGAACTTTAGCGGTTCTTTTTAAAAGTAAGGGTAGAATTTGTTAGAATAGCCTTTAAATTTCAAGTATGATTTGGGTATCATATGGGAGGGCTATTTTAGTCATTATTTTCGAAAATCATAGTTGCGTCGAAGTTCGCAAAATTTCGGGAAGAAAATTTGCTAGAGTAACGGCGTCTTGAGTGAAATTCCGCCTGATTAGGGGTAGAAGGGCAAAATGGTAATTTTTACCTAAAAAGCCGAGTTATAGTGTCAAATCGCTAATAAAGGTGATATTATTCTTATAGGATATCGAATCTCGATTTTGCCCGTTCTGTTGCCCGACGAACCGTTTGAAGTTCACGTTCTTCCGTGAAAGTACGTCTTCCGCGGTAGTACCTAACGTTGCCAACGAAGGTACGGACGCGTCATGTAACACTAATCTTGTACATCTTAAATACTTATATGTCAATGATATGTTCGTAGACCGTTATACGCAGTTATACGGGTTATAGTTTTGGTAACACCGTTTTGTTTTCCTAGCGCCGAGGACACGAGTAATTATCGTGGCACCGTGAATAGTGCGAGTGTTATTGTTTACCTTATGGGGCTTTACATATTGCTTTGTGCTTATGTTTGTCGGCATAATGATCATGCATCGTTTGTATGCTTATGATATACTTTTGTGGTATTAGCTCTAGAAATATCTCGTTGTCCGTATATTGTATTGTTTGGGTATGAGGTTAACCGTTACCCGAGATTCAATATGGTGAATTGAATCTCACTGTAGCTTCAGGTCGGAGGACCACGGTTCGGGATCGAGGCAAGTGCCCTAATAGACGTGCAGGAAGACTATTTCTATCTTATCGTTTTCTATTCTTGTATTCGTCATTCCGCTATTTCATTTCTAAACCTTAGGACTATTGTAATCTATACAATATTACACAATGGTTGATGTTTTGGCTATGAACTGATCACTCTTTCGCTCTATTGCTCTACTCTGATTGAAAAAAAAAAAAAAAAAATTGCGTTTCAAAATGGGATGTTACACCCTTTTCCGTACAATTCATTTTTTATAAAAACAAATTGACAACAATATAATACTTGACGGTTATTTAAATGGCCGTCAAATACTATTACATTATTCGACGGTCTCACCGTACAACTGTGAAGTATGTCCAATATACTTAACAGTCATTAAAAAACACCGTCAAGTAATGAAATCCATGGCTTACTAAAAAATCATCAATACATGATAGTTTTTTTGTCAGAACCGTCAAATATGGGATCAAATATTTGACGTTTAGGAACCATCAAATACCGGCTCTTGGAATATATGACGCGTCCTTATTTGAGGATTCAAAATCATCAATTATTGACAAAAAGAACAGCCATATATTTATAATTATGTAATAGTGCTACCTGAAAATATGATACATCATACAATCCCAAGATATTTGCTCAAAAAAAAAATAAAATAACAACCCACTAGTCAGCACTAACAATGAAACCACTTGGTAAATATGACTCCTGCTTATTTGGCCCACCCGTGTAAGTTTTTTGAATCATGCTGATCACCATTTAGAACCTTGGAGATAAATATACCTGTAATGAATTCTTCATAACCACGGAAAGTTCTTGTTTCTCAGACAAATCAACTTCACCATTTGAGGCCTTCCACTCAAAATTCCAAACAAGATTCGCCACAAAGTACTCCAAATGCAACATTGCCAAAATATATCCTGGGCACATTCTTCCTCCTACCCCAAAGGGCATCATTTTAATCTCTTTCCTTCCACTAATATCAAATGGTTCACCTCCATTTTTCTCACTACTCATCAAAAACCTCTCTGGCTTGAATTCCATTGGATCTTCCCATACATCTGGGTCCAACCCAATCTGTGTCACGATGAAGTTTACACTCCCATTCTTAGGCACCAGATACCCGTTGAAAACCAAGTCCCATGAAACTGCATGTGGCAACGAAAAATGTCCAGGTGGATGACGCCTTAGTCCCTCCAAAACTACAGCTTTCAGATATGGCATTCTCATAAAATCTTCCTCTTTCACTTTTGTTTCTAATTCCTCTCTCTCACCCACCACTTCTCTTATTTCCTTTACAAGCTTTTCTTGGATGTCAGGGTACTTCACCAAATTTGCTAAAATCCATTCTAATGCTGTTGCTGTTGTATCAGTTCCTGCCATCAATATCTCAGAACATATGGAAACAAGTTCATCTTCATTAAGCTTTCGTTTTTCCTCTGGTAGCTCCAAATCAAACAATGTATCCACGTATGAAACTATAGCTTCTTCCTTTTTTTTGTTCAACTTTTCTTCCTTTGCTTTCTTTCCCGCCCTTATTAATGGAATCAACACGTCTTCTTGTTCCTTCCGAATCCTGTACAGTTCTCCCCAACTCTTGTGACACAATATACGAGTGAGACTTGGCAAGAAATTAAGCTTATTGAACCCATGCAAGTTCAACATTAAACGACGATGAACATCTTCGATCTCCTTGATTTTCTTGTCGTTTAATCCTTCACCGAAGCACATGGACACAAGCAAACAAGACATAGCACGTCGGAGATAGTCAATGACCGTAATGGATTTGCCTGATTCTGAGTCAAATTTCAGGCCGTTGAGAAGAGCGTCTAAAACCCAGTTACGAGTACCTGAGAAGGATTTGATTCGGGTCGGGTTAAGAAACTCGTGGGTGAGGTTACGACGGAGCAAGCGCCAAGTGGGACCGTAGAAACAAGAGCTGATGTTATGCTGGTTACTATTGAAGATCTTGCTGGTGGCGAGGGCTTTGGGGCGGTCGGAGAAGACGACGCCGTTTTGAATGAGGGCTTGGTGGGCCAGAGATCGATCGGCAATGAATATATTAGAACGAGAACCGACTGGGAGATTGATGATGGGACCATATTTGGCATGAAGATTTCGAAGAATGGGTTCAAGTTCTGAGAATGGTTTGCGAAGAAAAAGAAGAGTACCGATGAGAGGGACACGTGGAGGGCCAGGAGGGAGAGGAGGGGAGGGAGAGGGAAAGAGAAGATTGAAGAAAACTCTGATGACAAAGCAGAAACAGAGAGAGAAGACGATCAGGTGCCAAAACTCCATGACCGATGAGTGAGAAAAGATGATAAAATTGAGAGAAAATATAGGAAGAGGAATGAGGCTAGGACTGAGAAAACAAAGACGGAAGACATATGGGAGGTCGATGATTTCCAGTGAACTTTGGCTTGCGCCGACTATTGATCCCAAAAAGTTGGTGTTTTTGTTTGTCTCTCTGAATTCTTTTTCGTTGAGATCTGAGATGCTTCCATTGTTAAAGATTATGAAGTCTCTGAAGTACATGGCTATGTGACAGATTGTTTATAAATTTAAAATATTTATTTTATTTATTTTTCAACGTTGCATGGTTCAATATTAATATTATTATATTAAAATGTCTTTTTCCAACGTCAACAAATCAGACCGGATGCTTAATCATAATTAAACACACATAAATTTATAATATGCCATGACTATTTTTAATTGTAATTCTGATATCAATTAACCCCAACAGCAACGACCAGTTAACCCATAACAAATTCTGAAATTTTACTGTACCTATGAACAAAAATGAAAATAAGTTTCATGGGTAAAAAGACAATGATGCCCTTGCTTTTCTTTTTATAAAAATAAAATCAATTTGTTGTTGGAGCTTTGATGACAGGTCACCGGCAGCTGCAAGCGGGAGTTGCCTCCAGTGATCAAAATTAATTTGCATTATTCATTTGAGTATTCCACTTATTCATAAAGAATGACACACTTACAAATGAGATTTATTTAATTTATGTTGTTCATAGGTGTATTTTACTTGTTTATGAAGAATTTGACTGTTGTAAATGGGAAATATGCATATTAACAATATGCATTAATTGGTTAATAAGAAAACATATAATTATGAACCAGTCCGAGTGTTCAACTCTTTATGAACAAGTGAAATACACATGAACAACACAAATTGAATAAGTATCATTTGTAACTGTACAATTCTTCATGAACAAGTGTAATGATGAATGAAAACTAACTAACAATGTACCCAAACAATGTAAACAATTTACCTAGCCAACCAGAATTGACTGGTCCTTCTCTTATTTATAGTAAATAATATGTACATACAATACAAAATGGGCTATGGCTAAACTTATAAGCCCAAACAGTAAAAGCCCAAACTATACAACTAACATATTCTAACACCCCCCTTCAAGTGGGGGACTAAACAAATTTGTAGTGCCCAACTTGCGAACACAATTATCATGCCCTTCTCTACCAAGCGGCTTTGTCAACACATCTGCCAACTGATTTTTCGAAGGTACATGCAATAAATCAATAATACCCTGTTGAAGTTTTTCACGTACGAAGTGACAATCAATCTCAATATGCTTCGTACGTTCATGAAATACAGGATTCGTAGCAATGTATATCGCTGCCTTATTATCACTCAATAATCTGGTAAGCCAAACTATTTCCGACATCTCTGTTCCAAGTACCCTATACTCGGCTTCAGCTGACGACTTGGAGACGGTATGTTGTTTCTTTGATTTCCAACACACCAATGACTTTCCCAACTTAATGGCGTATCCCGTAATCGATCTCCTAGAGTCATGACATGCGCCCAATCGAATCTACATAGCACTCCATACCGAACCGGTTTGTCGAAGAGAGAAGAATCCCAAGTCCCGGGCAACTCTTGAGATATCTCACAACACGAATTGCAGCCGCCATGTGTGATTTCCTCGAAGCCCTCATAAATTGACTCAAAGTCTGCACAACATAGCTAATATCAGGTCGAGTATTAGTAAGATAACATAACCTACCAATCAAACGACGATAGACCGCTGGATCCAACAACAAGGGATCTATTTTGCGTCTTCGCTTCTGTGTTGTACGGGCACTCTTGCTTGTATCAGGTTTCACATGTCCTTCTAGACTCAACCGGGTGCTTCTTTCCATGGGAATGGATAGTGGCTTTGCCCCACTCAACCCCATATCACTAATGAGATCAAGAGTGTATTTTCTTTGATTGAGCACTATTCCCTTCTCTGAGTGAGCCAATTCCAACCCAAGGAAATATCTCAAATGTCCTAGATCCTTGATTTTTAATTGATGATGCAAATAAGCTTTAACATCCTCTATTCCCTGCATATTGTCTCATGTAATAACCAAATCATCTACATATGCCAAAACAAGGGTTATTCCATTTTCATTCGATTTAATAAACAAAGAGTAGGCATACTTGCTCTGCCTAAACCCCCCTTGAATCAATGCATTAGTAAGTTTCACATTCCATTGCCTAGATGCTTGCTTCAACCCATACAAGGATCTGCGAAGTTTACAAACTTTATTTTCGCCAAAAATATCAAATCCTTGTGGAATGCGCATGTAAACCTCTTCATCTAAGTCCCCTTGCAAAAACGCATTGTTGACATCCATTTGAAAGAGATGCCAACCATGCATTGACGCAAGTGTGAGGATGGTTCTTACTGTGACCATTTTAACGACCGGGGAGAAGGTCTCAAAATAATCAATCCCTTCCTGTTGACTGTATCCCTTAGCCACTAACATTGCTTTATACCTCTCAATGTTACCTGAAGAGTCATATTTAATTTTAAAGACCCATTTGCAACCAATAGCCCATTTACCTTTGGAAAGAGAAACAATGTCCCATGTCTGATTATCTTCTAAGGTGGCCATTTCCTCATGCATGGCCTTCATCCACTTGGGATCCTTAGATGCCTCTTGAAAAGTAGAAGGCTCAATGAGCTTATCAGTAATTAACAAATAATCCTTGTAATCCTTCGCAATATTGGCATATGAGATATATTCATGAATAGGATACTTACAACTGGTTTTAAGTGTCTCACCATTTTGAACCTCTCCAAGGCATATGTATTCGTTCAGCCATGCTGGAGCTCGTTTATCTCTTGTTGGTCGTGGCTCCTTCAGTAAAAGCTGTTCTGAATCAATAGACGACTCATTCCTAGGTGGATCACGATCACAAGGATAGGGTGTATCCCCAGGTTCCACATGAACAGAACCGAACTGTGGAAGAGCTTGCAAATCATGAGTATCATAGAGAAAAGGATTTAAATCAGATGGAAAATAACTTGGTTGTACCGTAGGTGTGGTGTCTTTAAAAGGAAAGCGCGTTTCATCAAATCTAACATGTCGACTAACCATCACAGTTCGTTTAAGCAAATTATACAGCAAATAACCCTTTTGATTAGGTGGATATCCCAAAAAAATGCAAGCATCAAAACGAGGCTGAAATTTGTCAGTATTGTTTTGGAGTGTCATAAAAGCTAAACAACCAAAAACTTTAAGATGAGAGAGATCGGGCTGTTTATTGTACAACATTTCATCATAGGGAGTTTTATAATTCAATGGTTTGGAGGGAGTGCGATTGATCAAAAAAGCAGTTGTCTTAATGCTTTCTCCCCAAAATCGGATTGGCACATGAGAGGAGATGATGAGACTACGAGCAACATTCAAGAGGTGTCTATGTTTTCGCTCCACCACACCATTTTGTTGAGGTGTGTATGGACAAGTTGTTTCATGCACAATACCCTTACAATGAAAAAAATCAGCAAGCTCATTATTCACAAACTCAAGACCATTGTCACTTCGAACCCTTTTAACATTGGCAGAGAATTGATTATGAGCATATGCAATAAAAGTCTTGAGACAAGAAGCACTTTCATGTTTATTTCGCATCAGAAAGATCCAGGTACATTTAGAAAAGTCATCAACAATAGCAAGAAAATATCTATGACCAGAATATGTGGGTACTTTATAAGGTCCCCAAGTATCAACATGTATCAACTCGAAAATACTATGAGTAACAGAAGTGCTACAAGGAAAAGATAAACGAGTTTGCTTTGCCTGAGAACATGTGTCACAATTTTCCATAGAGGAATGAGCAACATCTTTATTTAGAGATTCCAAATGTTTGAGAACATCTAAAGGGGCATGACCCATCCTATGATGCCACAAAACAGAATAGTCTTTAGTATGATGAGTAGAATGCAAGTGCATGATACCCTGAGATTGTAGAGTCTCCTCAACTAAGTACAATCCATTAGAGACCTTACCAATCACGTGGGAGTTCCCAGTTAACTTCTCCTGCAAGGTGCAGAAGTCAGGATGAAATGATATAGTACATCGCATTTGCCTAGTGAGCCTAGAAATGGAGACCAAATTGAAACAACATTGGGCAGTAAAATATACATCATGCAACACAATATTATCAAATAATCGTATTGTCCCTATATGTGTAACGGTTATTTTATCTCCATTAGGCATTTTAATTTTTCTAAGTGGACCAAGATAAGGGGCAACAGTGTCAAAAATGGCAATATTATTAACAACATGACATGTGGCACCTGAATCTAGTATCCAATGAGATTTAGTTAAGGTATGAGGCAATGCGTTAATCAAACCTGAGATGCTTTCCTCAACATATCCAGCAGCCCCAACAGCTACCTCATCTGAATCCTTCTCGCGTGCGAAGAAGTTGGTTATATTGCTCGTGGGTCAATGTAGGAGGAGAGGAGGTGGATTGGGATGCATTTGGTTCTCCCACAGCTGGATTGGCATGATTATCTTGGTTTTTTTGATTGAGGTGAGGCGGGAAACCAATAATCCGATAGCAAGTGTCCCTTTTGTGACCATTCCTGTTGCAATGACTACAGATATCCTGAGAACGACCTTTACCCCCGCCACGCCCCTGTCTACCACCTCTAGTGGTCAAAGCACTGCCATCAAGAGGACTGACATAAATCGGAATAGTAAGATGACGTTGGGCCTCTTCTTGAACAAGCATAGAATAAGCTTGGTTGACCGTTGGGAGTGGAGACATAAGCAAAATCTGTGATCGAACAGGCTGATATATCTCATTAAGCCCCATAAGAAATTGAAACAAACGCTGTTGTCCACTGATTTTAACAAACTCTTGAGAAGTGTTGCATTTACATGAGGGCAAGGGTACTAACACAGAATACTCATCCCATAAGTCCTTTAATTTGGTAAAATATGCAAAAAACCGACAAACTATTTTGAGCGTAGATGCAATAGAACGATGTAAGGAATAAATGTGTCCACCATCTACCTTGTTAAAGCGCTCCTGGAGGTCTTGCCATACCCAATGAGACGAATCAGCAAAGACGATCCCGGTGGCAATATCTTTGTCAATCGATCGAAGGAGCCATGATAATACAACAGCATCACAACGTTCCCACAAATCTGTGTATTCAGAAGCCTGTGTTCGTGGATAGGTTCCATCTATAAAACCAATTTTGTTCTTTCCTCGAAGTGCTAGACGCATAGCTCTGCTCCATATGACATAATTGTTGGAACCAGTGAGAACTTGTGACACCAAAGAGGTTAGATGAGTATCCGATGGATGCAAATAAAGAGGATGATTAACATCAACAGGGGTTTTGGTGGTTTCCATGAATAAGAAATAGTCAACACAGCCGTGAACCAAAGGAATAAAATCTTGTAGGCAGATTAAACTTGAATGATATGAGACGCAGATGGCAAACCAAAGGTTAGAAGCAGGGAATTAACGTGAACAATATGAGTAGAAAAAATTTGAGGCAACAATCTCATAAATGTAGACAATGCAGCAACATCAACTGGCAAACTCAGAGTCTGGCGACAATCTCAGCTCGACCCGAATAGAAACACCGTGTAACCAAGTGCAAGTCCGGTGACAATCTCAAACGGACAAAAAATAACCAAATCTCACCTCGGATCGCGTCAATGCCGAAAGCATCAAGACTTCCAGCAATGGAATCCGGCGTT
Organism: Acacia melanoxylon; assembly: GCA_019022615.1. Taxonomy (NCBI): domain Eukaryota; kingdom Viridiplantae; phylum Streptophyta; class Magnoliopsida; order Fabales; family Fabaceae; genus Acacia; species Acacia melanoxylon. The sequence goes on along the minus strand of JAFJYJ010000007.1, from coordinate 7,802,995 downwards.
TGGTAGACAAAGAACGAACCATAGCAACAATCGCGGAACCAAGAACGACGAATGTCGCACCTCAGATCATGGTGACGTCGGAGATCGGCAAGAACGTAGCAAGGTAAACCGGCGATTGGACCATATCGAGCATGCGACGGCAAAAACAGGAAAGAACCATATGCAAGAAGAAAGCAGATCTGCCTTGCACAAGCCAGATCAAGAAAATGGAGTCAGAGGTCTCACGGATGAACACAGATCGGCGCTGCGCGAACCAGAGCGAGAGGGAAGGCGGAGTTCGCACGGGTCGAATGAATCTGGAAGTGCACGGGTAAAAATGTGCGTGCCGGATCTTGAGGAATGGACTCGTCTTCTTGGGTGACAGCCCTGCTTCTTGAATATGGGCTGGGGTAAACGTCCGTTCTTGTCCACAAAAAGGTTGGGTGAAACAAAAAAGAGGTCTGGCTCATGATACCATGAAAACTAACTAACAATGTACCCAAACAATGTAAACAATTTACCCAGCCAACCAGAATTGACTGGTCCTTCTCTTATTTATAGAAAGTAATATGTACATACAATACAAAATGGGCCAGGGCCATGGCTAAACTTACAAGCCCAAACAGTAAAAGCCCAAACTATAACAATACAAATTGAACAAGTCTCATTTGTAAATGTGCTATTTTTCATGAACGAGTGAAATAAGTATATGAACAATACAAATTAAACAATTTTGTCTCAGTTGCAAGTGTATATCCAACTCCTTATGAGTAAATGGAATAAACTAATGAACATCACAAATTGAATAAGTCTCATTTGCAAATAACTCTCCATGAACAAGTGAAATAAACATATGAACAATATAAATTAATTTTCAGTGGACTGAGCTCAAGCTGAACAAATTCGAGGTTTCGGGATGGCCTCCGGAGGCTCTGACTAAGCAGCTTCTAGTGATGAGACAGAAATGAATGATGATGATAATTAAAATGTAATACTACTATTATATCATACTATCCATGGAAGTTTAGATATGATTTTGCAGGTGGATTATTTCCAGATACCTTTGCCCCGCCGGCTGTTGATGCATGTCATTGTTTCGTTTGTGCCGAGATGAATTCTGAGCTATACGGGCATCGGACTATCTTAGTTTATGGCGGCAAATATCCTTGTTGCTTGAGTCCAAGCATATAAGCAAACCTTGCATTATTAATTTATTTAAACTTCCATTTTATTTTATTATTGTGGTCAATTTGAACACAGGTCACCGTTTTGAGACCTCAGCCAAACCCAATGAGTAGCGCTATTACTGGGCAGCTTGTTGCCGACAAACTTCTATTTTATTTGATTTAAAATGTTGAATGCTTCAATATTAAAATTAACGTCTCCAGATTTGACCAGATATATATATCTAGGGGGTGTTGAGAGCCCCTTCTAATCACTTTTACACGGTAGGAGACAATTTTTCTCACGTACAACGCAAAATTATTTAAAATAGTTAAATTAAACACTCATTTAATTATATAAACATTAAATACACATGGTGGGTCTATATTCTTAATTCCTACACTCTAGTCTTTGTTATAAATTCATTTTGACCAAAAACAAATTTTTATCCTTATTATAAATTTAGTTTCAGAGTAATAAATGCATTTTTAACAATTTTGCCCCTATTAATTGCAAACAAAAAGAACTTATTGATGTTGACACTTGAAATAATCGTTAATTAGGGTAAAATTAGAAATTTAGCTCATAATTAACAAGTTCACTAACTTTCCTTGGTATGAGAATTAATTAAATTAGACTTATAAATAGGACTAAAGTGGTACTTATGAATGTCTGATATATATACATTCTTGACTAATTTTAATTGTAATTCTCGTTATATTAAACATGAATTATGATGAGCGGATTTGTGATTTTTTTTTCAAATTTTTAATAATGGAGGGAATTAAATATTTTCTAAGGAAAACTTTGTCATCAAATAAAAATTATGAATCTCACGCCTAACAATAGCGAACATAAGTTAATCAAAATTTGTTATCATGTTTTAAAAATTGAGTTTAAATTGTAACTTATAAATTAAATAATAATGAATTAATGCATGAGCTAGTCTTTTGTTCAAAGAGTTTCTCTGCAACAGAAACAAGTATAATCAGAAAATCAAAAACCAAAAATAATATATTTTTACAGCTTAAGAAGCTGGAAACACCCATCTTAATTCTCAGAAATTTTCTGGTAGGTAGATACCAAACTTATTTAACACTAAAAACAAGCCTTTGGTATGTAAAATGTACCGAGCAAATGTTCTCATGAAACTTTGATATTCCTTGTCCGTTCAGGATCAAAATCTTGGAGATATATGAACTTGTAATGGATTCTTCATCACCACAGTGAATTCAAATTCCTCAGATAAATCAACATCATCACCATCATTTGAAACCCTCCACTCAAAATTCCAAACCAGATTGGTCACAACTCACAAAGTACTCCAAATGAAACATCGCCAAATTATAAGCTGGACACATCGTTCTCCCTGCTCCAAATGGTATCATCTTTATCTCTTTATTTCCCTTAATATCAAACACTTCACATTTATTCTTACTGCTAAAAAATCTCTCCGGCTTGAATTCCATTGGATCCTCCCACACCTTTGGGTCCATTCCAATCTCTGCCACCAAAAAGTTTATAATTCCATTTTTAGGTATCAAAGAACCATTGAACACCATATCTTCTGTTACTGCATGGGGCACCAAAAAATGTGCAGGTGGGTGACGCCTTAGTCCCTCCAAGATCACAGCTTTAAGATATGACAATTTGTTCAGATCCTCCTCTTTCACTTCCTTCTGATCCGCTCTATCACCAATTACATCTCTAATTTCCTCCACAATCCTCTCTTGTATATTTGGATACTTCACCACATTTGCCATAACCCATTGCAGCGCCGTAGCCGTATTATCTGTCCCTGCACTAAGAAGCTCTGAACTTACCGATACGATTTCAGACTGTTCGAGTTAACGCTTCTCCACAGGCCACTCCAAGTCCAACAACGTATCAACGTAAGGCACAACAAGTTGTTGATCTGAGCTATTAGTTTCATCCTTAGCTTTGTTCACTCTTTCTTCCTTCGCTTTCTTCCTCGCTCTAATAAGTGGAATCAGAACACTTTCTTGTTCCCCCTTAATCTGGAACAGTTCTTGCCACCGTTTTTGGAATAATACGCGACTGACTATTCCTGGCACTACTACAAGAAATAGATTTTACTTCCTTAAGAAACGTCTACTTTTTAAAAAGGAAAATAAAAAATTAAGACGGTAACATTTATGGAATCATGTGCAGAAACTTTGACATATTGGGCATCCTTAAAAAAAAGGACGTCAAAAGTTGAACTTTAGTGTCCCTTGTCAAAATTGGAACTCTGAAAGCTCTACTTTTAGCGTTCCAATTTGAAATGGGACACCAAAAGTAGGCTTTTGGCTCCAAGGGCACCATTTTTGATGTCCTTTTAAAATTAGGACGTCAAAAGTAGTCTCAATTTAAAATTGGGATGTCAAAAGGGCAAAAAATCACTCAAAAAGCGTTCTCATTCCTCCTCTATCAAACTTTTGAGTCCAATTCTCTCTTTCTCACTCACCATCTTCATCCTCCATGGAAGAAAGCAGCAACAATAAAGCCAAAGTCAAGATCTGCAAATTCAACAAATAGAAGCTTATTGGATATGTCAAAGTCATCGAGACGACGAGTCGATCGGCGAGTTCATGGATTCGCCGAGTAGAGATAAATCAGAAAAGCCAAGGTAGAGAAGGCCATTGAAACCCAAGGAATCTTCCGATGGGTCCAGACCGTTTTGGAATTCCGCCGCCTATGATCCGACCAAAGGGGGTGAGTCATGACGCTCCCAAGGAGACTCGGAGGAAGAAATCTAATAAAGCTTCTAGTAGTAGTGCCGGTGGCAGATCAACAAAATCCATATTGAGATCTCAAAACTCGTATTTGGACACCAAATCGCCATCTAGATGCGTGACAGCTCGTTTGGATGTAGCTTTTGGAGAATAACTTTTGGGGTTTACGAGGTAAAAATGGCTTTTAGAGAATAGCTTTTGGGATTTACGAGGTAAAAATGATTTTTAGATAATAGCTTTTGGATAAAATGATAGTGTTTGGATAACTTCAAAACCTAGGTTATGACAAAAGTTTATCAAACACTCCAAACTTGTTCAGAAGCTATTCTGCATCAAAACATAGATTTTGACGAAAATTTGTCAAACACTCCAAAATTGTCCAAAAGCTATTCTGTATCAAAACCTAGGTTTTGACAAAAGTTTACCAAACACTCTAAAAATTGTCCAAAAATTATTCTGCATAAAAACCTAGGTTTTTTAAAAAGCTATTTTTTCAGCCTTTTCTCTTTCCTCTACCATCATTAGTATTTTTCAGTATCAGTCAGTATCCTTAAGTATTTTTTTAGTACCCTTTAGTACCCTGATATATTTTTTCCGAAATTAGTCATTACTATGAAATAATTTTTCAATATCTTAAAATTAATTTTCAAGATCATGAAGTATTTTTTTCAATATCCTTAAGTATCTTTTTAGAACCTGTTAGTACCTAAAATATTTTTTTAAGATCCTAAAATAAATTTTTAAGACCATGAGAAATATTTTTTCGATGCCGTCAATATTAAGTATCTTTTTAATACCCGTCAATACCCTGAAATATTTTTTCAAGATCAGTCATCACCCTAAAATAAATTTTTAAGATCATGAAATCTTTCAGGGTACTGAAAAAAGACTTCATGATCTTAAAAATTTATTTTAGGATATTAAAACAATATTTCGTGGTACTAACCATGGTTTGTGAAACCGAACCGGACTGGCCGGTTCAAACTAGGAACCGGCCAACCGGCCGCGAAACCAATCCGGTTTGGTGCAAAACCGGACTGACCCGGTGAACCCAGTCTGACCCGGCGAACCCGGGGTGACCTGGACAGGTCACTGGGTCAGACCTTTTTTAAAAAAAAAATCTCCTTCAATTTTTTTTTCTCCCTCAATTTGTTTTTTCCTTTTTTCTCTTTTGAATGTCATATGGATTTGATTTGGATTCATTTTTTGGTTTTCCTGAAGCGATTATGGTTTCTCTGTTTTCGGTTGGCTCTGCTTAGTGGATGTCAAATGTAGGTTGTAAAGAAAATTGTTAAGAATATCTGAATATGTCACAAGTATTGGAGTATATGATTATTTTGCCACTGATCCAAAATATTGAAATGATATATAGTATGTCAAATTTAGGTTGATATGATAAGAAATTAATTATTTTTTAATTTTTTTATACCTCACCGGTTTAGACCCGGGCTGACTCCGGTCTGACCCACTAACCCTTAACCCAGTACCTCGACCGGTTCAGTGACCGATCCAGGTTTCAGAACCTTGGTACTAACTCATCTTGAAAAAAAAATTCAAATACTGACGCTAACAAAAGATATTTAAGGATATTGAAAAAAAACACTTGATGATCTTGAATTTTTATTTTATGGTGTTGAAAAAATATTTTAGGGTAATGACTCATCTTGAAAAAATATTTAAGGATATTATCTGATACTGAAAAAATACTGATGATGGCAAATGAGAGAGAAAAATATGAAAAAAAAAATAGTTCTTTCCAAAACCTGGGTTTTGATGCAGAATAGCTTCTAGACAAGTTTTAGAGTGTTTGGCAACTTTTGCCAAAACCTAAATTTTGATACAAAATAGCTTCTGAAAATTTTGTAATGTTTGACAAACTTTTATCAAAACCTAGGTTTTGGATCTTCCAAAACAGGCTACAAGTCTAGGAACAAACAAAGGTCCTTCAAATTCGATGAAGATGCAGGGAGCGAAAAAGGATAATGATGGTGAAACTCTTTTGAGAAATTGGTGTAAGCATTTTCCTTTTTCTTTTCACCAACAGAAACCGATGCATCCATGTATTTAAATGGGTGGTCGTGTGCAAAACATTGGCAACTTAGCCAGTAAGAACCGTTCCTCCCCACCCGAAAAAGGCAACTGGCACACCACCATCTTCATCATATGTTAGTCTCATTTCTGCTGGTTCAAATGTTTCTGAGCAACATTAGATTAGATTCATTAACTTTTTGATCTCTGCCCCTCACAGCCGTGGAGTTTGCTGAGAGATTCGCAGCCGTAGACTTGTAACCAACGCCAAAACCAACACCTCGACCGCCACCATAAGATATCTTCCCCCAAGATTGCCTCCGCCGCGTCAGCTCCCTTGAACATTGGCCTCAGCAGGGCCGGTGACATTGACAACCTTGGAACGACCATTAGAGTTGGATTTTATCAGAAATCTTACGGCGTTAGGGTTCAAAATATGAAGATTTTTTTTTAAGGAAAAAAAAAACTTATGGCGTCTATTTTTAAAAGGGACACCGTAAGTCACTTACAACGTCCTGTTTTTAACGAACATTGTTCCCAGACTTTACTACGTCGCTCACATAGGTGTTCTCCTTAAAATGGACATAGAAAGGTCTACAAATGGATGTTAAAAGTGTTTTTAGTAGTAGTGTGGCAAGATATCCAACACCCTAAATCTATGTTAAAAATTGATGTTATATATAATGAGCTTTAACCAACTAATCAACTAATCATCTTATATTTTTAATAATAGATGCTAAGAGAAACGGGGACGATGAACCAGAGATCCAAAGAATTTTTTGGCCAACCGAGTTCCATGGTTAAGAATGAACAAGAGGAAGAATAAGTGATGAAGATGAGGAGAAATTTAAAGAGACGAATTCATGAGAAAATACAGTGCGAAGACAATGAGCGAAGTTATCCAGAGAGTTTTAAAACAGAACAAGTTAGTCAGAGTCAGTCCAACTTTGAAGCTTTTCTTGGCCTGCATGATTTTGATTTTTTTTTTTTTTCTATATATAAATGTCAAATCACAGTGTTTTTCTGAGTTAAACTTTATTTATGAGGTTTTATGTGGAAAGCTAGGAGATCATCATAATCAATTTCCTTTGTTTTTACTTTTTACTGCCAAATTTTGGAATATTTGTATCTGATAATTGAATATAATATACTCCCTCCGGTCCTAATTATAAAAGCTAGTTGACTGTTTTGGAAAGGTTAAGGAAGCTAATTAAATTACTTTACAATATTTTTATTTTTTTCTTCAAATTAATAAGTTTGACTAATAAACTAATATATAATTTAAGGATACATACATATGAAATGATTAAGTAACTTATTGAGCTTCCTTAATCTCTCAAAAAAAAGCCAACTAGCTCTTATAATTAAGACCGGATGTAGTAATATCTATATATGAGCAAGGTTTGTTGGATTAAGGTTACTTTTATTCCAACTGATTTTTGTAAATTGAAATTCAGGTAAAAATTGGTTAGTGTAATGTAACCTATGTTCGTTTAAACTTTTATAAAAAAACATTTTGATAGAAACTTATTTAGATTATACATTAAAAGTCAGTTTCACAGTATTTAAATGTAAGTGGGAAAAAACACAAAAACTAAGCCTAAAAAAATTTACTTCAATAATAACATGAGTTCGAAAAAAAAAAAAAATTTTTTTTTACAATTTGGGAATTTTGGCAACCCGAATTTTTTTTGGCGACTGAATTTAATTCCAACAAGAGAACTATCATTAAACCTTCACAGAAGCATGGTCATACCAAAAAAAAGAAAAAGAAAAAGAAAACACAGAACTGTAACTAACCTAATTATATATATCAAAATTATCACTAAAAAAATTTTTTAATTTTATTTATCCCTTCTCCTCTCGCACGAAGATTTAATTCCCACGTACGTCTTCATCTTCTCATTTTTGATCCGCACATACGCCTTCCTCTTCTCTCCTCTACACCCCACGTCTGCGAGTTCTCTCTATTCCATTCCACTCGAATCGCCATGTCGCTTTGCAATACCCAATCAGCAAAATTTCCCACCAAAAAACTATTCATCAACTCACTCTAAAGCTGGGTAATTTGCTCTTAATCATTTTCGTCGGCTTCCTTTATTTTTAAAGTGTTACTCTTATTCTTGTGCCAATGGATGCGTTAATTTTCGGTTTTTGTTTATGTGGACTAGGGTTTTTGAATTAACCATTACACCCTTTTTACCCTAATTAAGTTATGGTGCCGTAGGTAACTTCAAATTATTGCATTTTTATTGTTGATTGCTAATGTGTTGTTCTTCTTTGGTATCCATGTGTTTTTCTTGAATTTTGGAAGGTTTTTTTTTTTTTTTTTTAAAGAAACAATATAAGGCGACTGGGTAATTAAATTACCCATGGAAAATTTCCGTCCCAAAAAACGTTAATTGGGTGCTTAATTGATTTTTTGTAGTAAAAATGAGTTCGAAAAAAAAAAAAAACTATTTTTTTGCCAACAAGAGAACTATCATTTTTTCATACCAAAAAAAAAAAAAGGAAAACACAGAACTGTAACTAACCTAATTTTCAAAATTATCACTAAAAAAAACATTTAATTTCCCACGGAAATTTTTCCATGGGTAATTCTATTTTTTATAATAGTCAACCAGTTTCAAAACAGTATAAATCCTATAATTAGCTAACAAATTCTGCAGATGTAAAGGAAGACTCCAAATCCAATCAGACGAACCCAACCCCTTAAAATAAGTTTTAGCAACACAGTTGGCCACCAAGTTCCCTTCCCTAGAAATCTAAAATATCTAAATTCTCGAAAAATATCACATTCCCTTGATTATCTTGTGCATAGACGACAGCATCAAGCATTAAAAAGATATTCTCGATCAAAATATCACATTTTCCCTTGATTATCTTGTGAGACAGCCAAGATCTGACAGCATCAAAAGCAAAAGATGGCAAGATAGAACTGAAAATAAATCCCTTTTGCATCCCAAACTTATTATACTAAGTCACCTGCTTTTATTTACTCTTTTCAAATAAACGTAAAAAGTCATTGGATTATGTCATCAACATCTTTATTAATGAAATTACGTATTTTTGACATTTGCCTCCTTTATAAGAATTCCGTTCGCTCCTGATTGGATTTTTTAGTGACGTATGACTCTATTGCTAATTTTTTACAGAATTCCGTCGCTCCTAGCTAATTTAATTTTTTAAAAATTTTAAAATGCCACGTAAACCTTCTCAGAAGAAGCCATATCACCTTTATAAGAGGCCCCCTCATCGCCGACATGGAGGCTGCCATTTGTCACCTCCGGTGGCCTGTGGCCACCACCTCATCGTTTGGCTACATGTCTCGTCTTGCAGCGGCCTGTTGCAATGTGTCTCCATCTCACGCTGAGATGTGTCGCTGCCTTGCCCCCACGACCTCTCCTACGCGCACGAGAACTTTTCCGAGTTGAGCGGCAACGTATATGCATTTATTTGTTACAAAATTATATATATTACATACACCATCAATTATATATAAATATAGATTTGATGTATACACACACATATGTAATATTATTAAAAATAATAATTGTAATTTAAATGATATTATATATATATATTTTAAATAAATTACTTTCTAACTAAAAATTTTAAATCTTAAATTTTTCTTAAAATATAATTTTAATAACTATACTTATAAATATAATTAATTAATAACTATACATACATACATACATACATACATACATACATACATACATACATACATACATACATACATACATACATACATACATACATACATACATACATACATATTTGTATTTCCAAGATAAATGTGTGTATTATATTATATATATTATTTTTTATTTTGTATATAATATATATTTTTTTATTAAAATTTCATATATTATATTATACTTTTAACAATATTTATGGAACAATATAATACATTTTTAATTTTCCCGACACATCGTATTTCCAAGATAAATGTGTGTATTATGTGCGTTTTAAGTGTAGATACCAAACTGAGTAAATTTATTTGACTATTAATTAAAGTTTAGATGACAAACGGACTAACAAAGTTCTTCATATAGAACTAATTAAGTAGAATTACTAGAATTACTATGAGACCCTAAGGAATATACTTAAGTATCCAGTAGTTCCAGTGACAAGTGAAAAGTTGTCATTTATTACCTTAAAAACTGTTATTGCTTAATCCTCAATTCTCATTAGTACTTCTTAATAATTAAGTTGTCATTTATTACCTTAAAAACTGTTATTGCTTAATCCTCAATTCTCATTAGTACTTCTTAATAATTAAGTTGTCATTTATTACCTTAAAAACTGTTATTGCTTAATCCTCAATTCTCATTAGCACTTCTTAATAATTAAGTATAATTAAGTATGCGTTCCTTAAGACCTCATATATAGTAATTTGCCAATTATTTGTACAGTAATATTGCAAACTCCATGCTACATACAAACTTCCCCGGAAGTTGGGTCAACTTTATTCTGAAACTTTCTTGGAGATATAACAACTTGCAATGGCTTCTTCATCATCATAGTGAATTCTTGCTTCTCAGATAAGTCGACATCACCATCATTTGAAACCCTCCACTCAAAATTCCAAACCAGATTGGCCACAAAGTACTCCAAATGAAACATTGTCAAATTATAACCTGGGCACATTCTTCTCCTTGCTCCAAAGGGCATCATCTTTATCTCTTTGTTTCCTGTGATATCAAACACTTCATCTCCATTCTTCTCAGTTTTCAAGAATCTCTCTGGCTTGAATTCCATTGGATTCTCCCACACCTTCGGGTCCCTACCCATCTCCGCCACTAGGAAATTTATAGTTCCATTATTCTTAGGTATCAAGAAACCTTTCAACACCACATCCTCTTTCACTGCATGTGGCAGAACAAAGTGTACAGGTTCCATTATTCTTAGGGTGACCCACATCCTCTTTCAAGTCCAAAGTGTACAGGTGGGTGACCCTAAGTCCCTCCAAAATCACAGCCTTAAGATATGGTAATTTCTTCAGATCCTCCTCTTTTACTTCTTTCTCCTTTCTATCACCCATCACACCTCTAATTTCCTCCACCAGCCTCTTTTGTATCTCAGGGTATTTCACCAGATTCGCCAGAATCCATTGCAGAGCTGTAGCTGTTGTATCTGTGCCTCCACTTATGAGCTCTGAACTTAAAGATACGATTTCGGATTCAACAAGCTTACGCTTCTCCTCTGGTCACTCCAAATCCAGTAAAGTATCCACATAAGGCACAATAATTTGATCTGAGCTGCAATTATTGATTATATTCAACCTCTCTTCCTTGGGTTTCTTCCTGGCTCTGATCAGTGGAATCAGAACACTTTCTTCTTCCTTTCGAGTCTGCCACAGTTCCTGCCACCGCTTGAAGAACAATGAGTGAGCGATTCTAGGCCAGAAATTCAGAACCCTGAATCTGATGGAGCTCAAAAGGATACGTTGTTGAACATGCTCGATATCTTTGATTTTGCTTCTCATTTCACTTTTCTCCGAAACACATGAACACCAGCAAACAGAACATAGCGTACTGAAGATGGTCAATCACCTTTATAGAATTGCTTGACGCAGAATCAGATTTGAGTCTATTAATCAGCATGTCCAAAACCGATTTACGCGAACCCGAAAAGGATCTAATCCGGGTCGGGTAAAGCATCTCGGAGGTGAGGTTGCGGCGGAGGACGCGCCAGTTGGGGCCGTAGAAGGCGGTGTTAATGTCATGCTGGTCGGAACTAAAAACCTTACTGGTGGTATGAGCCAGGGGACGGTCAGAGAAAACAGCACCATTTTCAACGAGGGCTTGGTAGGCGATAAATCAATCAGCTACAAATATAAGTGGACGAGATCTAACAGGAAAAACAAAGATGGGACCATATTTATCACGAAGATTTCGGAGTGAATCTTCAATTTCTAAGAATGATTTACGCAGAAAAAGAATAATGATGGGAATGCGATGAGGACCAGGTGGTAGAGGCACCCGGCAAGAGGGATAAAAAAGGTTGAAGAAGGCTCGGATGGAAAGGCAGAGACAGAGAGAGACGAGGACGATGAACCAGACCTCCATGGTTATGGTTTAGAATCAAGAGGAAGAAGTAATGAGTATGAGTGAGAAAAGCTATAGGAAATGAGGGGATATTTAAAGGGAGGATATAGATAAAGAATTACAGTGAGAACAAAAAGTGATGCATGAAGGTTTTTCTATATGTATACATACATATATACATCTATCTATATATAATTTCGCTGCTGAATTATTTATCACTTTGATACGGCAAAGCACCAATAGAGGAATTCTTTACAAAAATTATACCCAATTAAAGCAGATGGAAAAAATTTACCAAATTAATACAGTTAGTGGTGTCGCGTCAGGCGATGCCACCAATAGCGTCGTACGTTCTGACGCCATTGAGCAGTGGCGTCATGTAATCTGACGCGACTACTCAGTGGTGTTAGAAAGTACGACGCCACTAATAGTGTCAATTTCATTGACGCCACTAGTTTCAATAAAATTGACGCCTTTTGGCGTAATTAATTGACGTCAAAAGGGGCGTCAATTATTGATGCCTTTTTGGCGTCAATTAACGTCAAAAAGGCATCAATTTAATTGACGCCACCAGTAGCGTCGTATTTTTTGCCGTCACTGCTCAGTGGCGTCAGAAGGTACGACGTCACTGGTGGCGTCGCCTGACACGACGCCACTAACTGCATTAGTTTGGTAAATCTTTTTCCATCTACTTTAATTGGGTATAATTTTTATAAAAAATTTCTATATTGGTGATTTTCCCCAATGATACGATATAGGTGGGAGGTTTTGAGCAAAGCTAGCAATCGTAATGATTTCACTGCTACAAAATTGTAAATATTTCACGCTCAATATTTTACTGTTACAGGGAGATTGTAGAATATAAAGAGGCGGAAATTTTGCAAAGCATTACTTTCTTTCTTGTAAAAATTGACAAGAAGTAGAGTTAATTTCTCACTCCCTCCTCTTATTAGTTGAGTTTCTCTACGGATTAAAAATAGTGATAAATAATGTTATTGAAATGATAAATATCTTTACAAATACTATCATTTTGTGTTAAAAGTATAGTCAATAATTAAAAAAACGTTACATTCTTTCTTATAAAATATGACAACTGTAGTCAATTTCTCACACACTTAGGATGTGCATGGTAACGCACCCAGAATGAGTTTTTTTTCTAATTTCTCTTCTCGGGAACAAAAATAGATAGGAATTGTGTTTGGTAAATCCGGTTTATTTTTTTGTTCCCGGGATGAACCGGTTTATTTTTTGTGCTGGGGAGTAAAAAAAAGAAGCAGAAAATATTTGCTTCTCCATTCCGGGGACCAAAATCAGAATCATTTATGCTCTTCATTATCGCGACGCACCATACCTTCCTCTCACGATCCACTTCCACCGTAACCACCATCTTCATTGTCTTCATCACTGTGCCTCCTCCACAATAGCCCATTTCCTTCCCTCCGTTCACAATCGTCGTCGCTCATAGCCTTCCCCTGTTCGCCGTTGTCGTCGCTCCCTCTGGCTTCTCTGTTGCTGGCGACTTTCACCCCCATCTCCATCGTCGTCGGTTCTTGCGCTGCCTCTGCTTCTCCATCCCTTCTCTCTATCGTTTGGTACCGAATGTTTCAAAATTTGTAATGAGCTTAAAATTCAATCGAATTTCTATGAATTTCCGTATTCAATCACATCAAATCTGCTAAAAAGAGAGGTAATCTTGCTTGTGGGTTTAAAAATTGGCATCATTCAGACTATCATTTAGTCATTCATATTTGTTATGTCTCCATGGTAGAGAAGGGAAAGGGATAGTCATCGAAAGGGATCATCCTTTCTGCCAAAATGCTCAGTCATAAGCTTGTGTTTTGAAACTTTTTATTTTCGTTAAAAAAAAGGCTGATATGAGATGCTTATTGCTCTACTGATGAGAATTGTAAATAAACAAAAGACACTGGTGTTAATTCAGGTTGGAAAGTAGACTTTGCATTGTAGAAACTGAGAACAGGAAGGGGAAAATAATGCAAAATAGGGCTCTGTGTCAATTATTTTTGGATTTTCTCATTTCGAACATCATATTCAAACCGGTACTGGCTCGTGTCATTGTCTATGGGGATCAGGATAAGCCAGCTCTTATCACTTATCCAGATTTAGCACTAAATCGTAAGTGCATTTGTGATATTTTCTCATATTTGTTGCTTCTTTTTCTGGAATGTCAATATTCAGCTTTAATTCGTTATGATGTCCTAAAACTTATTTATATTGTTCTTAGATTAGATCAACAATTTCATATGTTCGTGTTTTTCTCTTGCTTTAATTTGAAATTTTTTATCTGTCTTTGTCCTGGGGCAGATATGTCATGTTTCCAAGGATTATTTTTTGTCCTGAGGCTGCGTCTTTGTTGCTTCACAACTTCTGCAAATATCATATAAGTCCTCCAGGGCATGAGGTCTGTAAGTTGATTGATTTGAGTGTATTATTTATTGCATTTTTGATTGAATACTATTATTTACATACTGCCTCCTTTGGAACTTCCACAAGAGTTCTTGCAGTTGGGAGCTGCAGCAATTTGTCTTGAGATCCAGTGCCTTGTGTAGATGACTTGGCTGATCAAATTGTTGAGATTCTCAACTATTTTGGGTTAGTAAAATATGATGATCATATTGTTGTTTAAATTTAAATTGGAATATTTTGAAAGTTAGAACACTTCCACTCGCTTTGAGAACTCGAATAAGGCTGCTTGTTGTACTAAAATAATATGAAAATCAATCTCTAACTGTGCTTCTCTCAGCTTATCACTGTCCCTCAGATCAAGAGGAAAAGGGCTGCTGACAACATATCTTGATGTAAATAGTGTTTCCCTGTATTTAACTATTTATTAATTACAAATTCTTACTAATTTACTAACGCTATGAACTATTTCCTTGTACAGGCTTGGTGCAGTGATGTGTATGGGGGTAACAGCTGGTGCATATATCCTTACTCTATTTGCAGGATGTACCTTATATAAATGATGAATAGAGGTTACTATATGCAGTCAATCGTTTTTAATAGATTTGCTCTTTGATAATTTGTTGCAGATGAAGTACAGGGAACGTGTTCTTGGTTTAATTCTTGTATCTCCATTGTGCAAAGCACCTTCTTGGACTGAGTGGTTTTATAACAAGGTTCAATACTTCATTTTGTATTTTATTCAATACTTCATGTGTTTTTCTTTGGGGTTTAACAGGAAGTTCGTAGTATGCTGAAATTCCTGAATCAGAGATAGTTCAAGCCTGCAGAACTGTCAGGGATAAGCTAATTCTTTCTTTCCTCCATATTGTCATGTGGCTGACCAAACTGCTGCTTGTTGTTTAGACTTTTTTTTTAGTTCATTTTGGTCGCAACATTATAATTTGTAATATTTTGTTTTTGCTATGTAAACTCTTACAATTGTTACAATTTATTTTTATGATATACAAGTTTTTTTTATTTCCTAATTTTTTTTATGTATTTTTAATTCCGTCGCAAACCATTTTTACGGAAAACGAGGCTTTTTTTGTAGTGTATTTCATGAACAACTATTTTTTTTTTAGATATGAAATGTTGGCATTTTAGTTAAAATTTACCCCAATTTATTATTTTATACCGTTGATGAAATCAAACAAAAAATAAAGAAATAGATTTGTATTGTATTAGGTAATTCTAATTTTTGAAATAAAAATAAAATGTGTTAATAAATATAATTCTGATTCTCGGAATGAAAAAAAAATATGTTACCAAACGCAATTCGATTCTCGAGAGTAAAAATAAAATAAGTTAACAAACGTAATTTTGATTCTTAGAACTCTTCCAAGGCACAGAATCAGAAAAAATTGTTTCATCTCAGAAACTGTTACTCAATTAGTTAAATTTCTCCAAATGGGGAACTTGTTAAAGGTGATAAAAAATGACCTTATTTTCAAATATATTTACAAATATTATCATTCAATTCGGGTTACAAATGTAGTCCGTGATTAAAATTATTCATACTTGTAAAAATTGACAATTGTAGTAAATTTCTCACAATCTCACTCGGTTGAATTTCTCCAAATAGGGAACTTGTTAAAAGTAGTTTGTAGTAACTAACATTATTGCGATAAGAAATATCTTTACAAGTATTATCATTCACGTTATAAATGTAATCAATAATTAAGACATTACACTTTTACTTGTATTATATGTTATCCATTATATTAACAAAGAGCTTTGGTAGCTCCAAGGTCGCCCAACCATTTGCGAATTAACCAAGGTGTGGTAGGATCAAATTCCACCTCCACCTTGGCACCCAAAAAAAAAAAAAAAAAAAAAAATCTTAACCCCAAAAAATAAGGACTTGACTTCCATCCACTTCCCTTCCATCCTCTTTTTTATCTCAATCGTTGGATTGAAATCTCAACGATTCAAATTCAATCTTTAATAAAAATAAATAAAATATTAAAAATAATAATAAAATATTTTAAAATAATATTTTTATAAAAATTGAATCTAAACTGTTGAGATTTCAATCCAACGGTTAAGATGAAGAAGAGAATGGGAAGGGAAGTAGATGGAAGCCAAGTCTAAAAAATAACCATTGGTGTTGGAGCTCTAGTGCCTGGTCTCCAGCACCAGACCTTCCAAGACTAAAGTAGTAATGGTGCTTGAGTGAAGGTGACTTTTTCTCTGTTTTTTAGATTAAGGGGCAATTTTGTAAAAAACCCAATATTTAAAAATTTCATATTACTACCTCTCACCAATATGTCTTTTTACATATTCAAATAATTTTTGGGTAATGTGAAATTCATTTAGTATTTTTTTTTAAAGGATTATTACCATGATTAAAATACATTTCTTGAAAAAAATATTGGATCAAAAGTAATTATTTTTAATATCATATATAATTGATTATTATGTATTATTTTAAAATTATATTAAGTTGAAAAATCATTCTAAAATTTGAAATATATAAAAAGTTGACATAAAGAAAACTCTTTATGTTAACCACAAAATCAGCCTATCTCATGAGAAATATAAGGAAAATAATATTATTATAAAGTAATTTTTTTCACAAAGAATGAACTTTTAAAAAATAAAAACATAAACATATGTTGACCTGAGTTTTGTCGAATGCCCTAACCTGATGCCCCAACTTAAATGGCTCAGGTTAGATCAGGTTCACTAAGTTGCTTAACAGCACAAGACCTTAGATCCACCTTAAGCAATCACCAAACCAACAAAAGAACAATCCTCTATGGGAAAAGCAAACACCTATTACACTCCATTTTATTCTTATTATAAGATATATTTTCCTAATTTGATTAAATTAAGTAAGTTAGCTAAGGTAGTAATGTGTCTTTTTTTTATTATTCTAAAACACCTAATCATATTCCTTAATTCCCTCTATCTCTTTTTTATTTAATTATGGTTGGAGGAATATTAATAGAAGTAAATTGGAAAAATATTGAAAAATGTGATAAATATGTCTTATATTTAGGACCAAAATTTACTCCATTATTATGTCCTATATTAAGGCCAGAGGGAGTATCAAATATCATCATCATCCTAGTAAGAGGACTGAAAGAAGCTATCCCTCCATCTCTTGTTTCAGACCTTAGCTAAGTTTTGCTGATCCACCAATACATTAATCAGCCTCCCTCAGCTCCAAATATGTCTCACCTCCCTTCATTACAACTCAGGTTAAATTCCTCAGCAATGTTTAATTCTTTGGTCTAAATCTAAATTTGGTGATTTATGCAGCAGCAATCTAAACGGGATCCTGTAGTTTCCACAATTTTATATCTTAAAGAAAATTGTAATCACTGCCGGCCACCAACAATAATGTAATATCACATCCTATATGGCCTCAGAAGCTGGAAACAATAATATTCATTTTCAGAAATTTTCTGGTAGGTAGATACCAAACTGAGTAAATTTATTTGACTTTTATATATTAAGAATTCAGATGAGACAGAGACACTGACAAGTTCTTAATATGTAAAGTTTATCAACCTATAGAACTAACTGTATGGTACTATTACAAACCTCATGCATGCTACAGACAAACTCCTCCACATGTGGGGTCAACTTTATTCTGAAATTTTGATATTCCCTAACCAGGTTTAAATTCTTGGAGATATATGAACTAACTGACAAGTTCTTAATATGTAAAGTTTATGCACCTATAAAACTAACTGTACAGTACTATTACAAACCCCGCATGCAAACTCCCCTAGATGAGGGGTCGACTTTATTCTGAAATTTTGATATTCCTTAACGAGGTTTAAATTCTTGGAAATATATTAACTTGTAATGGATTCTTCATCACCACAGTGAATTCTTGTTTCTCAGATAAATCAACGCCGCCATTTGAAGCTTTCCACTCAAAATTCCAAACCAGATTGGCTACAAAGTACTCCAAATGAAACATTGCCAAATTATAACCTGGACACATTCTTCTTCCTGCTCCAAAGGGCATCATCTTTATCTCTTTGCTTCCTGTAATATCAAACACTTCGTCTCCAATCTCAATGTTCAAGAATCTCTCTGGCTTAAATTCCATTGGATTCTCCCACACCTTCGGGTCCCATCCCATCTCTGCCACAAAGAAATTTATAGTTCCATTCTTAGGTATCAAGAAACCATTCAATACCACATCTTCTTTCACTGCATGTGGCAGAACAAAATGTGCAGGTGGGTGACGCCTTAGTCCCTCCAAAATCACAGCCTTAAGATATGGCAATTTCTTCAAATCCTCCTCTTTTACCTCTTTCTCCGTTCTATCACCCATCACACCTCTGATTTCCTCCACAAGCTTCTCTTGTATATGTGGGTATTTCACCAAATTTGCCATAATCCATTGCAGTGCCGTAGCTGTTGTATCTGTGCCTGCATTTATGAACTCTGAACTTACAGATACGATTTCAGATTCTTCAAGCTTTCGCTTCTCCTCTGGCCACTCCAAATCCAGCAAAGTATCAACGTAAGGCACAATAAATTGATCCTCTTCTGCTCTTTTCAACCTCTCTTCCTTGCCGTTCTTCCTTGCCCTGATCAGTGGAATCAGAACACTGTGCTGTTCCTTACGAGTCTGGAACAACTCTTGCCACCTGTTGCGGAACAAGATGCGAGTGATTCTAGGCCAGAAATTCAAAACCTTGAATCTGTTGGAGCTCAAAAGCACACTTTGTAGGACATGCTCGATATCTTTGATTTCCTTCTCATTTAACTTCTCTCCGAAGCACATGAACACCAGCAAACAGAACATAGCGTATTGAAGATGGTCAATCACCTTTATAGAATTGCTTGACTCGGAATCATATTTGAGCCTATTGATCAGCACGTCCAACACCCATTTACGGGAACCTGAAAAAGATTTAATCCGGGTCGGGTGAAGCATCTCGGTGGTGAGGTTGCGGCGGAGGACGCGCCAGTTGGGGCCGTAGAAGGCGGTGTTAATGTCATGTTGGTCGGAACTAAAAAACTTACTGATGGTAAGAGCCTCGGGGCGGTCAGAGAAAACGGCACCGTTTTGAACAAGGGCTTGGTGGGCGATAAATCGATCGGCCACAAATATAAGTGGACGAGACCTAACAGGAAAAACGAAGATGGGACCGTATTTGGCACGAAGGTTTCGAAGTGAATCTTCAATTTCTAAGAACGATTTGCGCAGAAAAAGAATACTGCTAATTATGGGAATACGACGAGGACCAGGTGGTAGAGGCGTGTGGCGAGAGGGATAAAAAAGGTTGAAGAAGGCTCTGATGGTTAGGAAGAGACAGAGAGAGGTGAGGACGATGAACCAGATCTCCATTATTATGATTTAGAGAGGAAGAAGGTAGAGTAATATACTAATGAGTATGAGTGATAAAAGCTAAAGGGGAAATATAAAGGGAGGATTGGAATGAAGCATTACAGTGAGAACACAATTGATGTCGTCGTCATCGTCCAGAGGTATTGAACACGGAACATGATAGTCTGACTTTGAAGAGTTCTTGTTGCTTAGGCCCCAAGATAATGATTAATATATGTTTTGTGGTTCTTCGCTGAATTTTCTTGTTTTGTGGTTCTTCGCTGAATTTTCTCTCATGCGACTATTTCCTATTTTTCTCTTATGGGATTGAAATCATTGAATAGAGGCTGGACCTTTACAAAACGTCAAAAGCTTATTTCTAAAGGATCATACTTACATTAAAAAAAATGAAAAATGTTAGAAACATACCTTCATCAAAAAAAAAAAATTGAAAATATCAAATCAGTGATTTCCTACTAAAATGAGTTGTGAATTGCTAATCAAATATAGTTCATACACAATCAATAGTAGGAAACAAAATTGATTTGTGATTTTGATATTTTGAATTTATTTTTCTGAAAATTTTTCAAAATAAAATTAGTTATACATTATTTTCAATTAAAAAGAAATAAAAAAATGTCTGATATAACTATAAAAAGAAATGAAAAAATGTCCAAAAAAAAAAATACGTTCAGATTTTGAAAATATCAAATCAGTGATTTCCTGCGAAAATGAGTTGAGAATTATTAATCAAGTATAGTCAATACTTAATCAATTGTAAGAAACAAAATTGATTTGTAATTTTCGTATTTTGAAGTTATTTTTCTGAAATTGTTTCAAAGAAAATTAGTTATACATTAGTTTCAATTAAAAATAATATTTCCTAACGTTCATGAAGCCTCAACAAATGATGTTAGCTAAATAATTTTTGGTTCTTAATATGAGATCTATTTACCTAATTTGATTATATTAAAAAAGTTAGTTGAGTTACTTAATATGACATCCAAAACACCCGAACCTTCTTTAATTCTTTCCATTTGTCTCTAACTTGATTATTGGTGAAAGAGCATCAATAATGATAAATTTAAAAAAAAAAAAAAAAAAAATTTAAAAATTAGATCTTATGTAACACTCTCCCTTAGAAACTATTTACTTAGTGTGGATTTTAAAATATGTTTCGAAAGATAATCTAGATAGAAAAGAAAACGACTCACAACAAGTCTTTCGAGATCATAATGGTCAAAAGGCTATTTTTTAATTCTTAACCATAATAGAAAATGAATGCAGGTGCATAGAGATCTATCATATAGTGTGAAATATTGAAATGTGAATAAATTACATGTCTTTTATTAATTGATTAGAGGCGCACATACACACATATATATATAATGCTAGTATATATGTATTTTAATGGAGAATATCATAACAACTATATCTCCATATTAATATTTACAATATTAGTTAATAATAAAATCATAATGTTATCACAATATTATAATATGAAATCCTGTGATATTCTCTGAGACTCCCCCTCAATTTAGTGCATGGAGATTACAAGTGCCCAACTTGCTAGAAGGCTCTTGAAATCTATCAGCACCAAGTGTCTTTGTGAAGATGTCAATGACTTGATGCTTCGTCCAGATCTTCAATAGAGAGATATTTTGAGATTAGACTCGTTCACAAACAACATAGCATCCATTTCAACATGCTTAGTCCTCTCATGAAAAATCGGTTTTTTGGCAATATGAATGGCAACTTGGTTATCACAATATAATGGAGTTGAACACTATTGAGATGCCTCAAGGTCATGAAGGAGTCATCGCAACCATACGATTTCTTTAACCGTACTAGCCATTACTCGATATTCAGCTTTAGCTTAAGAAAGAGAAACCACACATTGTCTTTTAATATGCCATGAGATGGGAGACCCACCTAAGCTGATAAAATAAATAGTGTAAGAACACCTAGTCTCATGGCAGCATCCTCAATTTGCATCACAATATGCTTTCAAGTCGAGAGAGCCACTACAAAAAAAAAAAAAAAAAAAAAAAAAAAACTATGATTTGTCGTGGTTTCTCTTGTAGCGGTCATACATAACCGCTACAAAATCATGTATTTGTAGCGGTTTATTGAGAAACCGCGACAAATTAGTAGCGGAATCTTGGCGCCAATGCGCGGGCTTGTTTACATCAACATTTGTAGTGGTTTACATATAATAAACCGCGACAAATGTGGCGGGAGCTTGGCGCGTAATGGCGGGAAAGTTTGTGGCATGGGATTTGTTGCGGTTAATTCAAAGTAACCGCTACAAATAATTGAAACGTCACCCATTTGTCGCAGTTAATGTTAAACGACACCTTAACCGAGACAAAATGTTACACGTTGTAGCGGTTAACCCAATAACCGCGACAAATACTTACCCTATATATAAGTGATTTGTCCGTACATATAACTATAAATTCTTTAAGAAATTTTTAAATCTCATCTTGTAACTAAATGAACTATCTCGGCTTGGTAGTCGAAGACATGCAGATATCTACCGCTCTAATCTCTTATCTCGGGAGATGAGAGCGGCAGATATTTGCCTCTCTCATCCTTATAACCGAGACAGTTCCTTCAGTGACAATCCAAATTTAATTCTTTCTTTGACGGAAAGACTTGTACTCTTCTAAAGATAGTCTAACATGCGGCCAGAAGATTTGGTTCCATTATAGCCACCTTTCTCTCTGAAAAATATTTCGATCAAAATGAGTCGTGAGTTTTTCTTTGGAGATTGGTGGCTATATTGAAACCGAATCTTCACAGGCATGTTAGACTATTGTTAGTTAATTTATTACTCTAAATTTATTACTTTCAACTTTGAAATTAAATAAATAAATTAAATATAAGAGCCTTTTAAATTTTAAAATAATTCTAAACTAATTAGTTTGACTAATAAACTAATTAGTTTAGAGTTTTAAAAAAAAATTATTAACGTTGTAGCGGTTCTACGAAGAAACCGCCACGTAATGTGAACTAACAATAATTTTGTAGTGGTTCATTTCTATAACCGTTACGAATGTAAAAGGTCTATCATTTTGTAGTGTCTAGTTAACCGCTACACAAAATCACGAATAACGAGGGAATGTAGTCGCGGTTTTTGCCACGGTTATTGTAGTAACCACAACAAAATTACGAATTTTGTAGCGGTTACATGAATAACCGCTAGAAATTGTAGCGGTTTATATTTCACCTTTCACTTTTTAACTTTTGTTGCGGTTACATTTTTTACATTATGGATTCTAACGATAATGGAAAAGGGAAATCTAGAGTGCCTATTAGAGGAAGTAGTAGTAGAGGTCGAGGCCGTACGAGAGGGCGTGGGGCTCTATCTATCCCTTCACCCAATCAGGAGCGAAACGAGTTTGATCAACTCTTCGCCGATGAGCCAATCCCAAGCATAGACACCATAGGGGGAGAAGGAGGCGCAAGCCTGTCGTTCAGCGACCTTGACGAAAATGAGCAGATCAATTTAGACACTCCCATGTCCAAAGCGGAGCACTTTTTGGACGGGGAGAACGAGCAGGACCCAGGGAACCCCCGACCGTCGTCTTCGCGGTCTACCGGATTTGTAGTTGATGAATGGATTTTTCTATCTTTAGCCTTGGGGTCCACAATCAAAAATAAACCAAGGATTGCGTATAGGCAAACCTAGAATCGTTCTCTCTCTCGAGGAGCCTTTTATTGAACCCTAAGTAATCTAAATGACATGCAAATGCAATTAAAACAAGGGGAAAATAGGTTTTGGATTTTCAAATTAATTAAGTAAAATAAGAGTGCAATTAAATTAAATGCTAAACTATTATTTTTGGTATTTTTAATAAAATGGAATGGAGTATGAATATGAATGATGAACGTTCTTGGTAATGAAGAAATGACTATCCTTGCTCATAAAAGATTATGGCGAGTTAAAATTCATCAAGTCTTAAGATCAACCTCAAGATAACACTTGAGTCCAATATTCTCAATTAATAGTAGCTCCTACAAACATAGCTAACCACTACCTCTTGAGAAATTGTTAAAAACCACTTGATGTGCAATTAAAATTGGATTAATGCAACATGAGTCTTCTTGAAATTGAGTACATAACGGTCCTCAAAGGGCACAAATCAACCACATTAATTAGACAGTAACACGCTAATTAATATAATCTCATTGCAACCACAAGAAATTAAAACACATATTTTTCACACTACAAAATCCAATCTCAACTACAATTATCAAACTAACAAAGACAATAAACATTAATCTCAGTTCCAGAATTTATACACAATAATCCCTAAAACTAGGCAATCTAAATATATAAATCTGGACTAATAGAATGAATAAATTAACTCCCCTTTGAAGTGCCTTGAGCTCAAGCATTAATCTCAATCACCAAGAATTGAGAAATTTAGCCACACATAACCCAAACAAGCTGGAACATTGATTCAGCCATGGAAATGAGGAGCTTCAACCTTGATGGAACAAAATGACAGGATGAAGATAAAGGTGAATGTGATGGTGGTGGGCAAAGGATAGAGACGATGAACAAAGGAAATAAGATGGCTAATGGAGTGAAATCGAATTGGGTGAGAGGAAGTCCACGGTTGAATCAGGGGAAGGAGAAAGTTTGTGAAGGAAGGAGGTGATGGTGGTGGTCGATGATTACGTCACGAAGGTCCCAGGCTCCCGTCATGAATGTGTGTGCGAATCCCGGTCGTGGTTGCGTGGTAAAGGTCCGACGGTTTTTCGAGTCCGGGTCGATGATTCCGATGAAGTCGTCTCACTCTTTTTCCTCGTTGATGGTGAAAAATGGTGGAGGGGGAGGTTGAGGTCACCGGCGGTGATGGTGGCGAGGTGAAGACCGCCGGCAACAATGAGGAAGGTGGAGGAAGAAGAGGAACGAAGGTGATCTCTTGAAGATGATGTCTGCGTCGAAGTCCAAATCTCCCCCTCTACGGCGCTGTCTCCCTTTCAATTTAATATCCCTCAGCTCCCAGGTGAACGCATCTGAAATCTGAACAATGAATAAAACCTAATTGATCAAAACGCATAGCTTCATGAGGGACCTGAGTGAAAAGTTTAGAAAGTTTTGCTTGAGGGACTAAATTGCAACTTTTAAAACTTGAATTAAAACTTTCATTTTCAAATTTGTTCCAATCTTTTTAGGCATTTACAATCCAAAATAATTATTCTAACATTAAATATTCTCATAAAAATCAATGATTAAGAGTAATTACAATTTCTTTGACAATTTTGCCCTTTTTAGTCACAATTTAATGTATTTACTCTTAACCTTAATTTATCACAAAAGGGCTTTTTAAGCTCAATAACTATGACAAAATGCATTAAAAATCCCAATTTAATTACCAAAGCAGAAGAAGAAACCCGCAAAGATTTTGAGGTACTTTCCTTTAAAACATCGCTTACAAATATTGTTTATGTTGTCTAAGACAGCTGAGCATATGAGGTGGCATGAAGGCGACAAGAACGAAGATGGTAGACTCGCACATCCACGGATCTTTGAAGCGTGGAAAGCGTTTGACTCGACTTTCCCGATTTCGCGGCGGACCCTAGAAATGTTCGTCTTGCTTTGGCGACCGATGGTTTTAATCCTTTTGGAAATCTTAGCACCGGTATAGTATATGGCCGCTTTATGTTGATACCCTACAACTTGCCCCCTTAGATGTGTATGAAACAAAGCTCATTCATTATGTCCATGATCATTCCAGGCAAAAAGGCACCAGGAAATGACATCGATGTGTATCTCCAACCACTTATCAAGGAGTTGGTGGAGCTGTGGAATGTAGGCGTCGAGATGTATGACGCGCACGAGAAGACATTGTTCAACTTGCGTGCGGTGTTGATGTGGACTATCAGTGACTTTCCTGGACTGGGCACATTATCCGGGTGGAATGTACATACCGGCCTTGCGTGTCCGACTTGCAATTTTGACTCTGACTCAGTTTGTCTTCCTCACAGTCGTAAGTGGTGCTTCATGGGTCATCGGAGGTTTCTCGATGGTACGCACAGGTTCAGGTTGCAACGCAATCATTTCAATGGGCAACAAGAAAAAAGAGGACCTCCTAGGCATTTATCCGGTGCAGAAATCATAGAGCAGCTTATGGATGTTGAATTTGAGTATCGGAAAAAAGACGATCCAAAGAAAGGCGGACAAAGACAACCGGGGCTTCGGTTCGCGCCCCAAGAATGGCGGAAGATAAGTGTCTTCTTCACTTTTCCGTATTGGAAAGATAATTTTCTCCGACACGCCTGGATGTCATGCACATTGAAAAGAATGTGTGCAACAATATGTTGTACACGATTCTGAACGAACCAGGCAAGTCAAAAGATCATCTTCAAGCGAGGAAAGATTTACAGGAGATGGGAGTTCGTGGAGATGCGTGGCTGGACAAGCATGACAGATTTCAACCGGGAAAATTCACCCTGACAAAACCAAATAAGGAAATCTTCCTCACGACATTGAAGGCTATAAAAGTTCCGAACAGGTATTCAAGCAACATTTCACGATGTGTTGACGTGCAGGCTCGAAAGGTTGCTGGGATTAAGAGCCGGGACTCATGTGCTTATGCAACAGCTTCCTTCCGCCGGCCATAAAAAATACGCCGCTCTCGATGTGTCAATCGTTTTGGTCGAGCCGTGTTCATTCTTCGGGGGAAGTTGTGTTCCAAAGTTTTGATCGTGGAGGAGCTCGACCAGCTGCAACAGAAACTTATTCTTACGCTGTGTCATTTGGAGATGATCTTTCCTCCTTCATTTTTCACGGTCATGGTTCACCTGACAGTACACCTTGTTCATGAAACAAAGCTTGATGGCCCAGTTCATTACCATGGATGTATCCTATTGAGAGGTACTCATATAAAATTAATTACTTTAGCATTCCTCCCTAGTCCCACGTCTAACCATTGATGTATCGACATTTTCCCTTCATTACTTTATAGGTTTCTTGGGAAATTGAAGTCTTACGTGAGGAATAAGGCGTGGCCTGAAGGTTTAATAGCAGAAGGTTATATTGGGGATGAGGTCTTATATTTTTGTTCCAGGTACTTTGATGACATTGAGACGTCATTCAACCGACCGTCTTGTGTAGACGATTCTCTTGAGCTAGAGCCAGAGCCATCGATGCAGTTGTTAATCCCTCGAGTTGGTAAACCGGTTGGCGGAATCGAGAACTTCAAACGACGGCACTTGAGAAGTTTCAAGCACATAGACATGTTTTGATTAATTGCACTAAAATTGAACCGTACCTTCTGTAAGGATTGCACACAGATATATCTTACACTATATATTTCCTTACATGTTATACTCACATTTCTTGGTCGTCTTCGCATGTTTAATTGCAGGGAATTCAGGAGTCATGTCAAGCGTCAGCTGAGGATCCGTACACTAACATCATCCAAAATTGATAGAAAGGTGAACAGAGAATTCTTGAGTTGGTTTAGGAGGAGAATAATGAATGACCACAACCCGCACTCACCAGAATTTAGAGCTCTCGCACTCGGCCCCCTTGATCACGCCCAAAGATTTACAGCATACAATGTTAATGGTTTCAAGTTTTACACCGTTTCACGAGATCAGGGATTGCTGACCCAAAACTCTGTTGTATATGGCACGTTTGGGACGAGGAGTTATGCGAGCAGCAGTGACGGGAACATGCAGTTCGGTGACGTCCCCGTATTATGGGAAGCTTCTTGATGTGGTCAAGATAACTTACCAAGGCATTTTCGCCGTGACACTGTTCAAGTGTTTGTGGGCAAATACGACAACGTCCCGGGGACTCACGACTGACGACTTAGGCATCACATCAATGAATTTCTCCCAGCCTATTCACACTGGTTAGTCTGAAAATGATGAGCCGTATAATCTTGCCTCAGAGGCCCATCAGGTTTACTATGTCCCCGATGAGAGACACAGAGATTGGAATATGGTGATTCACCTAAAGCCTCAGGACCTTTACGACATGGGCGATGGTGATAACATCGCCTACGAGAGAGCCGTTCCGGCCCCGCCGGCTTCGAAAACTTCTTTCCGTAGGCGGCGATGACAATTTACCTATAGTTCGGTACGTTTTTTAATATACGCTTTATGGAATAATAACATTTAATTAACTAAAGTTTTATTTGTGTGCAAACATATTCAACTCACACCTAACATTTTATACAAACTTTCTTTGTAGGGATGGTGACGAAGATTGAGAGAAAAAATTATGCCAACGATAATCTGTAATCTTGTTTTTATTTTATTTTTAAAAAACATATATATTATTTGTAGCGGTTAAAAACCGCTACAAAAGACAAAATAACCGCTACAAAAACAACCGCTACAACTACGCATCATTAACCGCGACTAACAACAACCGCAACAAAAAGCGAGCACTAAACCGCTACAAACTTATGCGCGATATCAAAATAAATACCCCCAACAAACCTCATTTAATATGCTTCAATATCCTTTTCAAAACACGTTTTCTCTCTGTCTTTTCTCATATTTTTACGTTTTCTCACGGTGCAGTTACGTGTTTGAAGAGGTAAGTTCCTTTCAACCGGATCAAATCTAATGTTTATCGAAACATTTCATTTTCATTCTACCCTGTTCATACTAACTTTTGTTATTTACGGTTGCATTACGTCTATTTTTAAACTTTTGTTCTACTTCCACATATGCATTATTCGATCCATTTTGACAGACATTTTTTTAGAATTAATTTTATTTTAATAAACTCATAATTTGTTTGTATTATACGTACATATTTTCATCGTTTAATACCCCACATAGTTACTTTATATACTCAAATATCATTTTTTAATATCATTTATTTTCACTAAATATTATAAATAATAAATATTTACTTAATCAATATAATAATTAATTTTTTCAATTTTATAAATTTGTAGCGTTAGAAAACCGCTACAAAATATACAAATTAACGCACCAAAAATAAGATGGGAAAATATTGTCGCGGTTCACAACCTCTACAAATATATGCAATATTTTTTAAAAAAATGGCGGGATTTATTTGTAGCGGTTCTTCACCGCTACAAATATTCTTAAGAATTCAATATCTTGGCGGCAAAATGTTTTCCAAAAATTTGGCAGGAATATTTGTAGCGGTTATATAACCGCTACAAAATATTTTAAAATCGGTGGCGCCATTTTTTCACATAACTAGTAGCGGTTAGTATACCGCTACAAATATCATCACACCCAAGTTGTGGCGGTTGTATAACCGCAACTAGTGTTCCAACAAGGAGTCATCGCAACTTCATTTTGTGGCGGTTATAGGAACCGCCACAAATACAGTAGCGGTTAGGTTGTATTGAGTAGCGGTTATTTTTAACCGCGACAAATAGGTTTGCCATGGTAGATTTTGTAGCGGTTCATTTAACCACGACAAATCTCATTAGTCGTGCCAATAACCGCTACAAATATGTCATTTTAACCGCTACTAATACCCTTTTTTTAGTGAGCCTATACTGTTAGTTCTCAGTTTATAAGTTTTGATGATAACAAACTTGAAAATGAAAAGATGACTTGATGATTCAAGTCACTCAAGTGCATGTTTCATGACACTCGAGTGTGCAATTGTTATTTTAACTAACACTTGAATTAGAAAGCATCAATTATGAAATGTTATGGCATGAACACACTTGAATGTTAGCTTGATACTCGTAGCAAAAGTTCCTGACACTTGATTCTATCCTGGAAGTATTATGTTGGACACTCGAGTGTTGATTCAACTCTTGCAAAGATTTTCCTGACACTCGCACTCATTCTAGAAACATCAAGGTAAACACTCGAGTGTGATCTACAACATCCGAGTGCCAAGGTAAATACTCTCAAGGTCAGTGCATAACACTCTTTGATGAAACAAGAGTGCTGCCTCTTTTTTAGGCACACTCGAAGTGTCACTTTATGACTTTGGAGTGTGATACTTGAGTGTATCTCATTGACACTCGAGTGTTTGGTAAATATTAACATATCTTCTCTAAACTATATATAGTCTTTGAATAGTCTTCTACCAGACTCAAAACTCATCAACACTCGAGTATCTGGAAGAAACATCATCTTATCAACTAAACTCTTTTATGAACAATCTTCTCCCAGAGAGTAAAATCATCAACACTCGAGTATGATTAGAATGACACTCAAGTGTTTCCTACTTCTGCACTGTACCTTCGTCTTTGGGAATTCAAATTTATTGTTTATCTTATGATTACTTATGATTATCACTCATACCTTTTCTCAATGCTACTAAACATATTTTGTTATAAGTTTTAGATGATTTGAATCATGGATTATGTCCAAATTAACAAAACATGGTACTGTATCAGAACATTAAATGCGATCTCAGAAATAGAGTACACGCAAGTGTAACATCCCAATTTCAAAAGCAGTATAAATTTTTTTTCATCAGAGTAGAGCATCGGAGCGATTGAGTAACTGATACTTATATTCAAAATGCCGTAAGTCCGGCATTTACAACATCGGTACAAGAACCGAGTGTTTCAAAAGTACAAAACATCTCGAAAGAAAGGCTTCCGCGAACATCAAAAGTAAAGGACAACATCGGAAAGTCTTCATCCGGTCCTTGAACTCCGCTTTTCTCTCTCTCGGTCCTCGGTCCTTCCGAACTTGATGCTAAGTTAAGAGCGAGGTCCAATGCACCGGACCCGGTAACGGTTAACCTCATGTTTACATACATCATATAAGTACTACGTATATTCATGGAATTTTGACGACACTTACTACGTTCAAAGTAGGTATACATAATCGATATATATGGCAATAACAATACAATCGGATGTAAGGTTAAGGCACAAGGAGAAATGTACATGATCGATATGCACGGCAATAACAATACGGTCGGATGTAAGGTTAAGGCACAACGGACATTGGACATAATCGGATATGGACGGCAATAACAATACAAAGATGTAAGGTTAAGGCACAACATAGAAAATACAGCATGACGGAGGAAAATACATATATGCATACAATAACCATCGAGTTAGTGTTACAAAGACGCGAACGTACCTTTTAGCGGTGCAATACAGGAACTTTTACGGAAAAACGTGAAATTCGACAAATGGGAAAAACAAAATGACGGCGGCACAACAAAGCGCTCGATTAGCTCGGATATCCTATAAGGACAACGTTTATCAACATTTGGCATCATAACAGGCCATTTGGGCGAAAATTACTATTTTGCCCCTAGTACCCCTATTTGGCGGAATTTCGCGAGCTTGTTTTCGCTCTATCTCTCCGAATTTTGATGATCTTTTCCCTCATCATATTTTCGAAATATGTATCATATTTACCCCTAAATATGATATCTAGACTATCTTGAAAAATTAAAGATAAATCTAGCATTCCTACTATATCTACCGAAAGAACTACCGAAACTAAAGACTAAGGACCGAAGAACTTACCCGTACTTTGCTCGAGACTTTCTCCGAGCTTCTCTCTCTAACTTCTCTCTAAGAGGCAGATTTTTGGTGTGAAAAATGATGAAGGTGCTCATGCCTTTATATAGGCAAAAATTGTGCCACTTTGGTAATTTCCATATTCCAAATCTTGTAATTTTCTCTTACCTTATAACCAAGTAAAATAAAGGATAAATGGTGGTTAATTCTTGACCATGGGCAGCCCTTAGTCGACATTGGGGAGTGATGTGGCAGCAAGCCATTGGTCCAAGAGTGGTGAGTCAACTTGCTTTATGGCCGTTCGGCATTTTCCCCTGTTCGGTCTCCGTTTCGCGTCTCTTCGGAGAAATCTCAAAATTCTGGATTCATAACTTTGAAGATCTTCTCTTCCTCATCAATAATATCTAATGTAACTTAGATTTCGGTCCCTTACGGTGGTTCCAACATCCAGCTTGAAGTTTTCTCGAAAAACGTGTCCGAACACGTCCGGTGTCGGAAATCGCTTTAATCATCAATCTCTCGGATAATAATTCACCGATTCCAAATATGTCCAGATAATTATAAACTCATCTCTAGATGTTGAGTTATAATTATTTTCTTCAAATTCCAAAATATGACCATCCGCATTTTTCCCTATTTCGTCTTATTAGGAAAATGCGCTACACCTACTTCTAATTTACTTCCTAAGAGGTCACTTGAAGGTAAAAACTCACCGATCAATATTTTACCTTGACTTTGGAATTCCTATTTCTGGTTCTCTAGATAGGATCCGTTTCCTATTTATTCCATTACTATTCACTATATTATATAATAATACAATAAATATCATGATATTTATTTTCTTTTCTTTTATTTTTTATTTATTTTTCTAAGCATAAAATATTTTATTAATATTTTATTTTTTTTTTAATTTTTTATTTATTTAATAATTTCGAATTTTTCCAATTAAAAATAATTATTTAAATTATTTTTAATTCATTTACTTTATACCTTAATTATCCCATTAATTACCAGATTAGCCACTTACTAATTTTTGATAATTTTATTAATTAGGATAAATCATTATCTCACAATTATTTTACTTACATTGGTATTTTATATCCCATGTAAAATATTAAAAATCATGGGGTCAATTATGATCCCCAAAATAATATTAAATCTTGCCTCAATATTTTCCAAGGAAATTAATCCCAAAAATTACCTAAATTAGAGACAACATATTCTCCAATTTTTAATAAATATTTCATTGCCTCTTGGGATTTATCATAATATTTTCGAGCCATTTAATGCCCTACAATTTGCATTTAGGGATTTTTAGCTCTTTATTCACCCTAATTTCCATAGTAATTACCTTAGAAAATAAGATAATTATTACTTATCATTTGAAACTACATATTCACCTATTTTCAATAGGTATTATTTATCGGCAAGCAAACTCAGAGCAGGTCATGAGTACCTCTTGAAGTGGCAATTGCGGCAAAACGAAAGTGACCCATCCTTAGGCAATTGCAGAGACCAAATGGATGTCGTATGAAGATCTGTTGCAGCAATGCGAAAGCGACTGAACCTCAAAATCTTTCAATGACTCCGGTTTGTGTCTAATAGAAAGTTTCTTCAGTCTAACGAACAATTTGAACACACCTAACAGAAAGCTTCAACAGTCATTAATTATGTTCATCTATAAATACAAGAGCATTCAATTCAAAGCCAACCAACCACAAATGATCAAATTTATTGCTCACTTATTGCTCATTAATACTTTGTGAAATATCTTTTGATATTCTCTTCATCGTGTTTATTCATCTACTCAGTAAGAGAGTTTTACAATCAATTTGATTTCTGTAAAATCTCAAGGTAGTAGGACCTTAAGTGGTTGTTAGAATACAACTTATAAGGGGGAAGTGATTCCTAGTGAGGATTACTCTTTATTACAATGCCAAGAACTTGGTTGATCTTGGAACGATAATGAAAATCACATAGACGCTCTGAGGACTGGACATAGGTCAAGGGATTAAGGTCGAACCAATACAAACAATTGTGCACACTTCGGTGATATCTCTTTAACTCTGTTTTTGATTTATTAGTTTAACGCTTTCGATTTAAATTTTTAAATTACTCAATTCACCCCCTCTTGGGTGAAACGTTGGCACTAAATGTTCTTGGTAAGAAGATACCTTGTCCCATTGTAGACTTAAGATATCGAAAGATAGGTTCTTATGCACGCATATAGGGGACCAAGGGATCAACTACAAATTGATTAAGAAAATTTACTATATGTGAGATCGGCCCTCGTGACTGTGAGGTACAAGAGTCGGCCAACTACTCTTTGGTAGCGCCCTGGATTTGGATGTGGATCACCCTCAGTACTACTAAGACAACGATCCTACTCCACGGGAAACTTGCTGGGCCTACACGCCGTCATTCCTTTCCTTCAAGATATCCAAGGCATATTTGCATTGGCTAAGTATCATGCCCTCAGGGGATCGAGCCACTTCAATGCCCAAGAAATACTTTTAAGGGTATGAGATCCTTGATGGTAAATCAATCTTGAAGAAATTGCTTTATATGGCTTATGTGATCATCGCTGGTGCTGGCAAGAATGACATCATCAACATACATCAAGACCATAATGTATATTTCACCACACCGATAAGTGAATAAAGAGTAATCTACCCAGGATGACTAAAACCCAAACTTGTCAACAAGCCAGTAAACCCTTCATTCCAATTTCGTGAGCCTTGACAAAGACCATATGGAAACTTCCTCAATTTGTGAACCCGTGTCTCTCCTTTTTGAGCAAAGCATTCAGGTATTTTCAAGTAAATCTCCTCATGAAGATCACCATGGAGGAACACATTTTTGACATCCAATTGGTGAACTATAAGTCCTTGTTTAATTGCCACAGCCAGAAGGTACGAACAGTAACAAGTTTTGAAACATGGGCAAAAGTTTCATGAAAATTTATACCTTTTGAGTGGAACCTCATGCTACTATTTGTGCTTTACGTGAATGCAACTCTCCAGTTGATTTGAATTTGTTTTTGTAAACCCATTTAGAGTCAATGATATGTTTCCCCGGTAAAAGATGTTTAAGTGTCCAAATCCCATCGGCTTAAAGTTCCTATATTTCCTTTTGTATAGCCTCATGCAAATGAGCGTATTTACATGCCTGTTGAAAGGTCTTATGTTCATCATATGACTCGATGGCCAAAAGATAAGCCTTATGTGAGGTAGAAAATCTTTTATTTGAATCATAGTGTGATAAAGGATACCTGACTCATTTGCTTGATGGATGAGGCAGATCCACATGGGCTAATGACTGTAGTAAATTGACTTTATAACTATCCAAGTGTTGGGGTACATGCCTCTCACGTGTATTTCGTCAAGGCTGTTGTGGATCATTTCCAATAGGCACTTGTGTTTCTTCTTGGCTGATCTCATTATCATGTGGTTGATTATACTCCCCCTAAATTAAAGGAACATTATTGGTGTCGTGCTCAGTACAACCTAACCAAATACACTACAACAACAAAAAAAGGCTTTTAAGCAGGGTGAAAATAGCATTTTAGACTGGTTTTGGATTTGGGTCTCGATACAGTAGGTCTAAAAAGTCTGTTACTTTTAAAACGGGTTAAGAAACCGGTCTTAAAAAAAATTAGACCAGTTTTTTAAGATATAAGGTCTAAAAGCTAAGACTTTTAAGACCAATTGTGTAAAATAACTGGTCTTAAAAGTGAGAATTGTAGACTTTTAAGACTAGTTGTGCGATACAACCGGTATTAAAAGTGTTTCAAAAAAATTTAAAAAAAAAAAAAAAAAAAAAAAAAAAAGAATCCAAATGTTCCAAAGAACTCAAGAACCTGGAATTCCAGATATTCAACATCAAAGATGCATTGAGTGAAATTCAAATTCAAATTTAAAATTCCAGATATGAAATCAGAACGCAAAATTGATACACACCCAAAATTCATGGAAAATTGGGAAATATGAACCAAAATTAGAAACCCTATATCTAATGACAGGCGCAATTACTCAAAAAACAAAAACAAAAAACAAATTAGTGATTGATGAAAGCAATTTACCTCAGCGGCGAGATACTCAAGACAACTATGAGATAAATGGGAGCACTAGCACCGACTCGCTTGCCCATTTGAAATTTTAACTAGAAGTCGATACCTTTCTAGAGTCACATTTCACAAGAGGCTCTCATCAAATATTAGATGTAGCTCTTGTATCAATCATCCAAGGCTCATTAAGAATAAATTTACCTACCATATTTACCACGGGTGTGTTGTCTATTCTAAGATTCAAGGGATTGTCTTCCTTGTTGAGATATTGCACCATATGATCATATTGTTTGGGCGTGAGATTAGGAAATGGGCCTTTCATTGGAGCTCATGTGTGTCGCTCTCTCAAACCTTGTCTCTGTTCTCTTTTGTCACATCTTCCCTTCTTGAAGTCTTGTGGATAACCTATATCGATCTTTGGTGTGTCCAAGCTTCCTATAATGATTGCACTTTAATGGTTTCCGCTTGCCATCTTGCTTTTTTCCATTCTCTTGGGAAGTGCCGATGTCATGAGATCTGCCTAAGCCTTTCATCATGACACAGTTTAAATGAACTTTTAAAAAAAATACATAAATAATTCATGTTTGTATGGATTAGATCGAATAACCTTACCTGACACCCAATTTAAATGGCTCAAGTTGGATCAATACACAGTGCTATATAGCACCACCTTTCTGCTATAATATAATGCCAAGTTAACAAATTTAAGAAAATTAAGAAAGTTAAATTAAGGACTAGAGGGGTAGTATTATGTAGCATCACATCCTATATCATGGCCATTGGCCAAAGAAGCTGGAAACAACAATCTTAGACTTAGTTCTCAGAAATTTTCTGGTAGGTAGATACCAAATTGAGTAAATTTATTTGACTTTTATTAAGAGTTTAGAAGAGAAAGTGTGACACTAACATGTTTTTAATATGTAAAGTATATTCACCTGTAAAACTACTACCTCTGGTCCTTTATATAAGAGTCAGTTGACTTTAACTTGTTTTGAGAGATTAATAAAGTTAAGTAAAATACATTTCATTAAAATATTTATATTTATCGTTTTTCTCTAAACTAATTTATCTGACTTATAAATGAATATATAATCTAATTATACATATCATGTAATATGATTAAATAATTTATTTAGCTTTCCTGATTTCTTTTAAAAAGTCAATTAACTCTTATATTAATAAGGAAGGAGGTGGTACAGCGGTATTACAAAACTCATGCTATATACAAAATCCCCGAGGAGTGAGCTCAACTTTATTCTGAAATATAGATAATCCCTGACCAGGTTTAAATTCTTGGAGATATATGAACTTGCAATGGATTCTTCATCATCACAGTGAACACTTGCATCTCAGATAAATCAACACCACCATTTGAAGCCTTCCACTCAAAATTCCAAACCAGATTGGCCACAAAGTACTCCAAATGAAACATTGCCAAATTATAACCTGGGCACATTCTTCTCCCTGCTCCAAAGGGCATCATCTTTATCTCTTTGCTTCCTGTAATATCAAACACTTCATCTCCATTCTCAGTGTTCAAGAATCTCTCTGGCTTAAATTCCATTGGATTCTCCCACACCTTTGGGTCCCATCCCATCTCTGCCACTAAGAAATTTATAGTTCCATTCTTAGGTATCAAGAAACCATTCAATACTACATCTTCTTTCACTGCATGTGGCAGAACAAAATGTGCAGGTGGGTGACGCCTTAGTCCCTCCAAAATCACAGCCTTAAGATATGGCAATTTCTTCAAATCCTCCTCTTTTACCTCCTTCTCCGTTCTATCACCCATCACACCTCTGATTTCCTCCACAAGCCTCTCTTGTATATGTGGGTATTTCACCAAATTTGCCATAATCCATTGCAGTGCCGTAGCTGTTGTATCTGTGCCTGCATTTATGAACTCTGAACTTACAGATACGATTTCAGATTCTTCAAGCTTTCGCTTCTCCTCTGGCCACTCCAAATCCAGCAAAGTATCCACATAAGGCACAATAATTTGATCTGAGCTATTATTTTTGTTCTCTTCAGCTCTGTTCAACTTCTCTTCCTTGGCTTTCTTCCTGGCTCTGATCAGTGGAACCAGAACACTTTCCTGTTCCTTCTGAATCTGGAACAATTCCTGCCACCGGTTGCGGAACAATATGCGAGTGATTCTGGGCCAGAAATTCAGAACCCTGAATCTGATAGAGCTCAAAAGTACACGTTGTTGAACATGCTCGA
Source organism: Acacia melanoxylon (assembly GCA_019022615.1). Classification (NCBI taxonomy): domain Eukaryota; kingdom Viridiplantae; phylum Streptophyta; class Magnoliopsida; order Fabales; family Fabaceae; genus Acacia; species Acacia melanoxylon. Next base: position 7,765,520 of record JAFJYJ010000007.1, on the reverse strand, counting down.
TATCTTTGATTTGCTTCTCATTCAACTTTTCACCAAAGCACATGGACACCAGCAAACAGAACATAGCGTACTGAAGATGGTCAATCACCTTAACAGAGTTGCTCGATTCAGTATTAGATTTGAGTCGATTAATAAGCACGTCCAAAACCCATTTTCGAGAACCTGAAAAGGATTTAATCCGGGTCGGGTGAAGCATCTCGGAGGTGAGGTTGCGGCGGAGGACACGCCATGTGGGGCCATAGAAGGCAGTATTAATGTTGTGTTGGTCGGAACCAAAAACCTTACTAGTGGTAAGAGCGGCGGGACGGTCAGAGAAAACAGACCCGTTTTGAACGAGGGCTTGGTGGGCGACAAATCGATCAGCTACGAATATAAGTGGACGAGACCTTAAACGAAGATTGAAGATGGGACCATATTTGGCACGAAGATTTCGGAGTGAATCTTCAATTTCTAAGAACGATTTGCGCAGAAAAAGAATCCTGCCAATGATGGGAATACGAGGAGGACCAGGTGGTAGAGGCGTGGCGCAAGAGGGAGAAAGAAGATTGAAGAAGGCTCGGATGGTTAGGCAGAGACAGAGAGAGGCAAGGACGATGAACCACACCTCCATGGTTATGGACTTATGGTTAAGAAAAGCTAACCGAAATGAGAGAAAATATAAAGGTAGGTTTGTGCTAAAGAATTACAGTGAGAACACAGCTGATGTTGTCGTCATCAATCATCTAGAGGGCTTGGACACGGAATATGTTAGTCTGATTTTGGTGCTCTCCTGCTGCTTGGCCTCCAAGAAATTCTCCCTCTTGCTGATTGGCCTCCAATGCGGAACATGTTACTCTGACTTTTGTGGTGCTTCTTTGAATTTTCTCTCAAAGGGACTATAAGGATTGGACATTTATAATTAAAAAAAAAGGCAAATTACTTTTAAAATACATATAATATTAACAAGTTTAATTAACCTTATTAATCTAATTAAATTAAATAAATATGTCTTTTATTAAAGATAAGAGAATAATAATTTTGCATGTGTCGCATTTATAATAGAATGAAACACAATATGAGATAACATTACAATGTGTTTATTCATTAATTGAAAAAATATATTAACTATGCATTTGTCGCATTTATAAACATGTCTCGTGCTAAATCCAGAAGAAGAAATTGCTACCATGTTTTTATAACAAAAATTTTTGGTAGGGGTGAAACTCACCCACAAGTTAAAGGGAAGGCAGGCGTCTGTCCAATCACACACAATCCAACTGCTTCTCAATCTCACACTGCCCTTTGAATAACTTCTCGATCTCACACTGCCCTTTGAATAACTTTAGTGTGTTTAGATCATTGGCTACTGGCTAGGTAGAGCATTAACCACATGGGAAATAACTCCAAATTCCATGCCTTACCTTGGTTTGGCATGTCTAGAGCTTGGAATTAAGGTCACCCTGGCCCTACCCTCCCTCTTCTCATATCAAACAAGTCCTATCTTCCAAGGTCACGGCTTTGAGATATGACATTTTGCTCAGATCTTCTTCTCTCACTTCCTTGGCCTCTCTCTCATCCATTACCTTTCTTATTTCACCCACAAGCTTTTGTTGAATACGTGGGTACTTCACTAAGCTAGCTAGAGTCCATTGTAATGCACTAACTGTTGTATCTGTTCCTGCATTTAGAAACTCGGAACATATATAGAAACCATTTCACCTTCACTTAGCTTTCTTTTCTCTCCTTGCCATTCCAAATCCAACGAAGTACACACATATGACACTATTGTTCATCTGTTTCATTATTATAATCATCTTGTTCTTGGTTTAATCTCTCTTCCTTCAGTTTCTTTCCTGCTCTTATCAGTGGAATCAAAACATCTTTTTGCTCCTGCTTAATCTGCAAGAATTTCTCCCACTTGTTGGGGAGCAACATTCAAATGATTCCTGGCCAGAGATTTAGCATTCTGAATCTTTTAAGACTCAAAAGTTTGTTCCTCTGAACGCGTTCTATGTCTTTGATTTGCTTGTCGTCTAACTTGTCACCGAAGCACAAGGACGCGAGCAATCAAAACAGAGCATATTGGATATGGTCCTTCACTCTAATGGGATTGCTGGATTTTGAATCAGTTTTAAGTCGAGTCAGTTGCAAAACCAAAACCCATTTAGGTATGCTCTGGAAGAAGAGGAGCAGGAGGGAGAGAATAGGAAGAAAAAGAGGGAGAGGGAGAGAGAAGATTGAAGAGAGCTCTGATGGAAAATCAGAGACAGATTATGACAAGGACGAACGACCACAACCCCATGATTATGGTTGAGAGAGTATGAACCAGTAAAAAGCTTTTGACTTTAGCCCTTAATCGGAGAAATTTTAGAGACCAAGCTTTCTGCCACCTTTGTGTAGAGATAAATATGATAAAATATGATATGTGGTCGTGAGTTTCAGCGCCAACACACTTCAACGAAGACGATTTCTTGAGCTGCTTAATTAACAAAATGCATAAATGCACACAAAGTTGCATTAAGATTACATTGTAAATTTTATCACAAAAGAGAGGAAGGTGGTCCGAGCAGCATTTAGTAAATGGCATACATTGGAGATATGAAAATTCTTGGGTAAAATTTCTTAGATGATGATTCGGGTAATGTGTGTGTGTGTGTGTGAGAGAGAGAGAGATTGTATATATCCTCTGTTCTTTTTCCAACACATAAAGATAATAAGCTTTAGGAGACGAAGGTGATCCGAAGGGTATTTTAGTAAATGGGATACTTGGGAGTTATGAAAATTCGGGGCAAAATTGCTCGCATGTTGATTCGGCTAATACACACACATGTATATAAATATAAATATGCATATGAGATAATATACCCTCTGTTTTTATCTACACGCATAATAAGCTGTAACGGAAATAAGGCTTCAAACGACACAGCTAAAAAGTTTGTACAAACAGATTTGGTATCCAATACGGAAACTAAAGTGGAAGTAACAAAAAACACCACAATCTTGGGAGTAGTCTTATTGTACAGTACATGTGCCACAAAATGACATTCTCTATATGAATAAAAACATGGAGATCATGTTCCCAAACTCTATAACCTTTAACACCGAAAGGTTAAACTTTTTTGATTGATCTAAGACCTGGGAGATATACAGACTTCTAATGGATTTTCCATCACAACAGTGAATTCTTCTTTCTCTGTCATATCAACTTCACCTCCATTTGAAGTTCTCCATTCAAAACTCCATATTAAATTGGCCACGAAATATTCCAAAAGAAGAATGGCTAGATTATAACCAGGACACATTCTCCTTCCTGCCCCAAATGGCATCATCTTTATCTCTCTGTTCCCTGTAATATCAAATGCTTCTCCTCCATTTTTCTCAGTATAGTTCAAGAATCTCTCTGGCTTGAACTCCATAGGACTCTCCCACACATTAGGGTCCCAACCCATCTCTGACACCATGAAGTTAACAGTCCCATTTTTAGGCACCAAATAATTGTTGAACACCACATCTTCTGATACTGCATGTGGCAACACAAAATGTGCAGGTGGGTGCCGCCTTAAGCCCTCCAAGATCACAGCTTTCAGATATGGCAATTTACCCAAATCTTCCTCTTTCACTTCCTTTTCCTCTCTATCTCTCATAATTTCTCTTATTTCTTCCACAAGCCTCTCTTGCACATGTGGGTATTTAACCAGATTCGCCATAATCCATTGCAGAGCCGTGGAAGTTGTATCTGTTCCTGCATTTATAAACTCAGAACACAAAGACACTATCTCACCTTCATCAAGCTTTCGCTTCTCCTCAGGCCACTGTAAATCCAACAGGGTATCCACATATGGCACTACAACTTCAGCATCTGGTTTATTAATGGCTTCCTCCTTAGCTTGCATCCTCGCTCTAATCAATGGAACCAGAACATCTTCTTGTTCCTTCCGAATTTGCAGCAGTTCTTCCCAACGCTTACGTAACAGAATCTTTGTGAGTCTTGGCCAGAAGTTGAGCACAGTGAATCTGTCAAAGTTCAGAAGATAACGCCTCTGAACATACTCTATGTCCTTGATCTGCTCATCGTCTAGCTTCTCACCGAAACACATGAAGACTAGCAAGGAAAACATGGAATATTGGAGATGATCGATGACCTTGATGGATTTTCCTGATTCTGAATTAGACCTGAGATGGTTGAGAAGCGCGTGCAGGACCCACTTCCGGGTGCCGGAAAAGGATTGGATCCGAGTGGCGTGGAGCATCTCGGAGGTGAGATTGCGCCTGAGGAGGCGCCATGTGGGGCCGTAGAAGGCGGAGGTGACACTGTGTTGATTGCTGTTGACGACCTTACTGGTGGCAAGAGACTTGGGACGGTCGGAGAAGACGGCGCCGTTTTGGATCAAGGCTTTGTGGGCGAGGGATCTATCGGAGATAAATACAGAAGGGCGAGGGCCGATAGGGAGAGTGACAATAGGGCCGTGTTTGGCATGGAGGCTTCGGAGAATTGGTTGGAGCTCTGTGAATGATCGCCGGAGCCAGAGAACAGAGCCGATGATCGGAACACGGAGAGGGCCAGGTGGCAAAGGATGGCGGGAAGTCTTGAAATGTGAGGAAAAGAAAAGAGTGATTAAGAGACAGAGACAGAAAGAGATGAGGATGAACCAGGCCTCCATTATTGATTAACGGGAAGCTCCAATGAGAGTTAATATCTTTGAAGATCTTTTGTGTGTTGGTTGTTAGACTTTTTATACGAGTACGTTGACGTTGAGTGTATAATTTTTCTATGTCTTGGTCATTTGCTGTTCAAAGTGGTACTACCTAAAATTATTAGGACCGGAGGGAGTATATAGCTTTCTCAAGAAAAATTACATGAAAAAAAAAATGAATTTATCATGCTTAAAATTTTACATGCTTTTTAGGTAGATTTATGTGTTTTTTTCCTTTTAATTTTTTATACACGCCAGTTTCTCCCTCAAAAGCATTAGTTTGTAACTTTGTATGGTTATAACTTAGAAGGGTTGATGTGATGAACATGCGGATGCTGACTTAGCCACATGCAAGTTGTGATAAAATAAATTTATTTATTGACAATACAAAATAAAAATAAAAAACAAAATTATTATGCTTATAACTTATAATCGGCTCCTTGCATATGTATATAATCTTCTTCTTCTTCTGTTTTTGCCATTATATGTTTATAGTTAGAATTTTATCCATTTGACTTTATTATGTCCATACAACAAAATAAAGACATGTTTGAGTTGAAATTGGAAAAACACTCATCTCACAAACTTATCTTGTATATCATAAATCACGTTGGAAAAATATCTTCTATCGCTAATCTAAACAATCACTAAGTCTATCCTAAATGTATGACGTCATCAATTACCTTATTTGGGTTGATGGTGGAAAAACAAATTCACATAAGTCAAAATAATTCATATTATAAACTTACCTTATAACATAAATATATTAAAAAAATAGTTTCCACCATTAATCTAAACAAACACTTAAAAAAGGAAATATAGATAAAGAAGTGTCAAACTGTCAATTATTGTTGTATTGGAAGTATCAAAAATTGTGAGAGAAAAGCGTGGGAGGATTGAGTTTCCATCCAAGTTAGGAGAGTGGGACGATGAATGCTTGACTCTTATTTTGTCTCCTTCCTTGGAATAGGGGCAGCCAGGGCTGCGCAATGCCCTCGTTGACGTAATTATTAATTCTGATAATTACAGTAAGATTATAATAACAAGTAAATTCAATATTTTTTTAAGAAAATTATCTAATTACTTAAATTTTATTAAAATAAATATAATAAATCATGAAAAATAAACATAGACATTTATGCAGATTCAATATTTTAAATAGTAAATATAAGTATAAAATGCATAACCTATAATTTCAAGAAAAATAACATAAATGTAAGGGAAAATTGCATCTAGTAAAAATACGATAAAATAGTACTTTGAAATCTTAAAATTATAGTGAAGTCTTATTAGGCCTTTTTTATAATATTTTTTATATGTGAAAAGACACAAATGTCAAATCTTCATAGAAGCTTATGGACTTGTTGATACAAACATAAGGATGTCCAAAAAACCCAAGATCCAATCTGACCCGTCCCAACCCGGTATGCCACCAAAAAAAAAAAAAAGGTCCCAGATACTTTGAGCTATCCGCAGACCGCACTAGTGTCCTCGGTCGGACCGGACTTAGACAAGGGCTCGAGATCCCTTGACCGGTCCGTCCCGCCCATATATATATATATATTAATTTTTTTTACACCACCACAGTGTTGGAGGCTTGGAGCGTTTGTGACACAACAAAGTCAAATTTCCAGCAAAAAGGATAACATTAACACTCACAAAAGTGCGATGTTCATAGGAATACCCAAATCGGTTTCCAATTTCCATCAAAAGCATCAACTTCTTTCATATATGCAACAGAAAGAGGGAAAAAATTGTAACTTTTACTTACACATACTATAAATCCTCATAAAATCAATACTCATACAAACACCAACCCAGAATCAGAAACCCAACCAAAGATTAAAAAAAATTGAAGACAAATATGAAATTCGCAATCTAAGCACCCTTCAGAGAACACAAGCAGCAGTGAATAGCACAAACCTCAGTGAAATTTTCACCTGCCTCTCCCTGTGTGGACTCGCCTCAAAGAAAGGAAGAAGAGACCAAATCAATCAATAAAGCGAATATTTTTACAGATCTGAAACTCCACTGTTATTTTCTCACACGGATTTGATCTCCAACACAGGCAGCGTTCCATATCTTTAATTCTTCCAACCGCCGCCGCTAGCTACACCCTCGCCGATGTCACCAAAGCCAACCAGTCCCTTATCTTTTTGAGAGTGAGAGAGAGCAAGGGAAGAGAGAGCGAGGGAAGAGAAAAGAGATTAGTGAAAAAACAGTCTTGGAGCCGGTGAGAGTGAGTATGGGAATCGGCCAAAAAAAAAAGTAAGTCATGGACGCCTAGGCCGGTTTGGTCCAAAGACGAGCCCTGCGGTCGATCCAACCCAAGCTCGGGCTCGTCTTGGACTGCACCCAGGACCTCGGGTTGGGTCAAACCCAGTCCAAGGACATCCCTATACCAACATATGAACTTGTCAAAACATGTTCATGAAGTTGTTAACACAAGCACATAAGGACATTTGTGTCTTTTCACATATAAAAAATATTGTAAAAAGTCTCAAGGGACTTACTGCAATTTTGGAGATTTTAAGGGATTCTTTGTCATAAATTTTCTTACTTGGATTTAGGTACAATTTTTCCTAAATTTAAATACATTCCACACGTGTATGAATCGTGTCAAAGTTCAGTTTTATCTAGAATTGAGGCAGAGCCGGTCAGCTTCATCAATTGATAAAGAATCGATAAATGACCTCAACCAATATTATAATCAGATCACAATGAGAAAGGAAAAATCATACCAATAAAATTTCTACAACATTTGAGAGCAAGAAAAAATCAAATAAATAAAATTTTCAGAACATGTAAGACTAACATGTAGGCTTGGCCTGTGGGAAGCTTCAACTGAGATAATATCCCTAAAATACCCTTATTACTTGTACTTTCCATCCTCCAAGTCAACTTTCTTATTTTCAATAACGTAAAGTATGATTAACAAACAAAAAACAATCCGGATGCATTTTTTGACTCATTATTTGCAGTAACTTTTAGGAAAATTGCTTGAAGATTCCTATTGTAAAATTTATTGCCTAGCTAGAAGGTGTTTAAGGACTCAGGTCCTTAAACAGTTGCAATATATCTTTAACTATACATAAGTATTTTTGGTTTTACATATAATTGAACATAGATAACACACACTTGAAGAAAAGTTGTAGCCGCTCACAATAGATTGCGTTCGAGTTTTTAAACAAATTTCAGATACATTTGGACACAACAAATCAATGGAGGATTTTTCAATATTTTCCCTTACTTTTATGAATGAAAAAGATTTAAATTAATTTTTAAAAAAAAATTATCTTCTTTTTCCTGGGTGTCTCCTTTATTGCATCACTGAGCTAACTTCTTTTATGGGACTTTTTTTTTTTTGTTAAATACTCCTTTCATCTTATTTATGGGTTCGGATCCTCTCCTCATCCCCCTCTCCTCATCCCTCACAATCCATCTCACCGTCCAAATCTTGATCCAACGGTCCGATTTGTTTTTAAAAAAAAAATATTTAAAAAAAAAATTGACGCATCTCGGCCGTCCAAATCTAGATCGGACGGTGAGATGCGATCGGGCGAGATGGGGAGAGGGGGATGGGGAGAGGATCCTCTTCCCTTATTTATAAGGCATTTTTGGCATATTGCACACAAACCAAGAAAAACATTAACCTACGTTAACTCTGCCTTAAAATTCAATAACTTTTCAACTTTATCCATATTTAATATATAATATACCATCTGAAAATAAAGTTAACAAAATATTCTCTTCAATCTTTTTTAAAAGCAATTTTTCTTTCTTTTGGGGTTGATCCTTTTTATTAACAATTTTTTTCTTGTGTATCAAAATTTAAACTACTTTTTACTATTCTACCCCTATTAAATACACATCTTTATATTAATTATCCAAACTCACCACTAATTCTCTTTTATTTATTTATTTATTACACATTCTTTCTCATATTTTATATTCATGATTTCTCATAGTTGTTATTCATTCTCTCTCTTATGATCTTTTCACAAATAGGGGCATATTTGGAAGAAATATGACATTTTTGACACATTTATTATTTTTAACTAATCTTAACCGGAGGTTCGTTTTGCGCATTAAGGATAAAAGTTGCTTATAAAAATGACCGAATGGAGTAATAAATAAAGGGTAAAATTGTACATTCACATGAAAATTTTAATGAGGTGCTGGTTTTGGGATTTGCGACTGCCTTTCTTTATACAAGTGTTTCCTCTAGGACTCGAAATCGAGACCTAGTGGTATCAAATGGAGATTTACACCGTTAGACCAATTTTATGTTGATCTATACTCTTTCTATTCTTATTGGTCTTTTAGAAGTTTTTGTGTCTTTACAAAAACTATGAAGCAATTAATATGTTTTTTCAACGATAGCCATATGAATATGCTAAATATATTTATGATGGAGAGGGGTAAAAAGAGATGAGTTAGATTCTATTAGAATGTATTGTAACTTATTCCTTTCGATCCATAATATAAGGCACTTCAACTAATTCATCAGAACTAAGAAATGATTGTTAACTCATTAAATATACCTTAAAATGAATTTTTTTTTTTAACTTTACCCATATTAAATTAGATTTCAAACGAGAGAGAACATTCAAAAAGTCATATTTAAGCATTAATTACATGGATAAAATTGATGAATAAGCTTTAATTACTCTCAAAGTGACTTATATTGTGGACTAATACATTTTTCTAGAAGTAACTAATATTATTGACCAATTGGAGTATTAAGGATATACTCCCTTTGATCCTTATTATAAGACACTAATTAACAATTCTCACAAATCAATAAAAATAATTAAAGTCAATAAACTTGTTATAAAATTTAAGTAATTTTCAATAGTATCCATATTAATTGCATTAAACTCTAATATTATATTAATTATTACTCTCACCTACTACCCTTATTAATTATGGGAATACATAGAAATAAAAACAATTAATGCTCTTTGAAAATAAGCAAATGTCTTATAAAAATGATTAAATACACTTGCTAATTAGTGTCTTATAATAAGAACCAGAAGAAGTACCACTCTTTCCTTATTATAAGTTCAATTTTGTAGGTCTCAAACATATCAATAAATAGAAGTCAGGACATTTAATATGTCTTAAATTAATTCACTTTTTCAATTTCTCATTTATTTAATAGTAATAGGTATTGAAGAAATAAGTTATTGTTTTCTCTCATTGACATTTTTAATAGGATAAAATTGAAAAACAATCATCCATGTGACTGATGAATTTATATTTAGAACTAAAACTTTGTGACAAATTCGACTTATAATAAGGATGATGGTGGTAATGTTGAAAATATGAGATAATTTTAAGAATATCAACTAAATTTAACCCAAAATAGAAATATTCGTTAGAGACAACCATTTAATAAATTAATTATCTAAGTTCACACTCCCTCCTGTTCATATTATAAGCCCTTTGATTACCTTACCATCATTATTTGGTTAACTCATTAATTTTGACAGAAAATAAAATATATTTTTTTTTTTCAATTTAACTATCTCATTTCTAGGAACATAGAAAAACATTACATTAGATTTTTAATCTTGTCCGGATGGACGGAGTATATGAGGACTTGAGGTAATGTATATTTATTTGAGCTAAAGTGTAAATTTATTTTAGAAGTAATAAAAAAATCTCATTGTTGCCTGAAAGTCTTTTCGATCTTAATGTCATATCGAAAGTTTAAAAATGTAAGTAGCAATGTTAAAAATGTAAGTAGCAATGTTGTCCGACCAATACTTATTTTTCAAAGCATTGGTGTGTAAAAATTTCGGTGGGCTTTTAAGCCAACAACCCAAATGAGAAAAAGTCAAAAAAAAAAAATTGATTGGATTGCTCATTGCGTTGGCTGAACTTTAAGTCAAAAAAGCTCAAAAAGTCAGTTAAAGAAAAAGCTCCGAATCCAAATTTTTCCATAATGCTTTCGACTTTTAACGTGGGCCCCGCCACTTCTACCACCATCAATCCAAACACAAATCATTATCTATAACCTGACTTTTTTCCTACCGAGCTTTTTTTAATGTCAGATAGCTTTTAAACCACCGTTCCTACCGCCAACCCAAATAAGCCCAATAAAGTTAATTTTAACCGTTAACTTTTTAGTTTAACTAAACTAGTACACATTGATCTCTTACCTTGCACTTAGTATGAGACTAAAAACAAAAGACGATAAGATGGTATATGAGTGTCAAGTAAGGGTGTAATGTGTATTATCTTAATCAAACTAAAGAGTTAACTATGAAATTAACTTTGTTAACCGTTAAGGCAATATATTGCTATGTTTTTAAATTTTCAGAGTGACATTGAGACCAAACAAACTTTCATGATAACATTGACATATTTTAAATACATCCAAACGTATTTACACCTTAACCCAATTTATTTTCAATATCTTGCTGCAATTTGCCAAGAAGTCGTTGGATGTCGCTTTCCCTCCTTCAAGTTCGTAGTTTCAATTTAATGCCTGAACGTACATTTAAATATTTAGTGACATGCATGTGCGTGCTTCCTTATTTTCTAAAGAAGATAATGGAGATCTGCTGTATCCTCTTCCTCTCTCTCTTCTTCCCCATTTCCCTTGCTTTCATTCTCTCTCTTCATCGTAGACCACCTTCTCCACCGCCGTCCCCTCCTCTCCCTCCCGGTTCATTCCGTGTTCCGATCATCAGCTCGCTTCTCTGGCTGCAAAGATCTTCATTTACTGAACTTGAACCACTCTTTCGAAACCTTTATGCTAAACATGGCCCCATCATCACTCTTCATATTGCCTCTTTCCCATTTATCTCCATATCTGATCGATTCCTTTTGCCCACCGAGCGTTGGTTCAAAACGGCGCCGTATTTTCCGACCGTCCCAACGCTCTTACAACCCCCAAGCTCATCAACAGTCACCAAGACAACATCAGCTCCGCCTTGTACGGCCCCACATGGCGCTTCCTCCGCCGTAATCTCTCAGTTCCTGGATGCTTCACCCGGCCCGGATCCTATCCTTTTCCGGTCCCCGCAAAGCGGTGTTGAAAGTTCTTATCAGTAACCTCAAGCTAAGATGCACGGACACGCCAAATTTGAAGAAAAGAACGTGTCGGACACGTAGTTTTGCCGGATACGCGAATTTAAGCAGGATACGCGAATTAGGCCAGTCAACAATTCAAATGGCATTTTTGTAATTATTTCAAAAGTTGAAGGTGTGTTTTGTAGCTCCAAATTTCGGCCCTAATTGACACGGTCGACGGGTCGAGCACCACAAAGCCAAAATCATCTCTCTCAACTCAAGTTCCAACTTGGCTACGCCGGTGAAATCAAACAGCAGAAGCTTCTTAGTTCTTACTGAAATCGACGACGGCGACGCTGGTGAAATCGACGGCGACACTTAAAGAGTAAAGACAGTGAGTGTTTCTTCTTCCTCAGTCTTTGCGCACGATACTCTTCGTGTTCTACTCTACCTGTTCTTCGCTTCTCATTGTGTGACCGTGATTTGTGGTCATGTGAAATGCTCGTGGACCGGAATCTATGCTCATTGTGTGATTTGTGTCGTGCGAATGCCAAAATCTGTCGTGGAGTGTGGACTGTGATTGTGTTTCAATGTTTCACTCCGAATCACGACCCGATCGACGATGACTCCCTCCCCCGTTTCCCCGTTCTTTTTTTTTTTTTGGGTCAAAGTTTCCCCTTCTTTTCGCATTCGTTTGTAATTTGTAAATAAATTTTGTATCTTAATTTTGTATTTAATATGATTTTGTTTTTAATATGATTGATAGAATGGAGTCCAACCCAAATCAAAGCAATAGTTCAATAAACTTAGAGTCCAACTCACGAAATGTGGACACTGAAAACTTGAACAAACCATTGTGGAGATATGTGACTAGAGTTGATGATGGAACAGAAGCTGGAGGAAATGTGAGTTGGAAGTGTAACTTTTGTAAACTTGAATACAAAAGTTCATACACGAGAATAAGAGCTCATTTGTTAAATACTAAATCTAAAGGGATTGCATTATGTAAGAGTGTCAATAATGCATCTTTGTTAGAAATGGGAAAATTGGAAGAGGAATCTTCTCAAAGGGTGAGGAATAATGCACCGAGACATGTTCCTTTACCACCCACCGGTTTTTCAGCTACAGCTAGTACATCTACTAAAAGAAAAAAAATTGATGACGGAACTGCAAGCATGAGTTCTATTGAGAGGGCTTTCAATATGGGGGAGCGGGAAGAACTAAATCATATTATTGCTCGGATGTTTTATTCTCATTTGGATTGCCATTTAGTTTGGCCAAGAACCCGTACTTTCAACAAGCATTCACTTATGCTGCAAGTCATAACATTGGAGGTATTTAGTGTTATGGAATATTATGTTTCATAATTTATTTTTACCCTATTTATTTCTCTTGTTTTTAACTGTTTTTTGTTGTAACATTAGGTTATCGACCCCCTGGGTATAACTTTTTGCGGACTACGCTTTTGCAGCAGGAGAAGGATCATGTTGATAGGTTGTTAATTCCTGCTCGATCTCTTTGGAGATCAAATGGTGTGAGTATTGTTAGTGATGGGTGGAGTGATTCCCAAAGGAGGCCAATAATTAATTTCATGGCGGTATCTGACGGTTCAGCCATGTTTTTGAAGAGTGTTGATTGTTCTGGTGAAATCAAGGATAAGTATTTTATTTTCAACTTGCTAAAGGAAGTAATACAAGAAGTTGGGGTGGATAAGGTGGTTCAAGTAATAACCGATAATGCTGCTAATTGTAAGGGTGCGGGCAACTCATTGAGCGAGAATATCCGACTATCGCTTGGACACCATGTGTTGTTCATACGTTGAACTTGGCTTTGAAGAACATTTGTGCAGCAAAAAATGCGGAGAATAATGAGATTACTTATGGAGAGTGTAGTTGGATATCTGAAATTGTTGATCGTGTTTCAACAATCAAGACTTTCATCATGACTCATTCTATGAGATTGTCTATATTTAATGAGTTTGCCACATTGAAGTTGCTTTCTATTGCGACACCCGATTTGCTTCCATGATTGTGATGTTAAAGAGATTCAAGTTGCTAAAGGGTGCCCTCCAAAACATGGTCATTAGTGAAAAATGGACTATTTACGAGAGATGATAATCAAGGAAGGGCAAGACAAGTGAAGGATGTGATATTGGATGATGAGTTGTGGGCGTATACATGGATTACATCCTTGCTTTCACCGCTCCCATTTATGATATGATCGGGTTTTGTGACACCGATAAACCTTGCCTTCATTTGGTTTATGATATGTGGGATGCGATGATTGAGAAGGTAAAGAATGTAATATACTTGAAAGAAAGGAGGATGAATGGTGAGTCATCAACGTTTTATGATGTGGTGTATAAAATTCTTGTGGATCGTTGGACCAAAAGTTCAACTCCCCTTCATTGTTTGGCACATGCTTTGCATCCCAAGTAAGTTTTTTATAATTGTGCCTTGGTTTAATAATTCTATTAATTGAAAGTTGAAACCATTCTGACATTTATAATATTTTTTCTTTTTGGTAGATACTACAGTGATGAATGGCTTGTTGAAGATCCAAATCGAGTTTCTCCAGACGATGATGTGGAGATTAATTTAGAAGTAAAAAAGTTCTTCAGGAGACATTTTTCTAGTGTGGAGGAAAGGTCTGCGAGAAATTTGGAGTATGTTAACTTTGCTAAAATGAAGGGAGGTTTTAGAGAGTTTGAGGCTATTGAAAATCGATATACAATGAATCCCAATGATTGGTGGGAGTTCACGGTTGCGGCACCTTTGCTTAAAAAACTAGCTTTGAAACTCACCGCACAACCCTCTTCTTCATCTTGTCTTTGAACGCAATTGGAGTACTTACTCTTTTGTGCATTCCATGAAGAGGAATAAAATGGATCCCAAACGAGTCAAGACTTAGTTTATATACATAGCAACCTTCGGGTCTTATCAAGAAATGATGCGAAATATAATGAAGGAGAAAGTCATCATTGGGACATTAGTGGAGATGCAGTTGATACCTTTAATGATATGGGAGCTTTAGATGTTGCTACCCTTTCCTTAGATGAGCCAGAGTTGGAGGCAAATATTACTAGTAGAGATGTAGTTTAATTATGCAAATGATTTTTCTTTTATTATATTTTGTTAATGTGAAATACACTCTTTATATTAAAAATATTATTTAATACTAAGACGTGTCGGAACGTGTCGAAATATTAGTATTTTTGAAGTAACGTGTCGACGTCACGTATCGGTAACGTGTCGAAAACGCCGTGTCAGTGTCGGTGCAACCTAGACCTCAAGTCATGTTCAGAATCAAGAAAGTCCATTAGAATCATTGACCATCTTCAAGACTCTCTGTTTCATTTGCTAGTATTCATGTGCTTCGGAGAAAACCTTGATGATGAGAAAATTAAAGATATCGAACATGTCCAGCGACGTTTACTCTCAAACTTTAGCAGATTCATTGTGCTAAATATCGTGCCAAAAGTTTCTCGCATCATATTTCGCAAGCGACTGCAGGAATTTCTCCAGCTTCGGGATGAACAAGGTGATATAATGGCTCCTCTGATAAGAGCTCGAAGGATGTTGAAGGAAGAGAGAATACAGAACCAGACCAATGACAACAATAATGAATTCTTAGTGTCTTACGTTGATTCTTTGTTGGATTTACAATGGCCTGAGGAGAAACGAAAGCTTGAAGAAAGTGAAATCATAACGTTATGTTCGGAGTTTTTTAATGCGGGGACAGATACAACTAGCAACGGCACTGGA
Source organism: Acacia melanoxylon (assembly GCA_019022615.1). NCBI lineage: Eukaryota > Viridiplantae > Streptophyta > Magnoliopsida > Fabales > Fabaceae > Acacia > Acacia melanoxylon. The sequence continues at coordinate 7,750,060 of JAFJYJ010000007.1, read as the reverse complement.
ATGGATTTTAGCGAATCTGGTGAAGTACCCAGAAATCCAACAAAAGCTTGTGCAGGAAATAAAACAAGTCATGAGAGAAAGAGACATGGACGACGATGGAATGATCAAAGAGGAAGATCTGAGCAAAATGGCATATCTGAAAGCTGTGATCTTGGAGGGAATAAGGAGGCACCCACCAACTCACTTTCTGATCCCACATGGAGTATCAAAGGATGTGACTCTGAATGGTTAGTTGGTGCCTAAGAAAGGTGCTGTGAATTTCATGGTGGCTTGTATGGGATAGGATCCAGAGTTGTGGGAAGATCCTATGGCGTTTAAACCAGAAAGGTTCTTAATAAACAGTAACTATGAGAAGAATATTGGAGAAGAGGAAGCACTGTTTGATATTACAGGAAGTGAAGAGATTAAAATGATGCCATTTGGAGTAGGAAGGAGGATTTGTCCCTGTTATAACCTTGCGATGCTTCATTTGGGGGAACCACTCGGCCTCTCCTCGACGGCCAGAACTGATTTTTTTTTTTAATTTATATTTTATAAAAAATAATTTTAATAGGTAAAGAATAAAAAATAAAGATAATCTCTCAACTAACATTTGTTTAAAAAATGATTTTTTTTTCATATATAAAAAAATAATTAAGATTTTTTTTAAAAAAAAAAAAGAATCCGGCCGTCGATCGATCCGACAGAGAGGCCGGGCTTACCCTGCTCGTCTCAAGCGGGGTAAGTGGTTCCTTCATTTGGGATACTTTGTGGCTGATAAATCTCAATTTTAATATATTTTATCCCGCCTTATTCATTTATTTTAGGGACTATTTTAGATTTATTTGGATTTATTAGATAATATTTGGATTGTTAGTCAATTTTAAGAAATAATATAAATCAGAATTAATTATGAGATTATTGAGCTTAAATTATTAACATTTTGATTGATATCTTGTGATTGAATAATATTTCTAAATATATGATAGAACTCGATTTTATTTAATTCTTGCAGGATAAGGAAAAACATGATAAAAGATCCTACGATGCAGAATTGACCTTGAAAACTAAAAGAAGATCTAATAGTGAAATTTTATTGGGCTTCTTATATTTTAAATTGGTACTCAAAAACCCTCTCTTCATCCTATTTATTAACCTAGCCGCCAACAAAAAACAGACGCTCTCTTTTAGAGCCGGAAACACGCACGTACACTAAGACGCAGCCACGCAAAGGAGAATTGCTTCATTCATCTATTAATTCAATCAGACGGGACCCACCACGATTTCTTTTCATCTGTTGAATTCTCCATTCATTTGTTGATGGCTGTGACTTTTTCAACACGTGAAGGAGGAATTTTCATGGAAGATTAACTTCTTTTAGGAGGCAACTTGGGAGGAGTATGAAGGAAACTAAGGTCTAGGAATTTACACTTGAAGATCACAAGGGAGTGTTATTCTTTTTATCTTTTTAATTCAGGACTTGAGATAATTTAGTTTTAAAGAATTTCAAGTTATGTTAATTGAGAACAATATAGTTCTAGATTGTAAACATATTTCTTTTGAAATTGATTGATAATTTAAAGTTTTTATTCCTGAGACAATTGCTGTATTTTTGCTTACAACCTTTGAATTGTCAATTAAATTAATAATTGAGTTTTCGTTATTAATTTAGTTGTCAATTTGGTTTATCATCTTAATTGTTTAATTGGGTTGATAAATTATCTAGTTGTTCAATTAGATAATTGTAAACAAGATTTCCAAGATTATATGTTATTGAGCTAGAGGGTTTCCCATGTTCAATTAGGTAATTAAATTCATTAATCTCCCTTTGGTCTAACTAATTGGTTTGGACTAAGAAAGTTAACTCCATGCAATTCCTAAGTTGTCCCATTCATCATCATAACTGATGAACAAAATCTTTGTTGTTTGATTTGATTTGCTTTTAATTAATCTTCTTAGGATTTTAATTCTTCTGTCATAACAAAACCCCCAAAAATTGCATTCAAATTCATATAGATTAGTTTCATTCTCATTTAGGGTTTAGAGTCATTTTCATCTTGCATTTAGTTAGTTTAGTTTCATTTCATTGCATTTTTCATCACCTAAATTCAACCTAAAGAAAAACTCACATATTGCTCCCTGGGAGAATGACATAGGTTGACCCTAAACTGCATAATTAATTAGGAGATAGTTTAATTGATTGCTTTAACGACAAAAGTAGTTCATCAGTGGCCAATTTGATTTGGAATTTTGAGTGGAAAGCTTCAGAAGACGCTGTTGATTTGTCTGAGAATCATCAATTTACTGTGACAATGAAAAACGCATTAGAGGCATATATACATCCAAGGTTGACGACTTAATATATCTACGTATGTATGTACGTGCGTAGTATGTATGTATTTGCTCTTTGTTGTTATTTATGGCTAAAGTGGATAAAATTGTATGGCGGATACATTTAATGCAATAATATGATCAGTTCCATACTGGTCTATCTTGGAGGCAATGGATGGACTACAGTTCTTCAGAAGGTAAAACTGCGACAAAGGAAAATTATATGTCATGCATAGATTGCTTTTCATGGACAGCCACTTCAATATTTTCAATGGATTCGGAGAAATAGGGGTAATACTTTCTTTAACGATAAATTTCTGAGGTCCACTCTTTGCTAGATTATCAATTCTTTTTTCTTCTCTCATGGAATTGCCCTTTGAAGATAATGACTTCTATGAAACAACTTGCCAGACTTACAAATTTCTCAGCTTCATCAGGAGAGACATCTTTTTAATTAATATTATTTTGAATTTTTATAAAAAAAATATTTATTAAATTTCACTTTGCTTTTGTTATTTGATTTTGAAGTTTATTGTTGATCTATTATAATTTGTGAATAATATATTTATTAATTTATACACACACTGTTCTGTTATGGAACAACAGATCTCTAGCCCTAGCGGACTAGTATGTTGATATATGATCGTTTAACTCTATCTCCTAGGTATCTATGGAGCGGATACCTATGAGGATGATGATCACGGTACACGAATAGGCGTTTAGCCAAATGGGTGGTGTGTGTGTACAGTAACGGCTGAATTGTAAATAGCCAAAGAGTGTGCATACCTTTAGGGTTTATCTCTTATTTATAGAATGTACCGTAGGGTTAGAGTTTGGACTTGTGGGCCTCCGTGCCTCTAAGTCCAAGTGATGTGCCGTCATATTTATGCCACATGGATTGCCCCTTGTTGGGCCATATATTGAATATGGGCCTTATACAAGTCCGTAACATACACATTTATAGTTACTTAAAATGTAATTATTTTCAGAAATTGAAACAAACTTTTCACATCAAACTATATCATGAGACGGGGACTAGAGATCATTGTCATTGGATTCATAACTGAATATAGGAGACTGGAAAAAAAATATCCGATTTGATCTTTAATAGAAGATGTATTTACATAATTTGATTAGATTCAGGAAGTTAGGTAATTAAATTAGTTAATATAATATATATTTTCTAAAACACCTTAGTTATCTTATTTAATTCTTTCATTCCCTCCGTTCCTTAATTATTGTTGATGAAGTATCACTATGGGTAAATTAGAAAAATATTAATAAATATACAAAAATATATATTATATTTAGGATCAAGATCAGTTCTCCAAATAGGTTTTATATTAAGGATCGGAGGGAGGGAGTAGTATATATCTTCATATAAAAATATAAATAGTTGACTAAAGCTGTGGGGGTATTGATCAATGTTGTTTTCCAAAAGCCTTTGTGCAGATTTTAATTTAAGGGACTTTAAAATTGCAAAGTTGATTTGGGCTATGTTGAGGAGAAAAAAGATACATTATGGGTTATTATTAATGTATTTAAATTATTTTTAATAAAAATATACTTCCTTTAGTCCTAGATAAAATACAACAAACCAAATCACATAGATAAAAATGTTGGTTAAAATTAATTAAAGCAATAAATAATCTTTTTTCTAAATATTGATGAAGGAAGAAAGCGAGAGATAATGTGTGGAAAATTTTGAGAGAGACATGCATATAATTAATGGGGGTGAAAATGAATAGAGAAAATTGTACTTGATTTAGTAGTGGATTAGCTAGACCATAAATGAGGGAACTAAGTTTGAGTCTCACCTAGACCACAAAGTCTTAATCCAGATTATTCAGTTGCTTTTTCAAATTGGATGAAGAGTTTCCCTTTTGAGGTTTAGAGAGTAAATGATTCTCACTTCTCCTAATAAATGCGCTTCACATTTATGATTCGAATTTATGTTCTTCTCTTTATAAAAATAAGGCTTTTTAATATCTCAATCAACAACTTATTAGTAATTATTCAAATGATTTGATGGCCGGTAAAGTGTAACTTCTACATAAAATCAACTCTACTGCAAAAAGTGTAACTTAGGTATAAGATTGGAGGGAGCTACATGTACCTTTGAGACAAGGAGTGACATTGGACTTGCTAATTAGGTGCGGCTATCAAGTGGTTGATTCCATAGTGCTTGCATTAAATTTGTTATTATGACGTCAAAAAATGGAATGAATTGAATTTCTCTATGAAAATACTTGCGCATTGTATTTGCTGCTCATTTTTAATTGGGAAAATCCCCCTCAAATCCTAATAACTAAGATAGTGTCAAAAAATGACTAAAGAAAAGTCACATGTTAGAAAAGGCTCTATTTATTAACGTATACTGATTTAATTGTTAAGATATAGTTGTTAACATGTACTGATTTAGTTGTTAATGTTGTACAAGATGTAGTTATTAACGTTTTTAAAATAATACCTAAAATGATATGTGACTTTTCTTTAGACATTTTTGACAATATCTTAGTTATTTAGGTCGTGAGGGAAATTTTCCCTTTTTAATTATCTAAGGGAGCATACATTAACTCCCTCCAATCTTTAATATCTTTAATATAGACGTATCTGAGTACATGTTTCCTATTAAATTATTAAGCAAGAGTTCTAGCCGTTTCCTCTAATAAAATAAATACTGCAATAATTACTACAGCCATAGATGCAGAGACCACTTCAGAAATTATGTGATCCTACTAACTCTGAGGCACCGACCCAGTAAGGAAGTCGGCATATAGGGTGTGTTTGGTTTGAGGGGGGAATGAAAAGGGATGAATCCTTAGGAAGAATATTGACTAAATTACCATTAATGAGAAAATATTTTTTTTTTTATTGAGAGTGTATTTTTAGAATATTAAAAAATTTCCAGGGCCTATATAGTAAAGATGAGAAAAAAATTTATCCCTCCCTCCCCTCAAACCAAACAAGCTCTTAGCCGCTCTTGCATTAAATTCTACAGCATAAGATCCATTTAACGTTGGCTCTTTTTTCAAGGTAATATATTTGAATAACGTTGGAAGTTTTAAAATATGATAACTATTTTTTAAAAAACAACACGTTAAAAGTATTTTTATTTAAAAAAATACCATAGTCTGATACTACCTCTAATCACCACCCCACGTCCGCGGAATTGGTTTCCCTGCCTATTGGTAGGGGGAGCTTGTCACATTTGAACCGTGATATGGAGGATCCATATTTAATATTTTTTATTTAGTGATTTTTAAATTAAAAAATCATTTTAAAAAATATTAGTTAAGATATTATTTTTATTTTAAATTCTTTACTCATTAAAATAATTGTTTTTTTAAAAAAAATAAAAAAAAAATCTAGACCGTTTAGATGAAAATAAGACAATCTCCCCTTTCCTATCAAATAGGAAGGGAAACGGGTTCACGCGTTGGCCAACATACTTTTCTTCAATCCTAACGCTTCCCCTTCTCCCCACACACCCAACCTCCCCCATGCGCTGTGTAACATCCCATTTGAAAACGGCGGAATTTTTTTTTTTTTTAAAACGTTTCCAAATATTTCAAGCAGAGTAGTCAGAGTAGAGCATTGGAGCGAGTGAGTAATCGATTCATAACAAACATCAATCATAGTGTAACATTGTAATGATTACGTAATCCTAGAGTTTGAAATTGGATAACCGAAAACGATAAAGATAGATAAGTCTTTGGTTGTACGTCTACCATCGCGCTTGCCTCGATCTTCGATCCGTATTCCTCCGGATCGATGCTATAGCCGAGATTCAATTCACCGCATTGAATCTCGTGTAACGGTTAATCTCAAACCCAAACAATACAGTATACAGATAACATATATTCTAGACAATACAACAGTATATCACTACATAAGCATACAACAGATGCATGATCATTATGCCGACAAAACATAAGCATTACGCAGTATGTAAAGCCCCACAATGTAAAACAACAATAACAGCTTGCACTATTCACCAGTGCCACGATACCACTCGTGTTCTCAGCGCTAGAAAAACATACGGCGTTATCATGACTATAACCCGTGTAAAACTGTCATATATCGGTCTACGAACGTATCTATCACATATACATGCATTTAAGCGATACAAGATTAGTGTTACAAGACGCGTCCGTACCTTCGTTGACGACGTTAGGTACTTCCGGCGGAAAACGTACTTTTTACGGAAAAACGTGAAATGTTCACACGGCACGTCGGGCGTAACGGCAGCAAATCAAAGTTTCGAGGCCCTATCGAGTAATATCACTTTCATTAGTGATTTGACATCATAACGGCATTTTAGGTAAAAATTACCATTTTGCCCTTCTACCCCTAATTTGGCGGAATTTCGCGTAACTTCGTTACTTTGACCGTATTCCATTTCAAAATTATCCCCACTATGTTTTTACCTCGTCAGGCATCTTTCAATGCAATGAGGCATAAAAACAAACATAGGAACAAATTCTGAAACTTCCTAGATCAAAACAACAGTTCTACTATAACTACCGAAAGAACTACGGAAACTAAAAGCTAAGGACATAAGAACTTACTCGGAGCTAAGGCAAAACTTTTGCAGAGCTTCTCACTCTAAGTTTCGGCCAAGGTAGAGAGAAGAGGAGGTGTGAAGAAATGAAGGAGGTGCTCATGCCTTTATATAGGCAAAATTTGTGCCACTTTGGTAATTTCTACATTCCAAATTTTGTAATTTTTCCTTTCCTTATAACCATGTAAATTCAAGACAAAATGGTGGTTAATTCTTGACCATGGGAAGCTCATAGTCGACACAAGGGGGTGATGTGGCATCAAACCATTGGTCCAAGAATGGTGACTTAAGCTTACTTTATGCCCTATCCCGATAGAATTTCCCCGATCGGTGTCCGTTTCGCGTAGTCTCTAAATTCTGAATTCATAACTTTGAAGATCTTCTCTTCCTCATCAATAATATCTAATTTAACTTAGATTCCAGTCCCTTACGGTCCCGACAAATCCAGCTTGAAGTTTTCTCGAAAAACGTGTCCGGCGCGTCCGGTTACGAAAATCGTTTTCGGAATCATCAACCTCGGACAAAAATTCACCGATTCCAAATATGTCCATATAATCATAAACTCATCTCCGGATGTTGAGTTATAATTTATTTTCTTCGGATCCAAAATGTGACTATCTCGCATTTTTCCCTATTTCGTCTTATTAGGTAAATGCGCTACCGACCTCGAAATTAACTTCCGGAAGAGGTCACTTGAAGGTAAAAACTCACTTATCAATATTTTACCTTGACTTTGGAATTCCTATTCCTGGTTCTCTAGATAGGATCCGTTTCCTATTCACTAACTTTAATTATATTATATAATAATAAAATATCATGATTTTTTTAAAATTTATTCCTTTCTCTATTTTCTTTCTCAATTTTCGGCTGCCCCCTTTTTTTTTTGTATTTATTTTATATTTATTTAATTATTTATTTATTTATTTATTCCATTTTTCCAAAAATTTCTCAAAATTACCTAATTGGTCCATTCTTGTATTTAGGCTTAAAAATACCTAAACTCACTTATTTTTTACAAAATTCTCCAATTAATTACTAAATATGTTCTTACTAATTTTAGGCCAAAAACCACTAATTTTAGGGTTTTACAAAATTACTTATGAATTTCCTTTACTTATGCTTAAGTAATTAGCCGAAATTACTTAACTACTTTATTATCACTAGTTGATAATTTTCTCAATTAAAATGCCTCATTACCTCATAATTCTAGCACCGACATTTCTGTTTTCATGTATTCGCATTATTCTAGAACTTGAGAGGGTATTATGGTCATTACAATGCTTTTTGAGCATTTTTATTCAATTTCCCCAAGCTCACAATTTATCAAATTATCACAATTAGAGATAATATACTCTCCTAACTCAAATAATTATTTCATTGCCTTTTAGGATTTTTCACAATTTTCCTAAGTCATTTTGCATACCAGGGTATTTTGGTCATTTGGCACTTTGGCCCTTAAATTATCTAATTTCCTACGAACTCATCCTAGAAAAATAGGCTATAATAACACAAGTCTTGCAACAATAATTTCACTTATCGAAATAGCCTAATTTATTTACCAAAATGTAATATTTCGATAAATAAATATGCGGGTATTACATTTCTCTCCCTTAAACAAAATTTCGCCCTCGAAATTTAATCTATACTAACTAGACTACGGGCCATAAACTCGGGTACTTCTCCTTCATGTCACTCTCGGTTTCCCAAGTTGCCTCGTTTGATGACAAACCCTTCCAAACCACCTTCACTATCTCGGTATAGTTTTAGTCCTAAGCCGTTTCTCCCGGTGTTCGAGAATTTGCTCCAGCTCGACTACAAAGGTGTTATCATGCCGTACTTCAACATCATCGTACTCTATGACATGATCTCGATCCGGTAGGTATTTCTTCGCTTGTGACACGTGAAAAACATCGTGGAGATTACTCGGGTTTCGGGGTAACGCTAGTTGATATGCAACCGGTCCTCGCTCGGCTAACACTTCAATTGGTCCAACGTAACGCGGACTAAGCTTCTTTCTCTTCGTGTTTTGCCGACACCGTTCATCGGAGATAATTTCGAAACACATGGTCTCCGACTTCAAACTTCAACGGTCTTCTCCTCTTATCTCGCATAGCTCTTCCGTCTACCGTGTGCGCAGGGAGTCTCTTCTTGATCGAGCGATCCGCTCGGAGGTCTCTTTTAGCATATCTCGGTCCAAGCAACCGCTTTTTCGATGCATCCGTCCATAAAGGCGATTGGCACTTTCGCCCATACAAAGCCTCGAACGGGGCCATTTGTATGCTTGAATGATAACTATTGTTATACGCGAATTCGCTAGCGAGAGGTGTTCGTCCCAATTTCCTTTGAAATCCAGGGCACATGCTCGCAAAGATATCCTCCAAATACGTATCGTCCTCTCGATTGACCGTCGGTTTGAGGGTGATAAGCTGAACCGAACTTCAGCTTGGTACCCATTCCTTCATGTAGTGCTTGCCAAAAGCGGGATTGGAATCGAGTATCCCGATCGGAGATAATACTCTTAGGGACTCCGTGCGGTCTCACGATCTCTTTGATGTAGATTGCGGCCAATCGTTCGAGAGTAGTGGATGCTAATGGGTATGAAATGTGCCGACTTGGTTAATCGGTCGACGATCACCCAAATGGTATCGTGATGCACGATCTTAGGTAGACCTACCACAAGATCCATGGTCACATTCTCCCATTTCCACTCCGGCAGTTCTAGTCCTTGCAGAAGACCAGGGGGTCGCCGGTGCTCAATCTTTACTTTCTGGCAAGTTAGACACCCAGCTACGTACTGAGTTACGTCTCTTTTCATTCCAGGCCACCAAACTTCGGCCTTCAAGTTCTGGTACATCTTGACCATTCCTGGATGCAGAGTGTACTTACTCTTATGAGCCTCATCCAGTATCTTCCGCTTCAGTTCATCAACTAGCGGTATGTAAATGCGCCCCTTGTGTCTGACCAATCCACTCGATGAAAGGTCGTGGTCTTGGGTTTCACCTTGAGAGATCTTCTCCCACATGGAGATTGCCCTATCATCTTGTCTCCGAGCTTTATCAACTTCATCTCTCGTCGTACTCCCTTGACTCACAAAAAGATTTGCAAGGTAGGCGTCACTTGGTGCGTTGGAATTCATGCAGATTTGGTTTGAAAGATTCGGTCTCGAAATCTTCAAGTAATTTCTGCTCTTGTATCATCATGTATGATACTTGCACCTTCTTCCCGCTTAGAGCATCCGCAACGACGTTTGCTTTCCCGGGTGATACTTGATCTCTAGGTTGTAGTCTTTCAGCAATTCCATCCAACGACGTTGCTCATATTCGCTCCTTTGATCAAAGAGATACTTCGTGCTCTTGTGGTCGCAGATAGTTCTACGGTCGTACCGTACAGATAATGCCTCCATATCTTCAAAGCGAACATGATGGCAGCAAGCTCCAAATCGTGTGTAGGATAGTTCGACTCGTGCGGCTTCAGCTGACGAGAGGCATAAGCCACCATTCTGCCCAATTGCATTAGGACACGACCCAATCCTTGCCCACCGGCATCACCGTAGACAACATATGTCTCATCGGGATCCGGGATTATCAATACGGTGCCGTAGTCAACCTCTCCCTCGCTCTCGAAAGCTCTCCTCACGTCATCTCCCCATATGAAGGGTTGATTCTTCCTCGTAAGCTTTGTCAATGGTAGGGCAAGACGCGAGAAATCCCGTATAAATCTGCGGTAATATCCCGCTAGACCTAGAAAACTACGTATCTCCGTCACCGTCTCTCGCCTCTTCCAAATCCAAAACTCAAGCTTCTACTTTGCACGGGTCAACAGCAACTCCGCCGCTAGATATCACATGGCCCAGAAATCTCACTTCCGGCAGCCAAAATTCGCATTTGCTCAACTTTGCGTAGAGCTGCTTCTCTCTTAGTATGTTCAATACTAGGCGCAAATGTTCTTCATGCTCTTTTCTGCTTTTGGAATAGACGAGTATATCGTCAATGAACACCACCACAAACTGGTCTAGGTGTTGTCGGAAGATACGGTTCATGTAATCCATGAATACCGCAGGTGCATTTGTTAATCCGAAGGGCATCACAAGGAATTCGTAGTGCCCATATCTGGTTCTGAAAGCCGTCTTGGAAATATCATCATCTTTGACTCGTAACTGATGATATCCCGAACGCAAATCAATCTTGGAAAAGACAGTGGAACCAGATAACTAATCCAAAAGATCATCAATCCGGGGAAGTGGATATTTGTTTTTGACAGTCACTTTATTTAGTTCACGATAATCGATGCGAGTCGAAAACTTCCATCTTTCTTTTTCACGAAACGAACGGAGCTCCCCAGGGTGATACACTCGGGTCGAATGAATCCCTTCTTCGAAGTTCTTCCAAAAGTTTCTTCAACTCTTGCATTTCATTTGGAGCCATACGATACGGCGCTTTGATATTGATCCCGTGTCGCATCAATTCAATATTGAACTCCACCTCTCGGATATGAGGTATCTCGGTGAGATCCTCCGGAAATACATCGGGAAAATCATTCACCACGGGGATATCCTGGAGTGAAAGTTCGCTTCGCTTTAACCGAAAAGAATACCATGAAGGCATGGCATCCCCGTTTCACGCATTGATCAACTTCGTAGCGGAGAGAAAGCTCGTGCTCACATCAACCTTGTCTCCGGAAATGATATCTTCTTCTTGCCACAATCGATCATTGCACCGTTGGTCGTTAGCCAATTCGACCGAAAATGACGTCGATGCCGTGAAGAGGTAGACGGATGAGATCTATCTTTGAAACTCGCCCATCCACGTTAGCGGTACGGTTTATACACGCGTCGAAGCTAAAGATTTTACACCCGGTGTAGACACTACCATCAAAAGGTAAACTACGTGGCATGCATTCCTAAACGACTTGCACAATCATAAGATATAAACGAATGACCGGCACCCGAATCATACAATGCTTGCAATTTATTCCCATTAAGATAGATGGTACCTTGGACCATTTCGAGAGACTGTCGGCCTCGGTGTTTGTCAACGCAAAGATCCGCCAGCGCTCGAGGTCTCGCCTCTGCGGCCTTCTCGGGCAATCCCGCTAATATGTCCGGCTTCGGCACTGAAAACAGACTTGTTTCCCATCACAGCGCTTGGCTCCTGGATGGTACTTCTTGCATTTTGGACACGTCTGGGATCCCGGTTGTTTGGGGTAATTCAATTGTCCAGTTTGGTAGGGTCTCTTGTTTCCGCCTCGGTTATCGCTCCAAGGCGCCTTCCTCTTCTGTGAGGAGCCTCCGCGGTTAAACCCACTGTGGGTTGCACTGCTTCCTTCTTGGCCTCGAAATTTGCGCAGTTCTTTCAAATTACGCTCAGTCAATCTGTAGGATTCCATAGCTTGGGCCATTCTCAGAAACTGCTGCGATACCAGCCTCGCCCTTATGTCATATTTCAGTCCGGTCACTAGTCGATTCGCCTTCCAGCTCTCATTTTTGTGGCCTTTCAGATATGATGAATAACGAGACAGGTTGGTGAAACGCGCGAAGTAGTCGTCGAATGATTCTTCATTTCCTTGCTGGATGTGAAGAAATTCTTTTTCCTTAATCACCTGTACCGAGGAAGGAAAATATTGTTCGTTGAACTGTTCCTGGAATGCTTCCCAAGTAACAGGGCCTTGAAGGGTTGTGGAAACGCTCTTCCACCACCTGTGGGCATCGCCCTCTAGCTTGTAGATTGCCACCGAGCCTTCCGATTTCCCGGCACTCAATGCCTTCGAATATCTTCTCCAGACTCAGAAGCCAATCCTCAGCCAATTCACTCTTTCCCCGGAAACCGGGTGGTTTAAGCTTGCAGAACTGGTTGACCCAGCTTTCCGTGGTTCTCTCTCTTCTTCCTTGTCGTGGAGGTGATCGGGATCGATCATATTCATTTTCCTCATCGTTAGGTTCATCATTGTCACTTTCCTCATCACGTTCTTCCTCGCGTTGTCGTGCTTCCAACTGTCTTTGGGCTTCTTCATCCTGTTGATGTTGCCTTGCCAAGAGTGCATCTATGAGAGCTCTCTCGCTAATTTAGACTCGTACTAAACTACACTTTGGACTTATTCGCTCCGAACTTTTCTCTATATGTCGGCCGCTCCACTTGATGATCGAGAATTCGCTCAGGATTGACCGTAAAGATCTTGTCACGTCGTACTTTGATATATAGTATTTCCCGTGGCACCCATATACCGTGGTCAATACCAGATATCAAAACGTCTCCATGGCGCCCATACACCATGGTAACACAAGATACCTTAAATGTTTCCATGGCGCCTATACATCATGACAACACAAGATACCTCCTACTCAATGACACGATCGCGGTCTGGTTGTAGTAACTAGGAGATATGCATCGGAAACAAAAAAATTTGTGGCAAGTAAGATAACTATTTATCAAACCATATGGGAAATCTATAGGCATGTCTATCGCAGACTCTATCACACTAGTACTACAAACGAACGGACACTCGTACTATTTCCCTCGTTAAGGATTTCGTTGATTCGGTCTACTCAGAAACGGGTACGGAATATCGTATCAGGAGTTCCTCTACATGAGTTAAATACTGCATGTACCTATCCTTGTTGGTCTCGGAGTTTCATCCGGCGTGGTCCAAATCTCCACATATAAGCTCTGCGCTAGGACAGAATAGTCGTCCAGTACAAACTGACGATTATCAGAATTATCAGAGACTGATATCAGAGTTATCAGAATGATCAGGGTCTGATATCAAATATGAATATAGACGATGGATTTACTGATTCTGGGTTAGAATGATGCACCGACGAGAGGTGGTACATCGGTTCGAGAATGGTATACCGGTCCCGCATCGATACACCGACTTAGGGCTATCTCGCACTCATTTTCAAAAATGTGCTCACAATTTAAAAGGCTTTTTTAACATAACTCCGTTATCCGAACGAATGGCCGATAAGTGTCTATCATGGGGACCTCACCAACTCTATGGCGACCGATTGGCCACACCCACATAGACTAGCCTTAACTGTCCTACCATACTATCCGTAATAACATAGTCATATCAATGCCAGGACTACTGCTCTGATACCATAAATGTAACATCCCATTTGAAAACGGCGGAATTTTTTTTTAAAAAAACGTTTCCAAATATTTCAAGCAGAGTAGTCAGAGTAGAGCATTGGAGCGAGTGAGTAAAATCGATTCATAACAAACATCAATCATAGTGTAACATTGTAATGATTACGATAATCCTAGAGTTTGAAATTGGATAACCGAAACGATAAAGATAGATAAGTCTTTGGTTGTACGTCTACCGCTTTGCTTGCCTCGATCTTTCGATCCGTATTCCTCCGGATCCACGATGCTATAGCGAGATTCAATTCACCGCATTGAATCTCGTGTAACTTAATCTCAAACCCAAACAATACAAGATATACGAGATAACGATATTCTAGACAATACAACGGTATATCACTACATAAGCATACAAAATAGATGCATGATCATTATGCCGACAAAACATAAGCATTACGCGATGTAAAGCCCCACAATGTAAAACAACAATAACAGCTTGCACTATTCACCGGTGCCACGATACCACTCGTGTTCTCGCGCTAGAAAAACATACGGCGTTATCATGACTATAACCCGTGTAAAACTGTCTCCGTATATCGGTCTACGAACGTATCTATCACATATACATGCATTTAAGCAGTACAAGATTAGTGTTACAAAGACGCGTCCGTACCTTCGTTGACGACGTTAGGTACTTCCGCGGAAAAACGTACTTTTTACGGAAAAACGTGAAATGTTCACTGCGCACGTCGGGCGGCGTAACGGCGGCAAATCAAAGTTTCGAGGCCCTATCGAGTCATATCACTTTCATTAGTGATTTGACATCATAACTGGCATTTTAGGTAAAAATTACCATTTTGCCCTTCTACCCCTAATTTGGCGGAATTTCGCCAGAACTTCGTTACTTTGACCGTATTCCATTTCAAAATTATCCCCACTATGTTTTTACCTCGTCGGGCATCTTTCAATGCAATGAGGCATAAAAACAAACATAGGAACAAATTCTCAAACTTCCTAGATCAAAACAACAAGTTCTACTATAACTACCGAAAGAACTACGGAAACTAAAAGCTAAGGACGAAGAACTTACTCGGAGCTAAGGCAAAACTTTTGCAGAGCTTCTCACTCTAAGTTTCGGCCAAGGTAGAGAGAAGAGGAGGTGTGAAGAAATGAAGGAGGTGCTCATGCCTTTATATAGGCAAAATTTGTGCCACTTTGGTAATTTCTACATTCCAAATTTTGTAATTTTTCCTTTCCTTATAACCATGTAAATTCAAGACAAAATGGTGGTTAATTCTTGACCATGGGAAGCTCATAGTCGACACAAGGGGGTGATGTGGCATCAAACCATTGGTCCAAGAATGGTGACTTAAGCTTACTTTATGCCCTCAGATAGAATTTCCCCGATCGGTGTCCGTTTCGCGTAGTCTCTAAATTCTGAATTCATAACTTTGAAGATCTTCTCTTCCTCATCAATAATATCTAATTTAACTTAGATTCCAGTCCCTTACAGGTCCCGACAAATTCCAGTTGAAGTTTTCTCGAAAAACGTGTCCGACGCGTCCGGTTCTAAAATCGTTTTCGGAATCATCAACCTCTGGACAAAAATTCACTGATTCCAAATATGTCCATATAATCATAAACTCATCTCCGGATGTTGAGTTATAATTTATTTTCTTCGGATCCAAAATGTGACTATCTCATTTTTCCCTATTTCGTCTTATTAGGTAAATGCGCTACCGACCTCGAAATTAACTTCCTAAGAGGTCACTTGAAGGTAAAAACTCACTTATCAATATTTTACCTTGACTTTGGAATTCCTATTCCTGGTTCTCTAGATAGGATCCGTTTCCTATTCACTAACTTTAATTATATTATATAATAATAAAATATCATGATTTTTTTAAAATTTATTCCTTTCTCTATTTTCTTTCTCAATTTTCGGCTGCCCCCTTTTTTTTTTGTATTTATTTTATATTTATTTAATTATTTATTTATTTATTTATTCCATTTTTCCAAAAATTTCTCAAAATTACCTAATTGGTCCATTCTTGTATTTAGGCTTAAAATACCTAAACTCACTTATTTTTTACAAAATTCTCCAATTAATTACTAAATATGTTCTTACTAATTTTAGGCCAAAAACCACTAATTTTAGGGTTTTACAAAATTACTTATGAATTTCCTTTACTTATGCTTAAGTAATTAGCCGAAATTACTTAACTACTTTATTATCACTAGTTGATAATTTTCTCAATTAAAATGCCTCATTACCTCATAATTCTAGCACCGACATTTCGTTTTCATGTATTCGCATTATTCTAGAACTTGAGAGGGTATTATGGTCATTACAATGCTTTTTGAGCATTTTTATTCAATTTCCCCAAGCTCACAATTTATCAAATTATCACAATTAGAGATAATATACTCTCCTAACTCAAATAATTATTTCATTGCCTTTTAGGATTTTTCACAATTTTCCTAAGTCATTTTGCATACCAGGGGTATTTTGGTCATTTGGCACTTTGGCCCTTAAATTATCTAATTTCCTACAGAACTCATCCTAGAAAAATAGGCTATAATAACACAAGTCTTGCAACAATAATTTCACTTATCAGAAATAGCCTAATTTATTTACCAAAATGTAATATTTCAGATAAATAAATATGCGGGTATTACACGCTGCAGCCCTCACGGTCTGAGGGTTGTGCCCTCGCTGTCGATAGAGCCATCAATAGATTTCATCACTTGGTGGAGCTCGGAGGTGGAGATGAGGCTACAGTTTAAGAAAGCCAAAATCACTACCGAAAATTTCAAAAAAGAAGCCGATCAAGATCGAAGAAGGAGGAGAACCTGGTTTCCTACTATAATAGGTGGAGGAGAGGAGATTCTGGCGCACCCACAGCAGGCTTGAGCCCTCACGGCCGACGGAGGCGTCAACGGATTTCATCACTTGGTGGAACAAGAAGGCAGAAATAACTCGAATGCTCAGATAAAAAAGAGCAAGGTTAATAGCGGATGGAAGAGGAGAGGATATAACAATGCCAAATAAATAATACCAACCACATTTTCTTTACATTCTTTTCCCCCAAATTGCAAGTTGTTACAGCAACTTTCATCATCCATGGCGTTTGAGGGGTTTCGCCTCTTTTCTCCAAAATCTTGTGGTTAATGCAAAAAGTTGCAGAGAGTTGTATTTTGACGGTGAGAAAATGGAAATAATGGGAACGGTTTCTCTCCTCTTCTCTTAGTATTCATGAAGTATTTTTTTCGTATCCTAAAGTATCTTGTTAATACTTATTAGTACCATGAAATATATTTTTTTTAAAAGGGAGGGTCAACTGCTCCCTTTTTATGCCAAAACGACGCCCTTCAAAAGAGGAGGGGAGTGGATATTAAGAGAAGAGGAGAGAAGTTGGTTCCTATTATTTCCATTTTCTCACTGTCAAAATACAACTCTCTGCAACTTTTTGCATTAACCACAAGATATTGGAGAAAAGAGGCTAAACATTCTAGTCAACTACACGGAGACAATTTTTGTTGTAAGAATCAACGACTATTTTTTAAAAACAACCGTTGAAACTTACAAATATTAATTTTATTTTTTATTTTTGGACTTAACTTTCAATGACTATTTTTCATAATAGTCGTTGAAAATAACTTTTAATGATGTTTGTTAAAACAGTCATTGAAAGTTAAGTTTTCAACAACTGGTTATCTTGAAACAGTTGTTGAATGTTAAAACAAAATTTTAAAAATGTCATAGGTCTCCTTTTTAACTTCTGTTTTTTAAAAACAAATAATTAGTATTGTTAAATTTATATAATGAGCTTCTAATTCTCAACCAAATTGAGATGATCAATGCCCTATTTGGTCACACAGTCTATATAGATCTTCGGGTAGGTGGCTTGTTCCTCAAGCTGAGAGAGACCCAATCTTTTTTTGGTCGAAGACCCAATCTTTCAAGTCTAGATAACCCTAAACTATGAATGTTATACCCATCAAATTAACTTTATTTTTGTATGCATACACATCATTCTTTTAATTTAGAGTTATATGCACATATACCATTTGAACTTTTAAGTCGTGTAAAAATAAATAATGAATAAAAAATAATAGTATGAGAATTATTTGTATAAATGCAAGAGTTTAAGGACCTTTATTGCAATGTTTCAAAAGTTTTGGAGGTTATGTACATATTATGTAAATTTTGAGTAGTTTTGTGTAATTTAACTTTAAAATGTTATTAAAAAATTTACCCAAAAAATGAAGATGATAAATTGATGATATTTCAAAATATAACCTCCAAGATTATGGTTGTTATTCCATTAGGCTCAACATATAACTTCAATATATTTCATTTTTAATAAACAAGCAATTTAACTACCATGTTGTTTCTTATCTAAATAGGCACAGATGTGTTAGAACTGACTGTCACCCAAGATGGAGGTGAATTGGGTGTAAGATAAAAACTTAGGAACTTTGAAAATCTTTTAGTTTGTCTTCTAAATTAACAGACAGGTGTTCAAATAACATATACTGGAAATATAAGAGATAAGGGAAGAGAATATGCAAACTGATATTTATACTGGTTTGGCCTAATCCTTGACCTACGTCCAGTCCCCAAGCTTCACTTGAGATTTTCAATCCACTATCTTCTTTCAACTTGATTACACTACACGCTCTATACTTGAAATAATCCTCTCACTATGATTCATTTCCCCTTACAAACTGTAATCAATACACCCACTTGATTACACACTTTGTACTCGAAGTAATCATCTCACTAGGATTCGCTCCCCTTTACAAGCTGTAATCAATACAATGGGTTTCCCACTCAAAATCACCCAATCTTGAAGAACTCTCAAATAAGATAATAATATGATTACAATGAATTTTCTCTTTCTCAGAAGTGAATGAATAAACACTGAAGTACAATATAAATCATTTCACTCTCTATGATGAGCTATATAAGCATTGAGAATAGAGAGCATATGAGATAAATGTTGGATTCAAAATATCAGCATTTCGACAGTGCAAGCTCTCATCGTTATTATCTCCGTCTTGAATGTGACTATTTATAGACAACTGATATTAGTCCGTTGAAGCATTGGTCCATTGTAGAATATTACCATTGTAAGTTTAAGTCCGTTGGAGAAATAGTCGTTGAAGCTTCTGACGTCATCATCTGCTTTTTGAAAACTGTTGTTAATTCTTCATATAATCATCTGAAACTTATATACAAATGATATAAATAATGTCAAGAAGTAGTATAAGTCCTTTTGGTATCTATCTGAATGATCTTGATAAGAAACAAGATTTCAGACACGGTGATTTACAATCAGAGAAATACTGGCTCGAGTTAAACTAGTCTGGCTCAAATCAATTGCACTTTGAAAACACAAAGAAGAAGACTGTGAAAAATATTAACTCGAGGCATCCATCCTTGGCTCGAGTTTGGGGGCAAACTCAAGTCACCGAAAAGTGGCTCGAGTCAATCTTCACATGAGCATTTAATCGAAGATGATTCTGATAGGCTTCAACTCGAGTCTACAAAGCTTGGCTTGAGTTTAGGTCTAAACTCGAGTCACCGAAATCAAACTTGAGTTCATCTTCATTTGACAGTGACTCACATGTGTTTGCTAGTATTGGCAATGAACCTCAATCCGAGCTTTTGATCATCTGAAACTTGCTCATAAAGATTATTAGTAACATCGAGAAGTATAGCAAGTAGTAATGAATCGATAACAATAATTTCATAATTCTTGGAGACGTTGTGGAACTATGGGCTGCTAATGTGTGCTTTGTTGACTCGAGTTGCTACTTGTTGGCTCGAGTTTGGCCTTAGACTCGAGTTTTACAGGATTGGCTCGAGTCAAATACCCTTCTCAAATTGCTTAACTCTTGGCCTTGCCATGACTCGAGTTTTGCATTCCCTGGCTCGAGTCAAATGCTCTTCTTGAAAGTTCTTTTCTCTCTGACTTGGCTAGGCTCTAGTTAACAGTGCCTTGGCTCGAGGTAAGAAGTTCATTCAAAATTTTTTAAACCACTTATGCCTATTTTAAGTCTTCTTCCCAATGCAAAAAAAAAAAAAAAGATCCAAACTCATTCTATGTAGTCCGTTATCATCAGATGAATGGAGGTTGTTCTTGACCAGCGTTTTTTGCAATATCCTGAACTAAATATCAACTTCAAAACATCATATCTCCTTCAATTGATCTTTTTTTTTTGTGATCTTGATGTTTGTGAAAAGGTATTTGAGTCTAGTTTCAAATGGTACCGGTTTCAGCTTAATTGGATGTGTAGATTGTGAGATATACCCAAAATACCAAAGCTTACTCTACTGTATGGCATGAATTTCAATTCCAATGTCTACAATTCATAGCTCCTTGATATGAACTCCTTTGGGCTTGAATTTTATATCAAAATGACTCATTAGGAACCCAAAATACCGAAGCTTGGTCTGCTGTGTGGCGTGAATTTCAGGTCCAACTTTTACAATTCATAGCTCCTTGATATGAACTCCTTTAGGCTTGAATTTTATATCAAAATGACTCATTGGGAGTCTAGTTTCATACAAAATTGGTTTCACCTCAATCCGATCTCTGGTTTGAGAGATATCATCGAATTACCAGACCTCGCTAAGCTAAAACGTGAAATCGAGTAAAACAGAGGTGTTGAAAAGCACTATTGGCTCAAGTCAAAAGTGGTTGGCTCGATTTTGAGTCAAACTCAAGTTTTAAGTCCCTGGCTCGAGTTTTGACTTCCTGGAACTCAAGTTTTGACTTCCTAGGTTTGAGTTTACTCCTATCATATGCGCAAAACACTGTAGAAAAACATTCTAACTCGAGTTTAGACTTCCTGGCTCGAGTTAGCTCATCCCGAAGCTTGATTTTGCTTATCTTAACTCTAAATTGAGTCATACCAACTTCCATTTGATCGTGGAGACTTCTAATATCAATCTAAGAACTTGAATAATCATATTCTCATTCTATTCAGCAAGTTCTTCTTTCTTTCTTCTCTTCTCTTGAACATGCTCCACAATTTAATTTGGACTAATCTACATTAAATATAGTAATTAGTCAATGTAGGAGATAAGTATATTATACAATCTTTTTGCTCTTAATAATGGCATCTATATAAGACATTACCAAAACTAATAATATCCAACAAGATGCAATATATTAATACTAGTAGATGTTATGGTGAGACTGTTATTTGAAAAGAATCAAAATGCTTTGAATAAGTCGAATTCGTATATAAGGCCTCACATGTATGCCTTTAATTTTACAAGTTTGATGCAGAACAAAGCAAATTCAATGCAACATGAAAGTGTTAGCTAAGAGTCAATTTAACACGAAATGTAACATCTCAGAATTTGGAAATTAGGAATTAAAATATGTTATGAGATTGATTATGAGAAATTGAGCCTTAATTATTTTAAAAAAGTAATTATTGGAATTTAAGGCATATTTTCCCGTAAATTAAGGACAAATAGTTTGGGAATAATTTTGGCCTAAATATTTTGGAGATAATATTTTATGGCTTAAATAAATTATTTAAGGAAGAAAAATCCTTATTTAGGATTAAGGATTATTTTCTATCACTAACTCCTATTTCTATATTTATTTTCTTCAGCCCATGTGCATAATAGAATATTATGCCAAGCCCATGGCAAACCAATCTTATTCTCAAATAGGCCCATGGACCTACAGCCCACATCCACATATACACCTATTTATTCATTATTCACATTTTTTCATCTATCCTATCTGCTCTCATGCGTTTTTTTCTTCTTCTTTTTTGGACAACCCAAACACTTTCTCTCATTTTTTCATTAACCCATTATTCCCTTCAACCCAACATGAGCCCAGCCCATATATCCCCTCTCCCTTACTTATACGATACACCTCAGCTCTCTCTCTTCATCTGGCTCATTCTTTCTTTTCGGACACAACACAGAGTGAGAGAGTCGAGAGGTAGAGCATCTGAGAGAGAAAGGGGGAGACACGAGAGACAAGACACTATTAGAGCTGAGAGGCCGACGAGAAGTTGAGACAAAGAAGAGAGGCCAAGAGCTTGCCGGAGTCTACGAGTGAGAGAGTTACCAAGAGAGAGACTGATCGGAGAAGGAACAAGAAGAAGGCTTAAGCTCTCATGCTAATCGATTTATAGTATAGGTAAGTCCTTTAAATTGATTCCCATATGTTTTTCTGGGCTTTTACTGAAGACTTGAGGGATTTGAATATTAAAACTCATAGTTTTAGAAAGAGAGAGTTAGTTCATGTCTATGTTGAGCATGCATGTCAAATCTAAGAAGGTATTTGATTTTCTCTGGATCTGTGAACAAGCCTTAAAGTCTTGCATACCAACTAAATGCATATGGTGAATGATTTTAGATAGCTATAAGTCATAAAAGGAGTTCCAAGTGTTGTTTTATAACTCTGTGTAGAAGTTTGAAAATAGGGGTTCATTTTCATGTCTATTGCAGGGGCTAAAGGTTGAGTTTTTCTCTGAAAATTTTACAGGAGATATTACTCTCCTTAATGTTTAAAATGAGCTTTGAATCACCTAAAAAGAGGTCCATAACTCCAGTTATGATTTTTGGAAGTTGAGTTATGAATCTGGAAAATTTTCAGTATGGTTCTGGAGTAGTAAAATAGCATTGTGTTTCAGACTAAGTAAGCAATCTCCAAGAATTTTGAAAATTTTCAAATATTTAGTAGACACATAGAGGTTTAATTTGATAGACAATTTGTCGAATTCGGATAAGTATTGAAGGAGTTATGATTTTTCAAAAATTGGTCAAGAAATCTGGAAAATTCTGGATATTACTTATGTTTTTCAAAATTTGGGAATTTTCTTAGCCATAAATCAACTTGGTGACTTTAATTTATGAAAATAGACTTATCAAGGTTTAAGTAAAAACTAGAATCACTTCATTTGGAGTTGTATCGATCAAGTTATAAATTTTTCAAATTCCCAAAGAAGTTAAAGGCTGAATTTTTGGTAAGTCTTGAAATAGTCACACAAGTTGTTAATTGTGCATAACCTTCAAAGTAAAGGTTTTGTTGGATAGATTGAAAGGTTAAATGGCTGAGATGACATTTATTCCATAGTGAATAGAATCTAATTAAATAAGTCTCAATTGGTATATATTCCTAGTCATAAGAATACTAAAGGATATATATTTTGAGGTGGGTCTAAAGGAGTTAAATCTTAATTATGTTATTAAGATTGGATTGATTAGTGACCAATCTCTATATAAATGTTAATTATAGGACCTGAGAATTGCCCATGCCTGAAGGATAAACATAATGATAAGAATCTAATGGAATGAGTTTTGTCGATAAGACCAATAGGTAGTAACTATAATCTCACATTCTTTGCATAACTATATATGTTTTTGTAAACCATATTCACTACAAAAAAACAGACCATTAGTAGCGCACCATTAGTAGCGGTTATAAAAAACCGCCACAAAATCACTATGAAACGTGTTTTTGTTGCGGTTTTTTAATGAACCGATACAAATTAGCAACGGAATCATAAAGAAGACGTTTGCTGAGACATTTGTAGCGGTTCCTATAGTGTAAACCGCTACAAATTTTGGCGCCAGCTTGGCGTGCCATGGCGCGAATCTCTGTGGCGCAACCTTTGTTGCGGTTTCTTAGTAAACCGCTACAAATTTGGTGCCGGTGATTAGCGAGTAATGGCGCGAACTTAGTCGCAGCACTTACGTAGCGGTTATATGAAAGAAACCGCAATGATAGTTAATCTGTCCGTACACCCGATTATAAATTTTCGTGAATTACCACATCTGCATTGTCGCCGAATGAACATTCTAGTCTCGAGTAGTCGAAGGCATGCAAATATCTCGCAGCAGATCTCTTATGTCGAGAGTGTTCCTTCAAAGGACAATCCACATTTGGGATTTATCTCTCGACGTGAAGACTTCCTCTTCGAAGATATAGTCTAACGTGCACCGAAGATTGATTTTCATTATAGCCACCATTCTCTCTCGTAAAATATCTCTCGATCAAAATGAGTCGGTGAGTGTTTCCGAGAGTTTGGTGGCTATACCGAATGCAAATCTTCACGGACATGTTAGACTATTTTCAAAACTCATTATTATTAATTTATTAAACTCGAGTGTTTTGAGAAAATCGATGAAAATAATTAAAATAATTGAAAGTTCTTTTATTTTAATTATTTTCACCAAACTAATTGGTTGGACTCCTAAACCAATTAGTTTGGAATTTTTTTTGTCAAAAAAGTATTTTTGTAGCGCTTATATGATATAACCGCTACGTAATCACAACGGTCTCTATTTTTGTAGCGGTTGTAAGACCGCTACAGATGTTCACCAAGAACGAGGCAAGTTTGTTGCGGTTTTTAGCTAAAAACCGCTACAGAATCGCAACGGTCTCACAATTTGTAGCGGTTGTAAGACCGCTACAGATATTCACCAAGAACGAGGCAACTTTGTTGCGGTTGTCAGCAAAAAACCGCTACATAATCGCAACGGTCTTACAATTTGTAGCGTTTTGGATGTCGGTTTTATGAAACCGCTACAAATTGTACCGGTTTTTTAACTGTTCCATTTTTATTTTCCCCGAGCAAAGGTTTTGATTTTTCACCTTTTAACCTTTCAACTTGTACCTTTCGACGTGATGGCCGATAAGGGAAAAGGAAAAGCCAACCAACAAGAGAAAAGGCCTATAAGGGGCGGTAGTAGTAGGGGGCGTACGAGAGAGCGTGGACTCAGAAATATCCCCCTCCGCCCCTAACGTGGCGGGGAGGAGTTTGATGCCCTCTTTGAAGATGAAGAAATCCCAATAATAGACCGACCGTAGGGGAGATAAAGACCCAAGTCGTCGTCCTTCAAATGACATAGACGAAAATCCGGAGATCCATATTGAGATTCCCTTGAGCGAGGCGGAGCGGTTTCTCGATGAGGAGAACCAGCGGGACCAGGGGAACCCCCGACCATCATCTTCGCGTTCCACCGGATTTTTGGTGGATGTCGAAGGTAAATATAATTAGTTTTCAGCCAATAAATTAAATTTAAATTTCTTACATGTAATCTTAATTTATTTAAACGCAATTGCACAATGTGTTTATAATTGTGCGATAAACATGGGAACATCAAGGAGGACGGTGGATGTTGCCACGGTCACTCGACGGACGAGTTCTCGTCATAGTCCTCTCGAACTCGAACACGGACCAGCCGATCGGAAATGGTGGTCATCTCGATGAACCGATTGCCATGGTTCCCGATCTATATCCACGATTGGAGAAAGATTCCCTCGAATAACAAGAAAAAGCGTTTAGTGACGTGGTGCGGTAACTTATGTTGTGTAACTAAATTCAAATATTAATAGTATGGAATGTTGGGTTTAATTATTTATTTATTTATTTATTACTTAATTACTAACTACATAACTACATTATGTAACGAAAAAATTTAAATTGCGAGAGCCACATAAGAGGTACGTACGATGAAATTAGGGCAAGGGTGGAAGAGTCGAAGGCTTCGCCTCTACACCTTGCCAGAACGGAGATTCGACTATGACTCGCAAGCGGTGATGGAGAAACGTCCCGGTGACGTGGATCCAAATCACTCGGGCCTTATGTCCAATATCGAAGGAGTGCGGATGCACGTAGGTTGTTTAATTAATCATAGTTTACGTTTTATTTAAATATGAATTAATTTATTGTTTAACATTTCTTTAAATTAATTTTGTTTGAGTGTAGTTTAAAAATATATATATAGATGAAATTAATTTATTGTTTACATTTTGGTTTAAATTATTTAATAGTTTAACTTAATTTATATAATTAATTTCAATAAACATTTTGTTTGCTCTTCCTTGTAGGCCCCGTCACATAGGAACACCGTGTAAGTCGGTCACATCAAATAGGTCCATCACACGGCAGAACCAAGACGTTTGCCGTGACCTACAAAGTGAAATGTATTTTCAAAGATCAATTAATTTTAGTTTTAAATGACGAGTGTTTTGTTTTTGAAATAATAAAGTTTATATTCTTTTACCTCGTCGGAAGAGAAGGGTCGGGAGGAGAACCGTGAGATGGACTATGGGCGCTTGTTCACACACACCCATAGACACCGTGACGGACGCCGACTTCCGACGTCGCAGACATCATAGTAAGTTACAAAAACAAATTATTTATATAGTTAATGTTGTATATTTAAATTGAATTAAATTGTTTGATTAATGTTTTCCGAAATCTTTGCGTCGGGCCGGATTGAGCGAGGCGAGCTAAGCTACGAGCGTCGCAACCCCCGGAGTCACAGGGTCTCGCGGATCCCATGCCCCCTGAAAGCCGTTGTGGGCCCAAAAGAGCATCCCGGGCGTGAAGGGTATGGGGTTAGGCGCGCAGCCTAGCATGGTATACGGCAAGGCCTCCAAACTCTTATGCCGGCACCTCCGCTCGAGAAGGCCACCACTGGAGGAGGTTAATGTCATCATTGCCGCGAAGGTTGCTGCGCAGGTTGCCGAGCAGGTTGCCAAGAACAAATGCATGCAAGAGAGGTACAACCGTTGGGCTGCGAGTCAGAGGGAGATTGTGAGTGCTATGGCCGGTGCCTTGAGTTAGTTGATGCCTGACAGACGGTTTCCATCTCCCGAGCCTCCCCCTCCGTTCTTCTACGAGGATTCCTCCCCGTCTCCGCCCGCCTCCGCCTCCCCTCCGTCTCCGTTGAAGACGAGCACGAGATTACCTCCGGGTCGTGCCACAGACCTCGATCATCGCCCCGATAGTTAGTTTTTATTTTGAACCGTTGGATCTTTGTCTTTTTTTTATCTTATTGCGGCGGGTTGACATTTTTTTTTGTTACATATTTGTTATCTTTGACTATGGTGTGTTTTTAATATATTCGAGGACTATTTTAATACTTATATTTCATTTATATTAGGTTAATAATGTTATGTACAAATGTAAAATTTATTATAGCTAATGAGTTGTAAAATAATTAACTTTGTAGCGGTTATAACGAAAACCGCCACAAAGTTTTCGACATTTGTAGCGGTTAGTGAATCATTTCCCAAACCGCAACTACTTTTTTTGCAATTTGTGGTGGTTTTGTAACCGCTACAAAATATATAGTGGCGGTTATGTAACCGCTACAAAAAAGATTATGCCATATATAGTTAGTCTGTAACATAACCGCTACAAAAATTATTGTTTTTTTTTAAAAAAAAAACAATAATTTTTGTAGCGGTTATGTAACCGCTACAAAACCTAAAATACTTGCTACAAGTTAGAACCGCTACAAAATATGTGTCACAAACCGCTACAAATTAATTCCGCTACAAAAAAATGGCAAATAAACCGCTACAAAATGATTCGCACCTATCGTAATAAATACCCCCAGCCGCAAAATTTTTCCCAAAATTACGAGGGAATATTTGTCGCGGTCATATAACCGCTACAAAATATTTTCAAATTATTGGCACTACTTTTGAATATTTTTAGTTGCGGTTTAGTAACCGCTACAAATGTGATCGTTCTCAATTTGTAGCGGTTCGAAACCGACACTAATGTTCCAACAAGGTGGACGTCTGGTGTCAAATAGTTGCGTCATTTGTAACCGCTACGTATATAGTAGCGGTCTTGGTGGATGTAGTAGCGGTTTTTTTAAACCGCTACAAATGGCTTTGCCACCGTTGATTTTGTGGCGGTTGGCCTAACCGCTACAAATGTCATCAGTGGCGGCTAAAACCGCTACAAATATGTCATTTTAACCGCTACTAATCGTGTGTTTTTTTTGTAGTATATTGTATGTCTTACCCGCGAAGAGCCAACCATGAGACCCTAGTGCATTCAATTATTTTTGGTTATCAATTTACCAAAATGTATTTCCTAGCGCTAAGATATTTGAAATCATTTTATGATTTACTTGTATTACAAGCTGCATATGGAATGTAATACTTGTCGTTTGAATTTGAATACTTTATATGTTGTGTGAATTACTCTATTTGGTTGATTTACATATATTGTATATGCTTGGAATTTGAAATTAACCTGTTACTCTGGAATTCATTTATTTGAATCTCAAAACCTTCCAATAATCCATGTCGTGGGCAATCTAGTAAGCAAGGTTGAAGGAGCAAGAGGGTAGTAATCGCTTGACGCGAAGGTGGTGGTGGTGGTGATAGTGATGAGGAATCATTTGTGATTCACCATTTGATTATAGTTTTTTATATTGCTTATGACTTAGATATTATTTTGAGATAGCCGTATGTGACTACTGGGATGTATATATTTAATTAGATACATATGATCATAAAATAGAATCTATATATACTTAATATTGCTATAGGTATTGGGCAAGTATGTCACAAGCCCATAATGTGATGGATAAATGATCGAATCGTAGAGCACTAGGTTAGATAAGTAATATAGATGTACTCTGATAATACCAATTAAAGATTAAGGTATGATGCATTTTTTATAAAGAGTTTGAACCACTTATAAAGGTTTTCAATAGTTTGGTGAATTTTTAGAATAGTCTATTTAAACTATAAATGTTGGAAATTTTCAATTGGGTTAAACTCTGAATTTTTTTAAAAAGTGTTTTGTTTCCAGGTCCAAACCTAGTGTGGTGGTTTGAAATCATTATCATATTATGCATCTAACCTATATTATATGTTAGAAAGTTAACGGTCAATGTCATTTTTTTAACGGTCAACGTTTGTTTTTTAACAAAAAAGAGCAATATTGCTACGTTTTTATCCTTTCAAGACGGAATTACTACTTAACCCAGAAATATATATACTCCATATACTATTGTTTGCGTTGAGTTTTGAAACTAAGCCAACAAGCATACTTTGGTACAATCATAAATAACTTGAGGAACTTAATTAAGAACCAGTTGATAAATGTGATGATCCTTTTTTTTTTTTTTTTTTTTTTGCCAAAAGAAAATTATTTTATCATTTGGTTTACATTCCGAAATTTCTAAACATTTGGTATTATACATGATTATTTATAAATTATCCTTTTTTAAACTCTCTTTTCAACCGTATGTCTCTTATTCTTTGGAAGTCTTTTCCTCCATTAGTAGGTTTTTTTCCAATATGGTAGGCAGGCCTATATTTATTGGTTTCAAGAAGATTCTTTAGGTGTTGCTTGGTATGAGGGGAAAGGAATGATTGGAAAAAGTTTGAGTTAGATTTTTTTTTTTAAAAAAAAAAAAATCAATTTGTGACATACTTATTGAGTGAACTGTCACTTCTTATTTCACGTAAATTAGTTAAAGTACCACATATTATAAACCGAAGGAGTACTATACCATCCCAAGGCCCCACATGCAAGTAAATGCTATCTTATTAACTACACTTTCTACTATATTATAATTAATACACACACACACTCCTCTGCTCCTATTCATATGGTAGAGCGGAAAAAAAAATGGTTCTATTCATAGGGAAGAGAGAGAAAATTTTCATATAAAATATAGGATTAAGGTGTTAAAATCATGGTTTGTGAAACCGGACCGGACCGGCATGTGATTTTCGACCGTTTTTTTTAAAAAAAAAAAATCTATCCTTCAATTTTTTTTAAAAAATTTCTCCCTCAATTTTTTTTTCCTTTTTTCACTTTTGGATGTCATATGGGTTTGATTTGAATTCATTTTTAGGTTTTCCTGAAGCTATTGTGGTTTCTCTGTTTTTGGTTGGCTCTGCTTAGTGGATGTCAAATGTAGGTTGTTAAGAATATCTAAATATGTCACAAATATTGGAGTATATGATTATTTTGCCACTGATCTAAAGTATTGAAATGATATAAAGTATGTCAAATTTAGGTTGGTTTGATAAGAAATTAATTATTTTCCAATTTATTATACCTTTTTGTATTTCCGGGTTTCAGAACCTTGGTTAAAATACACATGTGGTTTTCTCAAAAATGCACCTAACACCAAATGCTTTTTTGGGATGCAAAAGTGACCGTGGTTACAAAAGCAGAGCAAAAATACTCATTGACTGTTAGTTTATTTTTTTTTTTTTGTATTTTTAAGGCTGAAATCGACGATGACTCAACGAAATTTCATTCTAGGTGATAGTAAAGAACTGGAGAAAATTACAGAACATGACATAAATATTTTAGAAATTACAATCTAAAATATTTATGTCAATCTTAATCTTATCTCTCACCTCCTTGCCGTTGATGCCGCCTTTCTGTAATTTTCAAAACAATATGGGTCTTTTTCTGTAATTTTTTTCCAGTTCTCCATTGCCAACTGGGATTAAATTTAGCTGATTCATCGTCGATGTTAGCCTCAAAAATACAAAAAAAAAAATCAAACTAACGGTTAATGAGTATTTTTGCTCCAGTTGTGTAACCACATAGTCACTTTTGAACCCCAAAAAACACTTGGTGCACTTTTAGAAAAACTACATGTGTATTTTTATACCTTAACCCTAAAATATACAATTTTGCCTTTTATTTATTATTGTATTAACTTTATTCTTATGGGTCTAATATATATTAAATAAGGATATAGTTGGAAATGAGTTATGGTACTACCTCCAGTTTTTAATTAGAGAAAAAACAAGAGAAAGGAAAAGCAATTCTTATTCAATTCATTTAAAGACATACAAAGCAAATGAATTGTGGTATTACCTCTAGACTTTTATATAAGAGCCAGTTGACTTTTGTTTTTAGAGAGATCAATAAAGAGGATAAATAAATTATTTAATCATAGTATATGTTATGAACTATTAGATTATATATCAATTTATAAATTACACAAATTATTTAAAGAAAAAGATAAATATAAATACTTTAATGTAATTTTCTTAACTTCCTTAATCCATTTTACAAAAAAGGAAAAATATCATTAAGATCCCAACTATAAAAAATAATATTGAAAAGCCATCATTGACAAGTTTTATAATTTGTTAATATAATATTTCCCTTATTTAGCTTCTAAATGATATGTTTTTTTTTGGTAAAAAAGTTTTCAAAAAAGAGTCAATTGACTCTTATTGAGGACTGGAGGCCCCAACCTAACTAAAAGGCCGGACAGGCTAGAAGAATAAAACCCAATTTGGTCAAAAAAAGAAAGCCCAATTGAGAAAAAGAAAAACATATCTTTTTTTTTACCGTAAGTCTAATTCTTTTGTACGTCGATCAAAAAAAAAAATCTTTTGTACGAAAAAAAAAAAAAAACCTTTTGTACGAGTAAAAAAATCCAATTCTAAAAACAGCGCCCCTAAAACCAATAATCAAAACTACGTATTCTATTTTGAGAGGGCTCGTTTTTGTCAACTAAATTCATTATGGTATTAAAACCAAGTTATCAAATAAGGCCGGCCACTGAATTGGTTGAGATAGTTGGTTTGTTTGGAGTCAACTCAGGTCTGAAGCGATGATGAATAGAAATTAAAAAATAATTTAAATTCTCATTATAGTAACATACCATCCGAAATCAATTCAATACCTTGAATCATAACAAAATGATCATATACTTTTCCAACATTCTTTAAAATGTCTTTCATAAATTGACATCTAGTATCAATCAACAATCCTATGACACTATAGTCAATAATCATAAATATTCTTCCTAGAAAATTATCAAAATAGATAGATGATAATAAAATAAAGGGTTAAAATGTATAAAATAGCTTTCTTCTCCGAAGAAATGCGAAGAAGAAATCTTTTTTTAGGTGCAAAAGTAAATGTGTTACAAATTAGGTGCAAAAATAGCGTTTAATCGTTAAGTTTGACTTTTTTTTTCTTGATTGACGACGATGACGTGGATTTCAAATATTTTTTCAAATCCTTTAGTAAGACGGCTAATCGAAAATATTTTTTCAAGATCCTAAAATAATTTTTCAAAATTATGAAATATTTTTTTTGTACCAATCAAGATCATGAAAATACTTTTTAAGTACCCCAAGACTCAAATATTTTTTTCAAGATCCTTTTAATACCTAATCAATACCCAAATATTTTTTCAAGATCATAAAATTATTTTTGCACCTTTGAAATGCCACGTCCATCGTTCTCACAAAAAAATCAAACTTAACTGGCCAAACGCTATTTTTGCACCTAATTTGTAAACATATCACTTTTGCACCTAAAAAAAGCATTCTTCTTGGTATCTCCTAGAAAATCACATGTCTATTTTTGCACCTTAACCCTAAAATAAACCTACCTACAATCCTTTAATCATTAAACTAATAGTCATTAACACAAAAATTATCATTAACTTTAACTAATATTGTCATCAATCCCTTAAAAATATTAATTTTTTAAAAAGCAATTGGGTCAACCCACTAGCTCGCTTGGGTTGGTCGGGTTGGGACTGGGCCACCCTAGGTTGCACAGGATTCTGGGTTAAGAACCTAGTTGGGTCACCAATTTCAATAATGATTAGCCGGTCCGGTTCGGGTTTGATAACCTCAATGAAAACTCAACTAGTTCAGTTGGTCGGACTAGTAAACCAATGAATCAGTTTTTTTAGTCAATATGGTTAGAAGTTTTCAACAGGTTAATTAGGCTGGATTTATTTTTTCTTCTTAAACTTTAAATGACATCATTTTATTTTATTTTATTTAAAAAAAGAGTCAATCATATTTGTGTTAAATTTATTTTGTTGGGCGGTGGGTATTTTATACATGAATATATTTTTTATATAAATATTACTTTTCAATGAATATTTCAACATATCCTGCAACAAAACAAGCCTAGTTAAAAACAAGGTGAATGAACAAATCCATCCTATAAGTTTTCACTTAGAAAGAATGTTGCTTTTAAAGTTTTTTTCATGTTTAATGTCACTCCGAAAGTTTTAAAACGTAGAATGTTGCCTTTCAAAACTATTAAGAAAACGAACATTGACTATTAAAAAATTAACGTTCACTGTTAACTTTTTAACAGAAAATGACAAATTCACTACATTTTAAAACTTTCGAGGTAACATTAAACCTAAAAAAACTTTCAGGATAATATTATTCTTAGACGTATACTTCCAGGACGAATTTGCTACTTAAACGTAAAGACAAAAACAAAATTAACAGGAACAAGAGTAACTGTAAGGATATGCAAAACGCCATTTGGAGAGATGAAGAAACGAAGACCTAAGGGATTGAGATCATCAAAACTTAGCTGTGGTTAATGAGTCCACGACACCACCTTTCAAAGACAGAACTGGTACTTAAAATATATTTTATAATAGTGATTGAGAATTGGATCCTCTCATTATCTTACATTCACATCATCCCTCCTCATCCAATCTCAACCTTTGATATCTCTCCTCAACCAATCTAGACCGTTGATTTGAATTAATCTTAATTGTCTCATCCTAAAGTACTTTTTAATATCAGTCAGTATTCTGAAATATTTTTTCAAGATCCTAATTTATAATCATGAAAAAATATTTCACTGTACTGACTGATACTAAAAAAAATACTTCAAGATACTGACCGGTACTAAAAAATACTTCAATAAATTGGGGTGGAGGCGAGGTCCTTTCCAAAGCAAGGCAGAGGCTAGCAATTAGGCATGGAATTAGACCATGCTAGGCTGCCAGATTTGGCTAAATGCGCTGAAGACCGTAATGGGGAGGCGCGTGAAATTGATTTCAAACTTTTTTTTTTAAAGCTCAGGCCTGAGCCTTCACAAGGCCTAATCGAGCATGAAGCCTTTTTAAAGGCTTACTTACAATGTAGGTCTTTAAAAAGATCTCATATTGCAGGCATTGGAGGGCATATATAGGCTTTGTATGCTTTAAAGCCTATAAAAAACTATATAAATATAACTTGGAATTAGAATATAAGAATAAAAACAATAAATACTATGTTATTTATATGATATAAATATAAATATATTTATTTAATGTATAAAAAGTCAAGCCAAGCTTTTACAAGTCGTTCCTTTAATAAAATACGCCTAATCTATTTACATATTTAAATATTTAAATAAGCCTTGACCTAACTTTTTAACTTTCAAACCCTAAACACGTCCAACTAATGGCAATTGCAACCTTATCGTTAGTACACAAAGACCTTTTGATGAACTAACCGACAAATCTCAATATGGACACTTTTACTCCATTGGACAACTATCCCCCAAAAAAAGGGAAAATTTCATATAGGTCGGTTATAAAAAAGTCGTTTGAAATCATCAAATATCGACTTTAAAATTATTTGTATAGAGGTTTTTAAATGTTGTTGTTAAAAAGTCGATTTATAGATAATGATTTTGTTTGGATTGATACGTGGTTATTTGTATGGAAATAAAAAAATCCAAGTTTTTAAAAGTTGTTGTAAATACATGCATTTTCCGTTGTAAATGTATTTTTTAAATTTTGTTGCAAATTTTCCTTAATAAATATGTTTTTTTTTTGTAAATGCTTAAAATCTTGTTTAAATGTTGTTGTAAACATCACGTTCGAGTTGTTTTTTCTCCAAAATGCCGGGTATTAACTTACCGCTATACGCATTTCCTTGTTAATACAAATAATTAACGTTGATTCTGGGGCTGGCGTAATTTGATGATTTCAGACATTGACACTTTTACTCCATTGGACAACTATCCCCCAAAAAAAAAAAATCTCCCACGTGATTAATGCTTCTCATTAACTTTTATTTTATCATCTTTCCTCCTCTTGTCCTTTTTTGGAGTATGTGACGTGGTGACCCTACCCGAATCCCCATTTACTTGGTACTATATTCATCCTTGTCTAAATATTACTACTTCTAGTTATAATTATAAAAATATTTTTTATAATTGTAGTATATATACTATAAAAATATTTACCAAAGAAAGTAGGTTTTATTCTAGAAAGATAAAAATCTCCTTCCTCCAAGTACACAATAAAAATCTGGCAAAAAAACAAAAGAATACACAATAAAAATAGTTAGAAAAGATTAAAAAAATTAATTTAAGTAGTTCTTTATAAAAATATGTCTTATTTTTGTAAATATTCTAATTATTTATAATGAATATTACTTTCATTGATATAACCTTCTTTAATATAGAATTATTTGTAAAATGAATTATAAAGAGTGAATTAAAATTCTTACAGGTTAACAGCATCAAATATCTTAAAATATCTAACAACCTAAAATATTTTACAGTGCATTATCATATTAAAATATGGGAAATACACTTCTCGTGTTATAGGAGAAGTGTATTTTTGTGTCATAGATACAAAAAGATGTGGGTTTCACCATTTATGTGTTTGAGTTTTTTTTTTAAAAAAATAAAAAGATGTGGGTCCCATCATTTCATGTGTGTGTAAAAATCTTCTTCTTCTCACGCGAATATGAAAAATGTAAACCCTTTAAAATATTTGTTTAAGTGTGTTGAACACTTTAAAATATTTTTTAAGAGCATTGAAGGCCTTAAAATATTTATTTTTCAATCAGAACCGAAGTATATGTAAAATTAATAAATCTCATTATTACTATAGAATAAATCTCATTATTACTATAGGATCTTGGTAATAAACAATACTAATTAATTTGATTAATAAACAAATATATAATCTAAAGTATCATATTATTATTTTATTTAGTTTTCGTACGTTAAAAAAAACGTGGTCTCAGACTACATTCAAATTCAGATAAACTAACCGGGAGCCAAAAAAATAGTTGTTAATGGGGGTTGATATAGTTGTTAATGGGGGTTAACCTGCTGTGATTATCCATTATCCTTAATATTTTGTTTCCACGTGGTGGCATCCAGGTATTGGTTCTAGTGAGTCATTGCGAACACTTGTCAAATCTCTATTGGTTAAGCTCACCTGTGGCTCAAATAACGTGCTGCTTTGAATATGACAATGTTTTATTTATTTATTTATTTTTAAAAGATCAGTGTCTCTATTCCTTTTGTGACCCGTTTCGGTTTTTTTGGCAACATCGTGAAACATTTTCTGCATGCACCAATTCATATTGGGAAAATATCAGTGAGCTCCCAGATAAAAAATATCAAAAAATTCCTAATCCCAAATTCTCTCACAAAAAGTCTTATTGTCAAAATGATTTTTCCTGTTCTAAAAAATTCTTTGAGTTTTTCCTTGATCGTATAGAATTTTAGAAACCTGAACAATTTTTGACAACAACAAAAGTTATTTTTGCAACATGAAATAACATTTTGACGACGATATTTTTATAAGGACATGTTAATAACTAATAAAGCCATTTCGACAATAAGAAAAACTATTTTGACAACGAAACTTTTTTGTGAGAGAAATTCCGTAATTAATATCAAAAAAGTTTCTAGGGACTTATTTGATATTTTTTATCTATCTTGATACCTCATTGATATTTTCCCATTCATTTTCTACTTTAATTTTTTTTTTTGTCAATCATAATGTACAGTTTTTTTTTTTTAATACACATTCGTTATCCTGACCTATCTCTTTTTAATTTGGAGAATTTAACCTATCTCTTTTTAATTTGGAGAATTTATCAGGACCAGATTAATTTGGATCACCCCGGTTCAGTTTTTCTGATGAAAGGGAAGAGCTGTTAATACTACCTACTTCATTCACTGCTTTAAAAGACCAATGTACTGTACTCGATTTCCATAATTTTCTCAAAACTTCAAACTATAGTGTGCTACGTACATTTAGTCACATATATCAATAATATAAAAACTCCTGTATATTTAACTTAAAAAGAGAGAGAGTACATTTATACATATATAAAAACTAGGGATATGATATTATCACTACCATTTTTTTACCGTTAGATCAGAATCTCATATACCTTTATCATTTATCTCTCTATTGAGATTCTGATCTAATGGTGAAAAAAGTAATAGTGACTTGATAGTGATAATATCTTATCTCTAAAAACTATATCAGATTATATTATTTATAAACTGAAAAATATAAGCACTGCTCATTTTTTCTGTCACTTATCTGATTCTTACTTTCTCTCTGTTTTTCCCCTCTTTCTTTTGGGATTATTTTCTTACTTTTTTTTTTTTCTAATTCTTTAGGAGAAACAAATGATTTTTTTTTTTTTTATTAAAATACTTTTTTGGGCATAAACAGAGTGCATAATCTGTGGGCCCTATTTGTATGACACAATGAAACAACTCTTCAAAAGAAAAATACCTTATTGCTTTTTTTATTCACGGCATACCCACATATATATAATCATTTACCATGAATTGTTTGATTGAAATTAAACTAATCAGTATATAAATATTAAAATACAATCTCCTTGTCCGTGCATATTTAGATAGGTATTCATCTTTTGTCTTGCTGCTGCTTTTCTTTATGCAAGTGTTACTTTCAAATTAAAGTTTTGAATTTGTATACAATACACTTGTCCATCTGCACGTAAGGGGATATTTGATATAAAAATTGAATTTAAAATATTTTAAATTTATGCAAAAAAATCTTAAATTTATTAAATCATATGATTTTTTTTGCCCTTATTAGATCATATGAATACTTGATCAATTAACCACTAATTATGCATTACTCATTTCTTATTACTTGAGCTAACTTTAAGTAATTTAATTTTTTAAATTTTAGGTCGCTTAAGTCTTTGAATTTATAATTAATTGATGTGCAAATCAGAAAGAAAAAAAAATCTGACACTCAAGCATAAATAAATTTATAATGAAAACGTAAATTGGCATGAAAATGACAATAATAAATAAATAATTGGATAATTTCGCGAAGGTCCTATGTTAATTTCAAGGAACAGCACAACCCATATTTGATTTCCCAATTCTTTTCCTTTGAGACGTCTCATCTAGGAACCTATATATCACTTCGAGCATAAACGAAAATCTAAAATAAAACAGATTTAAAAAGAAGAAAAAAAAAAAAAAAAAATCAGTGTGCGACTTGAGTCGGATTCGAATTAATTAGGGAGAAAACTCCTGATACCTGGATAGGAAAAAAAAAATCCAAATTTTTATCAGCAATATGGATAGACCCCCCCCCCAAAAAAAAAGTTTTTTGCATGCATATAATTTTTGTAAGGAACTCTTTAAAACGATATAAGGCCTCACTAGATCCGTTTAAAGCGCAAGTTCAAAGTTAAAAAAATAGTTGGGTTGGAAGGGGCAATCATAAACCCTTTGGAAGGGACAATCATAAACCCGAAAGCAGATAATAATATTACAAATATATATATTAAGCTCAATTAAAAAGCTTAAAGAAAACAAACATCTCTGAATTTTTTGGCCCACATATCTAAAGCTAATATTAACAATAATAATATTCAAAATTCTGAATTCTGAATTATAAAAGGCAAGTCTGATCCTGTCTTTTTCGTTTCAACCCATCTATATACAATATACTCCAAGAGGATTTACTAATCAAGTTTAATTTGTGAATTAAATAATGTTATCAAATCAAACTACTCCCTAATTAAGAAATGAGAGTGCCTGTGATCGATGTTGTCTCACACTAGACCAGAGGGTCAAGACTCAAGAGTGACACCGACCCGCCTGCGTCTCCAAGTTCCCACAGCTTCTCTGCTAACACAAACGATATTCGTTTGCTGTTTGGCGATAGGAATAACAGTTCTCTCCTTTTTCCCTTTCGAGAGCTGCAAACTTAAATAACTACTCCAGTGAATAAGATAAGAGTGCAGAGAAGGAATAAATTTGTGTTCTGTTGAAGCTAACCCATTTGGAAATCCTGATATTTTTTGGGGTTTAAAGATGAAGCTTCGGAGGTCATTACTGAGGTTTTTTCTAGGGTTTCTGCTACTGTCCTTCGCCCCATCGTCAATGGCGAGATTTGTGGTTGAGAAGAACAGCTTGAGCGTGACCTCGCCGGACAAAATCAAAGGTACATATGACAGTGCGATTGGCAACTTTGGGATTCCTCAGTATGGAGGTAGCATGGCTGGGAATGTTGTGTACCCTAAGGATAACCAGAAGGCTTGTAAAGATTTCGATGAGTTTGGGCTTTCCTTCAAATCGAAGCCTGGAGCTCTGCCCACAATCCTTTTACTCGATCGTGGAAGTAAGAACTTGATGAATATTTGCATGTCTTGTTGTGGATTGAGGTTAAATTAATCATTTTTCCTTTTGAGTTAATTGATAGGCGTTATGATTTTTGTAGTTTGGTTCGCTTTACTGCAGATGCTCCCTTCTAGCTCAATCCGATTATTTTGCTTGTCAATATGGAAAAATTGGCTTCTTTGTCAGTGGTAGTTCTCTTGGTTTGCTTTAGTTAATGGATAGTGTACCTCTTCATGTCATTTTGCATTTCTGCCTTATGATTTAATTTTGGCTATATTTTTTCCCTGCTTGCGTATTTTCTTTGTTCTAATTTTTGTTTCGACAAGATTTTGTTCACTGGAGTAACTGTTTCACTTTTGCTCTAATTAGTTGGATGCTGTTTTTTTTAATTAATTGACCATATAAGGGGGCACTTTGTGGCTACTTTGAGTGGTTTAATGCTTAAATTAGATTTCGAATGTTAATTGAACACCTAGAAATTTGGATGTCTTTTGCTTTTCTATTTGTAGATGGTAAGAACTTGTTCTTTTTTAGTGTTTTGATGCTTAAACGCATCCTTTTAGATTTTAAACGATAATTGAAAGAAATTCGGATATGGTTTTTGCTTTTCTATTTTTAGATGGTAAGAACTTGTTCCTTTTGCTAGAATTATTATTTTTCCCTCAAAGACTTGAGTAGCACGTGAAGTGTTGTTTTGGTTGTGTACTTATAGTCATTTTATCTGTTCCTTTCAGGTTGCTTCTTTGCTTTGAAGGTCTGGAATGCTCAAAAGGTGGGAGCTTCTGCAGTTCTTGTGGCAGATGATGTTGAGGAACCCTTAATAACAATGGACACACCTGAAGAGGATGTGTCATCTGCAAAATACATAGAGAACATAACAATACCCTCTGCTCTCATTGAGAAAAGTTTTGGTGAAAGATTGAAGAAAGCCATAAGTAGTGGAGAGATGGTCAATGTAAATCTTGACTGGAGAGAGGCCGTACCCCATCCGGATGATCGTGTGGAATATGAGCTATGGACCAACAGCAATGATGAGTGCGGGATCAAATGTGATATGTTGATGGAGTTTGTAAAGGATTTCAAGGGCGCAGCACAGATACTAGAGAAGGGTGGTTACACTCAGTTTACTCCACACTATATAACTTGGTACTGTCCCCAGGCATTCACTTTAAGCAAGCAGTGCAAGTCCCAGTGCATAAATCATGGAAGATATTGTGCCCCTGATCCAGAGCAGGACTTCAGCTCAGGTTATGATGGGAAAGATGTCGTTATTGAGAATTTAAGGCAGCTATGTGTCTTCAAAGTGGCAAATGAATCTAAAAAGCCTTGGGTTTGGTGGGACTATGTGACTGATTTTCAAATAAGATGCCCTATGAAGGAAAAGAAATACAATAAGGTTTGTGCAGATGCTGTTATTAAGTCACTTGGTAAGTAATTTATTACTGCTTATTATGCTTTCTTTGGGTGCTGCTGTGCTGGATGTTGGCAATGGCATCTCATATATCTTTATTTTAATTCTGCAGATCTTGATAATAAGAAGATTGAAAAGTGCATGGGAGATCCAGACGCTGATTCTGAAAATCCTGTTCTGAAAGAAGAGCAAGATGCTCAGGTACTCTCCTTTACTATTACTTTTACTATTATCATTTTAATTTTATGCTATCATTCCATTGGTTATGTCCGTTTATCTATCCAGGACTGTTACATAACACTACTAATTTCAGGTTGGGAAGGGTTCGCGAGGTGATGTTACCATATTGCCTACTCTTGTTGTCAATAATCGACAGTATCGAGGTTTGTCTTTCTTGCTTTGTAGTTTGTATAATAGCTAATGATATGGCCTTTTCCAATCCTAAGACTTTTCCTTTCAGGAAAACTGGAGAAAGGTGCTGTTTTGAAGGCTATTTGTGCTGGTTTTGAGGAAACTACTGAACCAGTTGTCTGCTTGAGCTCAGGTTCACATTCTTTTTGGTGCTATGATATAGAGTTCCCCCCTCCCTTTTTGGGTTTAATTTTTTGTCAATCTGATTTTTTTAAACCTTGATGTCATTTTTTTTATTGGCAGATGTAGAGACAAATGAGTGCTTGGACAACAATGGTGGTTGTTGGCAAGATAAAGTGGCCAACGTCACTGCATGCAAGGTATTTATCTCTGATTGAAAATCATGAAATAATTCATTCTGATTAACAGATAGCTATTCCCCTATTTACACGTGTACATTTTCTCAGGATACATTCCGTGGGCGAGTATGTGAATGCCCCCTTGTTGATGGTGTGCAGTTCAAAGGAGATGGTTATACTATGTGTCAAGGTTAAAATACAATAAAATTTTCCTTTTTTGTGTATCATCTAGCTGATTATGTTCATGATGCTTGGAATTAAAAAAAAAAGGATATAGAAATGGTAAATACAATGTGGATAATGATCTTGATTAGTTTGTGGCTGACTGTTTGATCATTGTGAAATTCTTGCTCCACTCTTTCCAAGCATGTCGTATAAAATTTAGAAGACCTACCCAAACTTGAATGTTAACTGTAATTTTGCTTATTGACTTTTCTTGCCTATATCGTAACTTCTACGGTAGTTTATTTATCCAAGGGAATTGATATCTGATATGTTTATGACTGTTTGGATGCTTGTTACTTCGTTTATGACACAATGTTCTTTAAATAATAATTCATCTTAAATGTTGCTATGGTAGCATTGGGAGTTTGAGACTCATGGATCCTTGTGCTACGCAGAATTTGGACTTACTCATAGAACAGTTCCTTGTGTGAAGATGCTAGGCATCTTACGTGTCTTAATTATGGGAGGGTAGCCTTTTCATTAATAGAGGTTTTGGCGTTTGCTTTCTTGATCATGGTGAATTCAGCTAGATTTCACCCGAATTGTTGTCATTGGGCACACTCAATGTTGTTTTCCCCGCCCTCCTTTTCTGGGATCACCTAAATGATTTGCTATCGGTAACATTGTCGCTTTGTATCTTGATTTGAGACTTTTCCTTCCATCAAAGAAATCATTCCGTTTCAAATTACTGGCATGAAGCCTTGCAATATTTTGCTAATCGGTGTGGAACTTAAATGTTGTGTGGTCCTTTCTTTTTGTGGATGTGTTTAGTCATCAACTAAGTCATATGCGGTTCTTTTGCTTCTGTATATTTGATAGTTCCATTCATTCTGGTTTTTCTGGGTTTGCAGCCAGTGGACCTGGCAGGTGCAAGATAAACAATGGAGGTTGTTGGCATGAAGCCCGGAATGG
Source organism: Acacia melanoxylon (assembly GCA_019022615.1). Lineage (NCBI taxonomy): Eukaryota > Viridiplantae > Streptophyta > Magnoliopsida > Fabales > Fabaceae > Acacia > Acacia melanoxylon. Next base: position 7,707,871 of record JAFJYJ010000007.1, on the reverse strand, counting down.
ACATGCATTTTCTGCTTGTTCGGTGAGTTACTTGAATAACTTCTGCTCATTTTGTTTCCCTCCCTCAAATATATGATAGTTGAATTTCATTTCCTTGTAGCTGACCGAATTTTTTGTTATTGGATAGGATGATGGAGAGGTTAAATGCCAATGTCCTCCGGGGTTTAAAGGGGATGGTGTCAAAAATTGCGTAGGTGAGGGATGGTGAAACCTTTTAGTTCATTGTTGTTATCCATGACGCTAGCTAATTACAGCATTTATCTTCAATAAAATGCTGGACCTTGTATAATATTTTCTGTGAAGCTAAAGTGGAACATTTTAATGCTTTCTATAAATTTAAATGTGAAACCCTATCAGGGATTGGATACATGGTTTAATATACTACGAATACTTGAGCCCTTAATGCCAGTTGGAGCCCTTAATGCCAGTTGGCTGGATCAAGCCTTGTGACTGAAAAATGACAGTGTGTGATTGAAATAGGTCATCTATTATGGCATTATTCATTTCCCCCATGTGTCAATTGAAACCTTTCATGATGGTAAAATGAGAACGTTGTACCCTTTATCATTCCATTTTATTTGTGAAGTAATTGTGCGGTCTCAATCCTTGATTTTTGGACCAGTGTTGCTAACTTGATTGTGTTAACTGGAGGGTGAAATGGTTCAAAAACCGACAGGATGTTTCCCACGCAACTGGAAGATGATAGAATGAGATTGAACTCCTTATTCTATTTTGCAGATATTGATGAGTGCAAAGAGAAGAAAGCTTGTCAGTGCCCTGAATGTAGCTGCAAGAATACCTGGGGAAGTTATGACTGCAGTTGTAGTGGGAATCTTTTGTATATCCGAGACCATGATGCCTGCATAAGTGAGTTCATCACGCTGTCCGTTTCTTTTTCATGTACTTCATTTGAACTTGAGTTCATATTCACTGTTGGATAATCAACAGGTAAGACGGCAAGTGAGGGCAGATCAGCATGGGCAGCTTTTTGGGTCATTTTATTTGGCTTAGCAATTGCTGGTGGTGGTGCATATCTTGTGTACAAGTATAGAATAAGGGTAAGCTCAATATTCTGAATCTGCCAAACTCAAATTAGAAATCTAAATTGTAGAACACAAAAAAAAAAAAAAAAAAAAAGTGGTGTATTTGATATACCGTTATCTCAGTCCCAGTATTTTGGACGCCTTGGGTCATCCAGATGCATGTTGTTGGGATACTGACATCAAAGACGAATTAGTTTTAATAAAAGAGACCAGGTTGCTTTAGATGATACCACTTTGGTCACAATATTTTACACCACTCAAAAACTGTGAATCTTGAATCTCACCACTTTTAGCTTTGTTTTATAAAATAGTTGTGTACTAAATGATTCCACAGCATGAAGATAATCTGACATGACATTTCTTGATTAGTAATATTTGGTGTTGGTTATTGGTGAATGATAGTTACTCTGTAGTTTGTTTACAACAATTGAGTAATGTATTTGTGTGGGTGGTTGTGCAGCAATACATGGATTCTGAGATCAGAGCAATCATGGCACAGTATATGCCATTGGACAGCCAAGCAGAAGTTCCAAATCATGTCAACGACGAAAGAGCGTGAGAAGTAGAATTTGGCAATCTCTTGGGACATCTCATGGATGAGGCTTTTCCTATTTCCTTTATGAGCCCATACTGAGTTCTGTGCATTGAATTTTATATATTAGCTCTAGCTGTATCATATATGGACACACTAGAATACCCAGAAGTTGTTTTTTCCTGCATTGGTTTTTTTGTTCTTGTTGGGAATGTAGCCTGCTTCATACGGTTAAGGTGAATCTTTCGGGCTGCCCACGAAATTCCACTTCAGAGTGTTCACTTTACCAGAACTTCGATGCTCAGATTGTAATTTTTAACCCTTTTTCCCCTGCTGACTTTATTTAGACTGATTTCTTTAAGTACATTATACTTTGGTAGGACAAGAAAATGGGGCTTGGAGTCTCATATTTTAAAAAATTGATGGGGTCCTTTTAAATGACAGATGAAGAAATAATTTTGAAGATATCCTGGGAAAAACATCAAGTTGCATAGCTGGACACTTATGTAGTGTTCAAGATTTGATGTTAGTGGGCCTGGGATAGTGGTGGTATAAGTAACTTATTTTCAATTTGACTTTCGCAAATATAAGATAAGATAAAAGTTAGATTATAAATGTGATTTCTATTTGGGATAGCGGTGACAAAAATGATTTTTTTCTAAATGTGCTCTTGTTTGGAATAGTGTTTAAAAAAGTTGGTTGAAATAAAAAATGACTAAAAAAGGTATGAATTTTATTGAATACCACACGCATATATATACATACATATACATATATAGATGTGTGTGTGAATTTAAATTTGAATTTGATAAAAAAAAAGTTAAATTATTATTAAAAAATTTAAAAACACTAAAGTCCTTAATTAAATATATTTAATGCATTAAATTGTATATAAATCGAATACATACAAATGTATATGAACAGGTTGATACTGAAAAATGTACTACCTCCGGTTCTAATTATAAGAACACTTTTGTAGTACAAATTGTACTATAAAAGTGTTCCTATAATTAAGACTGGAGGGAGCACATTGCTAATTAAGTGTGTTCCTATAATTAAGACTGGAGGGAGCACATTGCTAATTTTACTGATGTGTGTGACAAGATGTTCTGCCACATCATCATCATTTTTTGTTTGAAAAAAAAGTCTCAATCCAGACTCTTCTTATATGTCAGACACCCACCATTTGCAACCTCTCATCCTTCTCTGATGTTGAGAAAGAAGAATCCGGCGGTTAAACTCACTTCCAATGGTGGTTGATGGCGAAATTGATGAGGGAAAACAAATGTGAAGCTCTCATCTCCAGATTCTGTGTTTTTTTTTTTTTTTTTTTTTTTTTTTTCCGGTGCTTTTCTCGGCTTTGTTTCTTCTTCACGGAATGGTAGCTATGTGGTGGTGTAGAGATGGATAAAGGTCGCCGACAATGGTGGTGGTGAGGGTGAAGGCCGCCGGCGACAGAGAAGATGAGGAAGGTAACGTTAGGCGATGAATGAAGGTAAATGTTTCGGTGAGCTTTTCCTCCACTGAGCTTTTCCTTCACGCCATTGGGCTTTTCAACCGTTTGAACGCCATGCCAAACAGCCTGCTATTATATAGTTTCTCCAATAATTAGTACCATAATAACTGTATTTTCGTCATAAATAAGCTCAACCATGTGAGAGCACTTTCATTGTTCTGTAGCCATCTGTTCTTTTAAATAACTGTAATAACCGTATTTTCACTAGCTATCAGAGGTAGCAATTATGAGTAACATTTTCCTCAAAGTATTAGTCCTTGACTTAAAAATAATTGAGTATTACGAATTTTTGCTTCCTAATGATACCGTCCATCCACAATGTTTTTTTACTAAGAATATTCCAAAATTATCAATAGCATAAAATGCATATGTTGCTTGATTTTGGAGTAACCAATAATTTTCTATTGGCAAAAAAAGAAAAGAAAAGAGTAACTAATAATTTTCATAAAAAAGAAGAAGAATAACATTATTAATGAATTGAAAAGACTTTGTTCCAAGATTATTTTAAAACTTAATTATGAACATCTATATATGGGAAGGTCAAAATACTCTAAATTCACAATGATTACGAGGTCGTTTATTTTTCTCATCCTTTCTGAGTTCTGATTACAAGTTTCCAATATTAGAGATAACAAGTGATTGGATCACTTCCCCTCCGCAATGTGGCGGGTGCACCTTCTTCATTTGACCTTCATTTTCTCCTTTCTCAACAATCCCTATATATATATAGAGAGAGAGAGAGACTAAAACCCAGCTATGCCAGACAGTTCCCAAATAGAAAGACAGAAACAAAGAATGCTTAAGAGATTTATGTACTTTATTGTTTTTCTTGTGGTGATTTAATCGTACTAATATATTCCACCCTCATAACTTTTTTTCCCTCGAAATCCACCCTCATATCTTAGGCGAAGCACAATTGGTACTGCGCATCATTTAGTCAAATGGTATGGTCATAAATATAGGATAAAGTTTACAGTGTAGTTTGTACTTTAAGTTTTATCTTATATTTAGGACCGAAGGGAGTACTAAGGAATCTATACACAATTGTGAGTATTTTATTGCACTGACTTAAACATTGCATTTCAATTTAGTTCTCCCACCATTAAGTTTAAAGACAATTTAGTCCTATTTATAAAAAATTAATTGATGACAATTTTAGACATGTATTATTTGTGATCAGATGATACGAAAGATTTGTCCTAACTGAATATTATCTTAGTGTTCTGATTTGATAGTTAGAAAGATAATACTCCCTCCGGTCCTAATTATAAGACTAAGTTGACTTTTTTTTGGAGAGGTTAAGGAAGCTAATTAAATTATTTTAAAGTAATTTTTTTTATTTTCAAACTAATTAGTTTAACTAATAAACTAATATATAATTCTAATGATACACAATATATGATATGATTAAGTAACTTATTTAACTTCCTTAATATCTCTAAAAAAGTCAACATGGTTTTATAGTTAAAACCGGAGGTAGTATTACTTTAATTAGCATGTAAATGGCTAGATTTCTCAAACAAATAAACAAACAAAAATTGTTATAAAAAAATAAACAAACAAAAAGGGCATCATTATTTCTCTGATTCAAACAACAGGGGGCAACTGGAAAAAGAACAAGAGACTAAATTGCTCTCTTGACTAAAACATATAAGGTTGAAAGTACAATCAAGCCATTTATCTGTTATTGCAGGTCAATTCTGCAGAAAATTAAACAAGTTCTGTACTTTGTAAATTAGAAACTCAAGGGTGGCTCAGTGCACAAGGCTCCACTTGGTATGGTATGAGGAGGGTCAGATATATGTAGTCTTACCCCGCAACCAGAGAGACTATTTCCAGGATTTGAAATCGTGACCTTTTTGATTATATAGCAACAACCTTTACCATTGCCTCAAGGCACACCCTCTAGCTTAGAAACTCAAGCTAATTTCAAAATTATTACTTTTACATATTGTGCATAAGAAGCCGCTTACAATATTATACATAAGAAGCCAATAACTTGAGATTAGTGAACCAATACAACTCTTGGCACTAGTTCTCTGCTCCCAAACCAAATGTTTTTCCTAAGGAATCAATAAATCAACTCACATTGATATATTATATATAGTTCAAGAATACCTATAAACTTTTCCTAATTTATTACTTTAGTTCATTCTCTGTTGGAATCAGTGACTGAATATAATTGCTGCTAATGTTATGGTTGTTTGGTGGGTGTGATGTTAAGGTCTAGTCCAATGTTCATTCCATTGTAAGCAATAGGAGCATACATCCACAGATCTTCAGAGCTCAGAAGCTGTCAAAGAATTAAATTTGAAAATAAATGTGAGATAAAAGAAATGATATAATCTTTAGATTTTAGATGAATAGTAGAGCTGCTTTTCTTGTTGTTACCTTTATTTGAAGCTGTAAGAACTTCACATATTGAACTGCTTCCTCAAGCATGGTGCTTATATCCACCTGCAATTCATCAAGGAAGAAAAGCTCAGAATCTAATAAGCATCTAAATTAAAGGTTTTAACAAGAGTAAAACACCATTTGGTCCAAATCAAAGATAATTTCTTAGGGAGCTAGTTAATAGTGAAGTTACCTTAGTTCCATTGGGGACAAGGTTTTGTAGGATTTTCAACCTTTCGTTGATTCTTTCTCTTCTTCTCTGCACAATGCAAAAGGAAAACCTTGTTCTTCTCTTTTACCCTTCGGGAAAAAAATGGTAAATAGAAACCCCTTTTTCAGGGAACTTACTCTTGCATATACACTCTGGGGATCAGTGGCAGGACTTTTAGCAGAAATTGATTTGCCATTAGACATGAGAGATGCAGAATCTTTAGGACTTAAACTTGAAGTAGACCCCACATTTGGCTCCTGAGAAGCATTGGAATCATCCTCTGAGCAGCAACTGCTCGAGCACTGCCTCTGAAAGCTCCTCTCCTCTTCATTTTTGCTTATAGATTCAGATTTTGTTTTCTTCCTTGATTTAACATTCCTCTTGTTCTTCTGTCCCGGCATAACCAAAAAAAAAAAAAAAAAGACACTTAGCTTAAATTCTGCCAAAAAAAAAACATTTTTAACATTATGAGCACGGTGTTTAGTATTATCTTACCTCCAATAAGCTCCTAGATCTTTTCTCTGACTTCTCTAGATTGGTGCTTTTACCCTTTTCAGCTGGTTCAGAAGAAACTAGTTCTTCACATTCCCTATCAGCAACTGCAATAACCCTCTTAACTGGGTCAAGAAGACCTGAATCTTCATCAGTATTTTCATTTATCTGAAGGTTCAAATGGTCATTGCCTTGAACACTATATGGGATAATTTTGTCATCCCCCAAAGAAAAATCCATAGAAACAGAATCAAAATTGGTCAATGGATCATTAGGGCGGTAGCTAACAACACCACTATCAGTACTGGAGCTACTGCCCTGTGAGAAACTGAAAAAATGAGCATTAGAATTAGCATCATTGGAGGGAAAATATGAAGTGTTGTTATTGATTCCTGTGACGTTCACAACTGTTGATTCATGACCAGGCCAAAACGCACATGGAAATCCCAAATTTGAATTTCCATATAGTAGCTCTTCTGGGATTGAATAGTTGCTAGCATCAAGCAGTTGATTCATAAAATCAGCTTCCTCAGCTGTGTACAATCCACTAAGAGAACTCCACTCTTCAGAAATCCTCCCTGAAGCCTCCATTTTTCTCTGAAGGTGTTCTGTTTTTTTCTTTTTCTTTTTCTCTCTTAGAAGAAGCTAGATTTTGTTTCTTTGCTTCTCAGGAGAAGTGAGATGGGTATTGCTCTATTTATACTCAACTAACAGAAATGAGACAAGACAGGGATTGATTTCATTATCACCAATAATCAGTAATAAGACAAAGTCCTCGTTCTGTGGAATCAAATTTCAGGCCCAAGTCCTTGATGGGACCTCTTGAAATTCTCAGAGGACCCACTTCAAGCACTTGGTGTGCATTAAAATATAATTCATCATCTTGAGTGGCCAGAGAGAAGCACAATGGTCAAATATTGCATAGTACTACACTGGGAGAGAGAGAGAGAGAGAGAGAGAGAGAGTTACAACTGTCAATTTGGAGACGTGGGGTTGGGAAATGAATATGATATTTGGGGTTAGAGAGAATGAAAATGACGTCGGAAGAAGGACGGCTTTGAGATCGTGGGGATGAGTCCGAGATTATTAAAAAGCTTAGAAAACCAGAGACATGGTTATCTTGCTAACTGGATTTTTGTCTGAAACAAATCTATGACATGTAAATCTTAGCTACCACATTAATGTTTCTGTTCAAGAACACAACAGAGTTTCCAGATTGTTTGTGATAAAGTAGGGGTATATATGAATCTGCAGGCATTAGGTGGATAGATTGTAAAGGCAGATTCCTTTTGCGTAGATTATCATTTTCAGGGATTTGCTAGGCCTTTCATGTTAATGCTAAATTGGTGATCATGGCAATCTAGGCATGATCAAGTTTTTCTAACTGTCCTCTATTCTGTTGTATTCAACAACTTCAACAGCCAACTGTCCTATCTCTTCTCAAAGATATTATGATATATTTACTCCCTCCTCTCATTAATCTGGGATCTTAATAGTTATTTTTCTAATTTTATTTATAAGTCCCTTTTAATAATTCTATCTTTAAATTTAAAAACTTTCTAACTTTCCCTCATTTAATATAATATGCAATCTACCACAAGAGTAAATCTATATAATAAATTGATTGTAAAATTGCATGCTTGTATCCAGATGAATATACCAATAAAAATGCAGTGTTTTAGTTTTTTTTTCTTCTAATTAATTAATCTATCGGTATCTGACGCTACTAGAAACTGATTAGTTCGGTTCGCATTTATTGCGGTTGCATACCTAGGGTTCGAATACGAGACCACTGGTTAAGCTGAAACAATCTACAGTCAGTTGATCCAAGTGTTTGATGATTTGTTTTGGTATCTTTAAAATGTGTCCGGGCCCTAAAGTTTTTTTCCCCCAATATTTTTTAGGGTGTTCCACATACCTAGAAAAATATGCTAAATGAACCTTAACCAACTTTTTTCTGAAAAAAGTATTGTTATCTCTAGACTCTAATGATAAAAAGATGCAAGATCATAAACTAAAATCAATATATATTCATATGTCAATATATAATATAAAATTTGATAATAAAATGCTATAAATTATTCGAAAGTTATATATACCTTTCTTATTATAATATTAATATTAATATTAATATTAATATTTATTATTTTATTATTATTTTCATTCCTATATTGAGGTTAGAAAAAAGTAATTGACCAAATATTTTTTTTCATTCGAGTGCCAGAATCCTACATAAAACCATCAAGTATATATGTTAGCTTTCAATCCTCACTTTCGCCCTGCTTTAAAATGAGATCCTAAACATAGCACATAATCATGGCACAAAAAGCAAACACATACACAACCTTTGATTAATTAGACCAAAAGCATATAACAATAAACCATACAACTTGCTAGCTAATTAAATACATGTTTTATCAAAAGCATTCATTTGTTTTACTTAGTATCCCTAACTAATTATAAAATTTTCTAACTGATAAACCAAACTCCGATAACTAAATTTTTATTGATGGTAATTTTAATATTTTATGAGAAATAATTAATTTTAACTAACTTTATTAATTAATATAAAATTGTTATTATTACATGCATATATGATAAGAATGGGGGAGTATAAAAAACAAAGAATTATATATTTGTTTATATTTAATGGTTTTCAACCTTTAAATATCCGAGTTTATATATATATATATATATATATATATATATATATATTAATTACGGTTTTTCAAATACAACCAATATTTATAGGTCCACACGCTAAGAACATTACTTTCTCCGGAACTCAATTATTATCAACTTGTCATTCACATGCTACTCCAACCATGTTGTGAATTGTTTATTATGTTATTTGGCATACCAACTATGTACTCTGTTGGGTTTTTCCTCCTAAGCTCACCCATATGAATACCTACATACTTGTCAATCTCTTCGAAGTTGTGAAGTATGTATAGGTGTGCTTAATCCTAGATGATGATAACTTTCTTTCTCATCAACCCTTGTCCAAATGTCCTTCCTAGCTCACACAACGTGATCACGATTCGGCTTTGTAACCTTGGCAATTTCTTGGGGTCAATCACCCTACTGCACACTGACCTCAAAGAAATATAGCTTCATGATTGTAGCTCACACCTCATCAGGAAAAATACCTTGTATTGCTACCAGAATACAGTTTTCCATCAACACATGGCAATCTTGTGATTTAAGTCCCTTCAGCTTCAAGTCCTTCATCGACACAACGTTGCTAATGTTTGACGAGTAACCTTTGGCACTTTCACTGAAGCAATAAACTCACAAAAACTTTTTTTTTTTTTGCTTGTTTAGATAGTGTGAAAGCTGCTAGTCGAAGGAATGTACGAGATCTCCCTCCTCCTCTAGTGCTAATTCCTCCCTTATTCTCATCTCAACCATGTCTAGTCCTGCATTTATGTTATTCTTTGTCTTCCCAGGAATATGGAGTAACATTTCAAAAAGACTCACACACATTTTTCTCAATGTGCAGACATAAAGAAAATGTCTAACATTAAGGGAACTCTAATATGACAGATCAAAGAAAATAGACTTTTTCTTCCACATTTTACAGTCTAGATGTTTCATTTTTCTTAAAAAAATCCCTCTTTATTAGTCAAAAGTTCAAGTTCTATCCTTTTATATGATTTCCCATTGAAGTATTTTCTCTTACGGCGATACAAATGACCATTTTGCAACCATCTGCGATAATCCCATATAGGAATTCTTCATACCATGCTTCAACTTTATCGATTGTGTACTCTCTTCACAATTCAGTCATCCAAGTTGGCCTTTAATGCTGTACCCTGAAAAATTACCGTACGCAAGAAAGTCATTGATTGTCCCAAACAACATAGCCTTCATGATGAATGTTTCTTACTCGTGATCATCATATACAACCGCCCTTCGTCACAAAAATTCTTCAAGTCTTCAATTAGTGGCACAAGGTATGCATCTATGTCATTATCTAGTAGCCTTGGCCTTGAGATTAGAATTGACAACATCATTTACTTCCATTTCATTAGGATCCATGGAGGGATGTTATCTATAAATAACACAACCAGCCATGTACTATGGGTACTGCTTTGCATTCCAAATGGGTTCATCCTATCAGTAGCCAATGCTAGGTGGAGGTTTCTTAGCAAATTCGGGATACTCAAAGTCAAACTTACGCCATTATGCAAAGTTTGCAGGATGACGAAGCATGCCGTCTTGAATCCTTTCATCCACATGTCACCTTAAATTTTTTGCATCCATTGCATTGCTATACAAGTGTCTAAATCTACTATAAATGGGAAATACCATAACGCTTTCTTTGAACTCTTCCCATTCGCTTGGTAGCGTGAGGCAGAACATAGGGGACACTCAGATAACGATTCATATTCTTTTCTGAACAAAGTACAATCGTTGGGGCAAGCATGTATCTTTTCATAACTCAAGCCAGTGGTGTGCATCACTTGTTTTGCATCATAAGTCTTGGTTGTCATATTGTTTCCCAGTGGTAGCATTTTTCTCAAAAGTGCAAGCAATTTTGTGAAGCCTGAGTGACTCAACATGTTTTACTTTCCAATTGTACAAGTTCAACACTGTAGATAATAATGTGAACTTAGTACAATTATCATACAAAAAGCTTATTTTTCTTTATACTCTCAAATTCTTTTGGGCATTCACGGAATTCCGCTTCAATTGCATCGGCTATATCTTGAAGATGATCGGCCTCAAATGTACTTGTGTCGAAGTTAGGTGATTCACATGTTTCCAAATTCAACCGACTAGCACTGCTGCCCACATCCTTCTCTCCATGTTTTGTCCAACATTTATAAGTCTAATCAATTCCATACATCACTAAGTGTGGCTCACAATTGTCTAGATCAACACGCTTCACAATGTCACACTTGATGCAAGGACAAATAATCAAATTGTGATTGTCAACATCATTACAAATCGCAAACCTTATGAAATCCCCTACCCCATCCCAGTACTCTTTCAATAGACGATTAGTAGACATTCATTCTTTATTTGCACTCTTCATCTAGAACATATACAAAAAAAAAATCTTTACATACTCTTTACCCAATTCGATACTAATAAATAACAACTTTAGTTACAACAAACACTTAAAACCAATGGCAAAACTCTATGCACATACAAAATCACTCCAAAAAAAAAAATTACATTCTCTTTACCCAAATCAATACTAACAAATAACAACTTTAGAAATAACAAACACTTAAAATCAATGGCAAAACCCTATGCACATACAAAATCACTCAAAAACCAATATATACATACTCTTTACCCACATCAATATCAAAACACCGAGATAAAAAACCACTATAATGAGAAACTGAACTGAACTCACATTTAGTAAGAAGAGATGAGTTCAAAGACCCTACCCAAGAACCCCGGAAAGTGTAATACCGGATTTTAGTAAATCTGGAAGTTTTGAGATAAAGGAAATTAACGAATATTTTGATAAAGCAAAATCATGAGCTTAAAAATGTTATAGAAAATTGTTATAATTATAGAGTAAATTGTCAAAAAAGTTACGGAAAATCGATGAAACGAATGACTAAAAATGATATAATGGTGATAAAAACAGTCTAAAAATATTATGATAAGATCTTGAAAGATCATGAAAAATTATGAGAAAAATATGGAAGTGTTATCCCTAAATATGAGAATTTAATAAATTATTTCAGAGGAAATAACATGAAGAAAAGTTTAAAAAGCATTTCGTAACCATAAAGTAAACTCAATGGATGGAAAACATTTTTAATATTTTACATAGGATATAAAATGACAAAGTGTCGAGATAAAAGTTTGTAAGATAACAATATACTGTAAAATTGGTAAAGATAAATATATGAAGAAACCCGATCCTAAAAAGATCACTAAACGAAGAAATTAGGTCGATTAAGCCCTAACGAAGGCGGGGGTAAAACGGGAATTTTGGTAAAAAATATTATATTTTAAAAAAATGGAAAAAATAGAAAAATAAATAAACCTGAATTTTTAAAAGAGGGGGCCGAAATTCTAAGTATTTTTAATTAAAAAGAATTGTTTAAATAATTAAAATGGTAATTAGAATAAAATAATAATATAATGCGGTGAGTCGGCTTATAAAAAGAATAGGGAAAAGTTAGAAATATATTCTACAGGTAAACCAGAGGTAAAAGTCTTTTCAGACTGATCAAATTAAGCACAAGTGAAATTCTACACGAAGAAAGAATTTACCAGGCGTCGATTCCGCAACCGAAAACCCTAATTTCAAATAAGACGAAAAGTTGATCGGATAGAGTGGAGTCGATAGGCAAAGTGAGAACCTATAGAAACAATTGTGTCTTTTTAAACACGAGATTAAGTTAGACAACAACCGGACGTTTACGATTCGGCGAATTATTGTCCGTAGAAGTTGGTTCTATCGGAAGCGATTTCCGTAATCGGACGCGTTTGTCCGAATATCTTCCGACGCACCGGAGAATACCTGGATATGATCAAAAAGAGGATCAAAATAGATAATAAGAGAGAGGATGAAAAGATCTTCAAAGTTGCATGCCCGGATTTTTGAGTTTCGCGAAATCGCGCGAAACGGACACCGTCGGGTAGCTTTATCGGACCGGAGGCCATAAAGCAAGAGTCATCATTGGATGACAACTCATTCTTTGACTTTTTGGGCCCTAGATGTCGACCAAGACCATGGATGGCCAAGATTCCATCTTACAAAACCCTAGATCCAACGGCGAATCATTTACGAAGACTTTTTGGAAATTCACACCTTGTCCCTATTTTTCTCTATAAATAGCAAGCTCTCTTGCTCTCATTCTTCACACCAAAATTCAGATCCTAGAGAGGTTCTAGAGAGAAACCTCTGGAAAAATTGTGCCTTAGCTCCGAGTAAGTTCTTCGTCCTTAGTTTTTAGTTTAGTAGTTCTTTCGGTAGTTATAGTAGAGAACCGTTGTTTTGATCTAGGAAGTTTCAGAATATATTCCTATGCTTGTTTTTATGCCTCATTGCATTGAAAGATGCCCGACGAGGTAAAAACATAGTGGGGATAATTTTGAAATGGAATACGGTCAAAGTAACGAAGTTACGCGAAATTCCGCCGATTAGGGGTTCGGGGCAAAATGGTAATTTGTACCTAAAATGCCTGTTATGCTGCTAAAAGTTGTTAAATATTATCCTTATAGGATATCTCGAGATAATCGTACCGCCGTCGAGCCGCTTTGTTGTGCGCCGTCATACCGCCGTTTTCCGCATTTGTCGAATTTCACGTTTTTCCGTAAAAGTTCCGTTGTACCGCCAAAAAGGTACGTTCGCGTCTTGTAACACTAACTCGATGGTTATTGTATGATTATATATGTTTGTTGTGTTCTGTTTGTTGTTGTAGCATACGTGGTTATGTTATATACACGGTTATGTCACATACGTGGTTATGTCACATACGAGGTTATTATTGTTTGTATCATACGTGGTTATGTTACATACGTGGTTATTATCTTACATACGTGGTTATGTATTTTTAATCATACATCTTGTTGTGGACTGTTGTATTGATTTGTTGTCGTGTATATGTAGTCGTATTTAAGCATGAGGTTAACTTACCCGAGATCCAAATTGTAATTGGATCTCGCTCTTATCATAGCGTCGGGTTCGGAAGAACCGAGGACCGAGGAGAAAGGCGAGCGGCCGTACGAGTCCCGACAAGACTTTCTTCGGGTGTTATTCATTTTGAAAACTCTCGGTCAATGTGTACCGCTTCGTAAATCGCCCGACTTACGACAATTTGAATAAATGTATCAGTTACTCAATTGCTCCGATGCTCTACTCTGATGAAAAAAAAAAATATACTGCTTTTGAAAATGGGATGTTACAAGAAGAAATCACGTACCTACTCCAGAAACCTACGAACCCACAAATTCACAAACACGACAATGGACAAAGGCAGCTATGGAGGAGAGTGGAGGAAAAAGGAGTAAAACCACTAAGGGAGTGATGGAGGGGAGTGAAATGGTGGTGGATCCGGAAGAGCCGGAATGGAGTCGTCGGAGGTGTTCGAAGTGAGCTCTCTGTAACTTGTAAGTTTCAAATGTCAAACCGAAAATGGGCCTGAGAGGGAATTTTTAGAGAGTATGCTTAATGGTTGTTAATAAACAACCGCTAAGTATATTATATTTGACGGTTATTTGTAAACAACCGTCAAATATATATCATCTATATTTGACAGTTTTTCACAAACAACCGTCAAATAATATATACTATTTGTTTTCAAAATAATCAAACTAATATATAACTGTTGGAGTATATATAAAACCATTAAATATTTTTTCATATACTTAAAAGTTGTTTTAAAAACCTGTTATGTATGTCATTCCTGAATTTATACCTCTATATATTTAACGATTTCACTACAACCTTTAAGTATAGAATGTTAAATATAGACAAATTTGTAGTAGTGAGAGAAAATAGAGTTTCTAGCTAGTCAAGTCTTTGTAGACTCTATATTCTCTCTTTATCTTTCTTAATTGTTATGCATCTTTTATATTATCAGTAATTAAAAATATCAAAATTCGTTTTTTTTTTTTTGCTACATTGATATGCTTAAAACTTTCTACCGCCATCCATGGTGGCCTATACATTCAATCTCTGCACTTGCATTGAGTATGCTTAAATATGCGGGTCTTTTATTGCATACTCCTTTTAATTGGAATCATGTCCAATGCAACATCTCTTTTTTTACCGAGAATATACCCTACTTCTTTTGTTAATTCTATTTTGAAATTTTCCATTTCATTTTCCAAGCAAAAGGATACCTTTTTTTTGGTTTGGATATCCTTTTAGAACATCTACAACAAATACATGCTTTAAATGTTGCCTACGTTCCTTTTTATCCTTCTTAGGCCATTCAGATGATTTTGGAAGTTCGCTTGAGCTATGTCCTTGCCATATAAAAATCTTTTTCTGAGATGGAAACTAGTTCACAACATCCTTCCCACTTGGGATGTTTTAAGGGGTAATCATTTGAGTAATAAAAATCATTAATTGTCCTTACGTACTCTCGAGCCATCTTGTATGGATTTTTCAGGTCCTTTGAATCTTGGTTGCAATGGGTCCTTATTTCACTTAATAATGATGGTCTTCAATACATGATGAAAGGCCTTATTATTTTAACCAATGTCATCTGGCATTAGAGAAACATTGCAGTACATGATCGGAAAATGTCACCACCTTTGGTGGTTATTAAAGAAATCCTTGACTCTATAAATTTTGCCCAGATGGCCTTCGAATCTAGAGGCTCCAGTTATGATCATATGCCTAATCGGAAAGATATTACTTTGCCTCAAGATTCAATCAAGTTACAAGGCTGGTCAATGATAGTGTCTAAAAGGAAGATAAATAGAAGAACGTCATGTTTAATTATAATATGTCTAAATGGTTTGATTTAATAGAGGCTTAGTTGCAGTCGGAAATATGTAGAATCACAAATGTTCCTTCCACTTTGCATTAGATGAGCACTGACTCGGATCAAAGCTTTTGCATCATCCAACATGCTTCCTCAAATGTCCTTGCAAATAATTTGTGTGAGAAAAAAAGTTTTTACAAAAGGATCGGCCTTGGTGCTTAGTAGGATTATCACTCTGAAAAGACGAAAGGAGATCCTCTGATCATCTATTTTCTCATGAACCCATCTGGGCCGTTGATTGGGTAGAGAAGAGAAAAATCCAAGAAGTATAACTTGATGATGTGACCTTTCAGATTGATTGGAATGATATAATTTAAAAATTATGAAAGATAATGTGAAAATAGATTAAGAGAGAAACCTGACCAGAAAGACATTAGTTCGTCTTCTGACATTCAAAGGGATAAAATTATGCTATGTCAAATTGTTGTTCTTGCACCAATTTGCAAATTTATGTATTACATTTACTTTCCACTCTCATTAGTAAAAACTATCAAAATTCTTTTAAGAATATTGAGTACGTACAATTTGGTTTGAAGAAAGCAAGCTTACTTTCTCACCCGAAAGTAATAGTGTGTATAAATAAACAAATGAAGCTGAGCTATTATAACAAGGAGAAAAAAAAAATGTTTGTGTCCACCGGCCATGAGTCCATGACATGGCTGGTTTTCATGCTTATAAGTTTACGCGTAAACTCTATCGTCAAAGATGCTCCCTTCAAAGCACAAACTCAGGGCCAACTGTCAAACAAATCGTACTTAAGCGACCCTTTTTTTTTTTTTTTTTTTGTGTGTGTGTGACTAAATTACATAGAACACACTAACTTTAAAAGCATATATAAATAACCTCCTCAACCTCAGAAATTTAATATAAGAAAAACCCTAATCTTTTAAGTGTACAGATATATATAACGCTAAACTGTACTGTCAATTTTATACTCCTTTAAACTTCTATTGATATGCAGATAAATCTCTTAACACACAGGGCAAGACTACAATTTGGGTTCGGGTTCAAACTTTAAATTGAATCATTTACAAATAAATAATGAACACAACTAATAGTATATGATTTACCTATATAAATCTAGGAATTTAGGATTTTTTTTTTCTTCAATTGTTCTCCTTATTAAATTTTTGTTTTTTTTAAGAAAAAAGAACAATGGAATTTTCCAACTAATTAAATTAGGTTTAAAGTGTAAATTTGCTCCGAAAGCTTTCGTTGATGAATAATATTGCTCTAGAAGTTTTTTTGAGGTTAATTGTTGGCCCAAAAGCATTAAAATTAAGTAATGTTGCTCTTTACCGTTAAAAGTTAACGGTTTACACCAATTTTTTAACGGTTAATGTTAGTTTTTTAATGGTACAAGCCATGAATGTTACGTTTTAAAAATTTCAAGGTAACATTGAATCTGAAAAAACTTTTAGGACAAAATTACTCTTCAGTGAATTCTTTTGGAACAAATTTACATCTTAATCCATTAAATTATTACGCGCACGCTGACTGATGCGGGTTTATTATTTTTTATACTTAGAGCCTGCCATGTATAGTATAGCACAAACACAGACTTTGAGGTAGTACGTGGCATTAAGTTGTACGTCCAAATTGAGGAACATGCTTAATTAATCTTCTTGTGGGAATCAAAATCTTATCACTCCAAAAGTATTCTTTCTTGTTTTGTACTTTCATTATTCCATAGATAATTATTCTTCAAATTCCTTTATAATCTGATTTTATATTCCTCTCACATGCTATCATATTTTAGATTAATCATTATCATCATCATCATCATCTATATATGCATAAATTTCTTTCATGATTTATTTATTTATATGAGTCGGCAGGCACCACTTTAAAAGGAATTTAATATAATATTAATTTATGGGGAATATTTGTAACATGATAAGGCTGGCACTATTTGATTAGTATTATCTTTATCATTAATATAAATTTTAGTACTATTTTTAAGAGAAAACCTTTTGCAGAAAATTGTTTTATTATGTTTGAATATGTATGTTATATATAATTAATTATTTTTGCTTTCTAGAAAAGGAATAATGAGTTGGTTAAGAGGTGCTTAATTTATATATTTCTTGTTGCATGAAACACGTTAATGCATTATTTTAATTAGTCTCATTCACTATAATCTTAGTTATATTTACTTTGAAAAACTTATTTATATTGTTATTACAACATTCTGTGTAAAATAAAGAGAAGAGATTACAACACATCGATCCTGTTTTTGTAATGTTTTTTTGAAACAGCTCATTTGTAATTTTTTAGAGAGATTTTCACTAATCTTATGACCATTTAAGTAGGAAAAATTTTAATATCAATTTTCTTATATCAATTTTATTAGATATTCTCTAATCAAACATGCATAACAAGTTATGTGTTTTTAATAATAACTTAAATAAATCTATAATTTTCATAAATAACTATATAATTGAGCTTGTTATATTTTTGAATTAAACATTAAGTTATTTTAATTGAAACTTTCAAATACAAATATAGAACATATTTTATTCAAATTGAAGCTCAATAATTAAAAAACTACGTAAATCATATCCAAATTAAAATAACCACGTAAAGTCCCCTAGATCTACATATATAAGTATATTATGGCAATATTTTTTTTTTTGACAAGTACATTATACAATTAAATCTATGTACCTCAAATATAAAAACGAAGAGATGAGTAAGGAATCGCACCAAATACAATATAATAAATTATAATTTATATAAAATTTTATTTATTTGGAGCCATTTAAAAAGGAAAGAGAAAGTACAGAATTTAACAATTTCAATTTTGTGTCTTAGTATGAGGGGATCATGGCACCAACATCTTCATTTTCTTTTTAATTTAAAAGAATCTCAACGTTCATGTGAGTGAAATATGTTACAAGTACAAGATATCGCATTTCCAACAATATTATATATGACACCCCCATAGCTCAGAATTTTGATCAATTACTTTTTATATATATTTGAATATTTCGATCTCTTCAATAATAATGTGAGAGATAGACTCCAAAGATTTAATATTATAAATTTTAAAAAATATAGTAAAAAATAATAAATTTATTAAAATGATAAAAGTAACAACATGAGGTTTAATATTATAAATCAAAATTTTAATGGATTTAAATTTAAATTTTGAAATATTATGGGCATTATTTGTAACTGATCAAAATTCGGGAAGGTTATCTGCAACTATTCAAAGTTTAGGAGAGTTTTATGAAATTAGTAATTTACACAGGATGTCATGTAGGATGACATATGTCATTTCATCATTTGACGTGACAATTTCTTTTAAAAAGATAACGGTCACTTAATGACAGAGGGTTAATAATTAAGAAATGAAAAGTCAGTGAGATTAAATTTAAACTTTGAAATGTCGGGGATTATATGTAACTAATCAAAATTTATGGGGTTTTAGTATAATTTAGCTTAATGTTTATTGGTTTTAGTATAATTTAGCTTAATGTTGATAAAAAGTGATCGGGAAAATAGGACAAAATGTTGCAGGGTTTATTTTAGTTCTACACATAAGAAAAATAATAATAATTTAATTTGTTTTCTAAATTTATATTTTGCCCCCTCAAATTATCTTTATTAATGACGATCGCCTTATATTTACCATTTAGCTAGCCTCGTGGTATAAAAGCTGCTAATAAGTAGGAGGTTGGGGGTTTTATTTTACTTATAATTTCAAGTCATTACTGTTTCTCATTTAAAATAAAAATTATTCTATTAATTGTACATATTATTTTAGGAAAACTAAAAATTAGTTATAGAATAGGAGGCGTTATTATTTTACCAAATACAGTTTGCAAATTTAGATTAATTAACTAAAACATGTATAATTAGACATTTATTTTTGCATTTCTTTATTCTTTAGGTCAAATGGCTGTTACGAAGCAGATAAGAACCTTTAATTCAATAACCTTTAATTAGGCATATATTTTTATTTAATACAAACCTAGTAATTGATCAAGAATTTCATTACACACACAGACGACGACGACAACAACAAGAATAATAATAATAATAATAATATATATAGATGTATATATATTCCTAACTATACTTTGATCGTTTGCCAAAAGATTTTCCCTGCGAAAAGGTAAAATTATTTGTAGGACTCTTCTAACACATTATTTTAATTTGGAGTGGCTTTTACTAGAATAATTATTTTAATATCAATTTATCAATTTTACTAGCTGTTGAACACATATATATTGGTCAAAAAAATTTAAGTAACTTAGGTTTTAGGGGATCACAAGGGGACATACCTTTAGACTTAAATGAGCTTATAGAAGTAATTTCAGATTATTCACCAATAATAAGGTCTTCACATTGACAATGATATTTAAAATCATGGCCTTATGAGTTATGAGCTAACTTACCAACTAGATAAACTTTTGTTGGCTATATATATATATATATGTGTGTGTGTCTACACATATGTAGATGTATATACATATACATATATGTATGTTAGTATGTGTATACATATACATATGTGTGTGTGTGTGTGTGAGCCTGATTATTCTGATATAAATAGCCGTTGTGAAAAATTTTAAATTACATATGGCATTTAAGACTGGGAGCTTGATTGCAGTTATTCTTTAAAAAAAAAAAGAGAAAAAAATATAAAAATAAGATATTTTGTTGTTGTTGTTACTATTTATTAGTACTACCACTAGTATTAGTAAAACTACTACATGAATATTAAAATTATTCTTAAACAATTTATTAGTTGGTGTTTGTTTGAGAAGAACATGTAGATTATATTGGAGACACAAGCCTTGCGGTTCTAGATGGAGGCAGGAATATTCTAAATCAAACCAAATCAATATTAAAGTTCTCCCGTTGATGAATATATAAATGTACATATATGTTTAAAATATCATAATTACTTAGTTAGAGTAATGACACTTGATGTTAATTTAATTAATGAGTGTATATATAGCAATAATTATATTAATGTCTTAACTCTTAAGTGACTCTTCAGATGCATATATTATCGCTGGATTATTAATTGTGTAAGTATATATTAATATCAATTAATCCAGCTTGAATATTTGAAGTAGACATCAATCAGTAGCATCGAAATTTTAAATTGAATTTAGTATAGTTAAGTAAAATTGGAATTGTGTTGTTCAGTTCTGAGCCAAAGGAGACGTTGAACAAAAAAGAAAAGGCCTCAGGAACCAACGACGATTTAGCATTTCAATAAACATCAAATCACAAAATTCCTCAGATTATGCTATCCTAATATGACAAATCTCGAATGTCTATACGAATTTAAATACTATATAAGGCATGTTTTTATTTGATTGACCCAAATAAGTTACTTATATAAATTGATTTTAGATTATAGATTAGTTTATTAGTCAAACTAATTACTTTGAAGGAAAAAATAAAAATAAAAATACTAGAATTTAATTAGTGTCTTTTTTTTTCATTTGACCCACATATAAATTGATTGATTAAGCAGGAGAGCTAGAATTTAATGTGTCTTTTTTTATTTGATGAGGGGTAACCCTGTTTGGTACAATGGCCTGAATTTTGATGAACTGGGGCCAATGATAATGTGTTTGAGACTTCAAAATTACTTTTGGTATCATTATGATGGAAAATATTATTAATTTAAGACTAAAAAGTTAGTTTTTAATTATGAATTTTTTTTGTCCAAAATACCCATATTTTAGTTTCTCAAATGTGTTTAGTTTTTTTGTGAAATATATATGTGGGTTTAAACTTAGAAAACACACACATAGTGTCTATAAACATATATGTATGTATTTATATGCGTGTGTCTGTGTATATATGTATGTATATATGTGTGTGTGTGTGTGTCTGTGTGTATATGTACGTATATATGTGTGTGTACACACACACATATATATCTATATATCTCTGTGTGTGTAGATATATATATATATGTGTGTGTGTGTGCGTGTGTAAATATATGGGTGTGTGTGTCTATATATATGTGTATGTGTGTGTATGTATGTATATAGATAAATCTATATGTATATATATATACACATATATTATATAGAATCTATTATTTCAAAATGGAAAAGAAAATTGGTTGGAGAGATATGTGGTGGGGTTGTTGATTGGTAACTTATATCATTTTAAATTTATATAAGGGCATTTTAGGAAAATGAGTAAAATTAACTAATTTAACTCATCTCCTTAATCTTCCCAAAATTGGTTAAATATGCTTATAATTAGGACCGGAGGGAGTATTATTAATTTAAGAGTACAAATAATTATTAATATGACTTTTTCAAAAAGGCTCAAATTTTGGGAAAATTCCATTTAAATATAATTTGAACTTAGAAAACCCAAGAAATATGTTAACACATGAAAAGGACACATAAGTTCTTAGGGAGGAATCTAGGATTTTTTGAAATGTTGCGTTTTTACCAAAATGCCCCTCACTTTTGAAGAATCGTGAGGGACATTTTAGTAAAAATGCAACATTTCAAAATCTTAGATTCCTCCTTTGTGATGTATATGTTATTTTCACATCTTAACAAACTTTTAAGGGTTTTGTAAGTTCAAATGGTATTTATCTAAAATTTTCTCTTAAAAGAGTATTAATTTTTTTTTTTTTTTTTTTTTTTTTTAAAAAAAATTTAGCTCGCAAAATTTAAAGTGTTTTTATGTGTGACTATAAATATTATATCATGTATAATATTGATGTATAACATAGGGAAGAAATAAGTAATAAGCATCACTTCGTTCTACGAAATTCTATATTTCTTCGTCGTCGGTGTTATTTTATGTTTTTTCTTTAAAAATATCATTAACTGCAAGAAATATACAGATAGTTGATGATGCAGAAATTGCAATAAACAATCATAAGGGCAAGCAAGTCAACTAAATAAAATATACAGCTTTATTATCTTTGATTCTAGAATGGATTTTGATTTCTGTTAAGATCTCCTTTTTAAAAATGACTGACTTCTAAAATTCAATGATTTTAATAATCATTTCAACCAATACAAGTCAAATGAAAACAATTCTATATCGAATTTTGCCCAAAAAAAATATTGAGTTGACTTTGATTATTCTTTCAAATTAAGAGATCTGGTCAACTATTTAGATTTAATTTGAATAATATACATTTTAGTTTATATAAAAGGGACTGTGCTTGCAATGATACCCATAGCCATAATATCAATAGCCAGATCAAAACAAGTATTTATTCAGTTTTCCGTTTTATATTTTAAACATTGAGGAATGAATAAGTAGCTATCAATAATAATAATTTCTTTTGGGGAAATTACACTTGGATCTCAAAAGATGAATTTGATCACAGTTTAGTTCTGAAAAATTTTGCTGAAAGATAAGTTGCAAATATACGAGCCTCATTTGCAAATCAGGCATTTAAATTTTACCAGTCACTCCCTATAAATCTGTAATTGTTTTAATTGATATTTGCAACTCATTTTTTTAGAAAAATTTGAATATCTAATTATCATTAAATTTATTTTTAGTATCTAAATATCATTCTCCTAATTTTTTAAGGGTATTTTTGGGAGTTGGGAGGAGTAACGAAGAAAAAGAAAACTCCAAACTATAAACTATGAAGGGAATGAAAAATTAAACTATAAGTTCTCTTCTCTTTGTCACCACACACACAGATATACAAATTTATTTTAGTTAAATGATTTATTAGTCCTTTAATATTTCATTCAATTCTCAAGTTGGGAACTAGATTATTATAAGTTCAAAACTTTTCAATTTGCTTCATCAGGTTAAACTTTTCTCATAATATCATTAATTTTTATCAATGTAACCATTTAAAAGTCATTTTAGTTCTCTCTCTCTATGTGTGTGTGTACACACAGAGAGAATGGATGTACATTCATTCGCAGGCACAAGTATAATCGGTCTTGATAAATTTTCCGGTCATGGATGGTTTGAATAGAAAGTGACAGAACAATTATCAATCTGACAAGGTAAGTAATTCAGGATCTATGTTTGAGGCAAAATTAAACTGCATTAACTCTCCATAAGCAATTGGTAATTACATACAACCAATTGTAAAAAAGATAACATTAAAACTGATTATCCAAATACTGTTCCAATGGACAGGCCAAAACCAAAGCCGGGGGCAAAGAACAAAGGTGACTGAGAAGGAATTTATGTAACAATGGCGTCATCAGATTTCAAACAAAATTGTATACCATTCACTGGCAAGCTTTAACCGGGGGTGAAAACTTAAGGAAGCAAGTGACCAGAAATATATGATAAAAGAAGAAAGTGTATACACATCTGGCTTTCAGAACCTATTGCTCGTCACTGGGAAGTTCTTCACCAGGGCCTCGTTGCGCTAGTCTGTAATACAATATACCCATAGTTGCCAAGCATGCCCTGCATATGAACATGACAATAGTTTCATTAGTTAAAAAACCAGATTTCCAGTCAAAGCCATATCTTAAAAGGTATAACAGGTAATACACATTTATAATGATTTGGATGCAACTGGGATATTTTCTGTTATGATAGCATTCTTATTCTGAAAGCACGGCCAGAATCATCCTAATAAAATTAAAATGTAATAAGGATGCAATTATTACATAAATTCACCACACAAACTGCTTTAACTGCATCAACATTGGAAATACATGCCGCGAACAGCAAACATAATTCCAGTCAAATCACTCACTGCTTTCCTATTTACCCTGAATAGAACTCCCCAGTAGTCATTACCAATGACTCAAAACCGAAAGGTAACTTGGGAGACAGAAACTTCAGTTCAGACTTCAGATCCTTAAAATTTAATCAATTTCTTATTCTTCTGAGCTTCTGTTAGGACTACTTTTGCAAACGCAGGAAAATACATGATAAATGAAAGGCTCTTTTTGTTGGTCAGAAGTTTGATTCTCTATATTGGAGAAAGAAATAGAGAAGTAGGTTGGCTATAGGATTCCCGCAGTCAGAGTCTATCAGGAGGGAGGAGGGAGGTGGGAGAGTCACTTTTTGTGGTCTTTAAATATACACACCGATCCAGAGAGTGAGGCAGACAATAATTTGAAATTGGTCTTGGCCCTTTGGGTGGAGAGTGTCATTCCTCTCAAAAGATTGGCAACTTTTTGTGTTTGTGCTAGAGTATGTCCTGCAGTGATAGTTGTATCTTTATGTGTGTGTTTTGTAGCTTTGGTTCATTTATGTTCAGTTTTTTTAGTTTGTAATCATTACTTTAATTGTTGTTCATGTAACTCAGTGTTAGTGCTGAATTAAGTCAACTTATCCTTTCTAATCTGGCTTAGTTTTGGCAACAATTTATTATCAGTTTCAAGCTTTATTTCTAGTTATAGTCTTTAGCTGTGTTTGGGAGAGGGTCTTAACAGCTTCCTACTTTAGTATTAATATAGATAGGAGGATATGCAAGTCATACATTACGGCAATCATGAGAATTATTTTTCTTGGGTCCATCCTTGATGATTTTTGATGCCGTGTACGGCTTTCTGAGACTTCATTTGCATTTGGTGCATCTTTTCTTGGAGGGGCGGTCACTGGCAGTGTAGGTAAAGCACTAGACCAGAAAGGAAGCAATGCTCTAAGAAACTTATGGCGGAATGGACCTACACATGCAAATATTAAACGTTGAGTAGGTAAATTGAAAAGGACAAGTTAATTAATTTGCACATAATAAGATAAGATAAATCCAAAATGGGAAAAAAAAAAAAAAAAAAGGCAGAAAGTTTCCAAAAAAGGGGTATAAATCCAGCATATGAATATAGAGCATATTACCTCTCCTTGTGTATTTTTTATGATTCCCATCCTCATCATCCGCATAATATGGAACTTCAGAATTTTGCCTGTCAACATGGAGTGCGCCCTTCCTTGTAGTAGCACCAGGCTGAATTATTTACAAAAATGAGAACAAAATTACCAATTATAGAGTGAATGAAATAGGATAGAATCGCTGCGTCGCTGGTATAAAACAAGAAAGAAAATTCAGATTTAATTTTGAAAATGTCTGGTATATGCAATAGTGCAATACCGATAAAGAGAAACAAAAAAAATGTGTGTGTGTGTGTGTGTGTGTATTTGGATGCAATAACTAAAAGTAAAACCCGCTTACAGCAGTCGGACTTGAGACTTTCATGAAATTCCCTGCTGGAGTAGGCCCCTCTATCTCCACAATATCTGTAACTGAAACTGTAGAAGGTCCTGCTCCATTTGCAGGTGAGTATCCTTCTACTGAGTTTGAGTTTGTAATATTTTCCCTACTAATCAATGGATCAGAATCAAATGCAGGTGGAAGACTGGTGGATTTGGTGACTGGCAATGAAACTGGATGATTTCCAAAGAGATTCTTTTCCATACCAGTCTGCACAAAAAGCAGTCATAATCTATTCAGAATTTTTTGTGTGAACATTTCAGAATTCTTTTACTATGACAAAAAAAAAATAGCAAAGGGGAGGGAGGGCATGACCAAAACATACATACATTTCCAGTTTCAAGCTATAATACCTCCAAAGACAACTCATTTCTCATCCAAAACCATAAAACATTCACAATGATAATATAGCCCAGTTTACACTATGAGGCAATTTTATACATAGTCAAGAAAGCTACACTAGTATTATCTTATAAAAGCATAAAGCAATCTATCAAGAACTTGATACATTACCTGCATTATAGCTTCCTTCAACTTGGAATAAAAACGGGATCCTGAATCTTTAACACTTTTAGGAGGCCATATCTGCATAAAACAAAATGAAACTTGATTGCATTTATACAATAAAGTAAAGATTGAAAATCTGCGACACAAGTACACAGAAGAAACTCTAACAGGTGAAAGAATGATTTCAAAGCAAAATTATCATATAAACACACAAGTCAGATGTTGCTAACAAAGTTTATTTTTCTAATCGCAGGACACTTCTATTTGACTAGCAATTACCTTCAAGGTAGTCTCCAAAGACCAACCATCGAGTAATGATTTTGACTTTTGAAGGATAACAAAGGCTTTCTCAATAACGAATGATGTGGCTTCTACTTATAGCATTTTTAACAGAAAAAGACATGGATATATGGTTAATTGTTTTTAATTATGGTTCATCTTCAGGTGCTTCCAAATAAGCGCAGCAAATAGGGTATACCATTCCAAGCAATTTAGACTACAAAAAATATTATTGTGCCTAAAATGATGTATGTCAATATGTCATTAAATTTAACTTAATATAAAGATACACACATACCTTCATATAAATATTTCTTGTACATGATTAACCAGCTTCTCTACAATCTTTTGGCAGTACAAAATAAAGTTCTTTCTGGCATATTAAGCATAACGCTTATTTTCATTTTACATGTTACAGCAACATTTCAAATCAAATACGCTATCAATCAAATTTCTTCACCTATAAGTGGCTTTTACAAATATTTGACCAAAGATTGTCTTTTGCACCATCTAAACAACAGCTATTTCTTAGCATCCACAGTTCAGCAGCTTTTCAAAAGTTACAATATTTCCAAAATAAATCCTAAATCAGAATAGAAATTTTGGGAGGTTCTTTCAAGTACTTATTAAAAATTTAGACTAAGAAAGAAAGAAATAGAGGATAATAATAGACAAGAATAAAACATGCCTTTCTGTTTCTCCCTTCACAGATAAAATTCAAGGCATCTATAACATCATTAATCAACACCACTGTAAACTCTAAGCATGAATAGACAAAATAAAGAAACTTACAACAAAGGATACAAAGTCCCCTGAGTTCAAGTTTCGGCCTAAAATCTTCTTACTGAACAAAAAGAAGTAATTTGAGGTAAATCTTATGATCTTACCGAAGTGGAACATGCAGGACAAACATATCCTGCGGGGGCAGTGTGCGGAAGAAAACTCTTGACATGGGAGACCAAGCACTTTGTGTGGATAACATCTATAAAATCATAACATCTAATTCAATATGGATTTCAACTTTCAACAGGATTTCCTTAAACCACATAAAAAAGGAAAATTACATACGCAAGCAACCAAGTCGAGTAGTTTGAGATCCATCCCCCTCGTCAAGAACAACTTGACATTGACAGCATTTAGGAGGCCAATCGTAATCCCCATCTATAACCCATTCTGAATATGTTCGAACCTACGAAATGTGGTAAATAGTAAGCTCAGACACTCTAAATTCAGGACAACAGTAATTTGACTTTCCACATATAAATCTCATTAGCTGCACCTTAATACAGAGTTCAAGAAAATTTAAGCCAAAACTAGAATGAAACTATAGTTTATTACCTTGGAACTTGGATATTATATATGATGAAAACACAAAATCAACTAAGAGAGTAAGAGTTCCTGGCCACGATAGCATTAATTTGAAATTAGTTAAAGATCTAAGTTGTGAATTTACCACACAAATTTGGTGCTCTGGGAAACAGATACATTCTCCGCAGACAGGAACTTTGTGCACGAAGCAATATAATTTAGTAGCCTAAACACCAAAGAAAAACCATCAATTTCGTTAGTATGAATGAATTAACCCGACATCAAGGAACCCCAAGCTAAAAACCAAACCAATATGCAACAATATGCATAGAACTAAATGGCATCAAACACCCTTATCCAACACGCATTTGGATAAAAACAAACGAACGCGAAAGCACATAGATCCCCCATTCCATGAAATTACGATGCAAATCCAATCAATATATACCCAGTGAACAAATAAAGCATGACTTCCCAACAGAATTCAAAGTAATGCAAGAATTCGAACCAAGAAAAGACAGCCATCAAAAGAGAAAGGGGCAAAAACCTTGCGACACTTGCAGACCACCATTGCATTGATCACAAAATTCCAATGAAAAGACCTTCGAATGAACTCAGCTTAATTTGCAAAAGAAAATAGCAATTGAAGCCAAGTTCAAGATCGAATCAACATAATCAGAGTTGTCATCACACTTCCTTCAACATGAATCTGAATTTGCAGTTTCTCATGTTTGCTTTATCGTTAAGATCCGTTTCAGTTGTTTTGTCCAAATACCAACTTACCAACGACGACCAACAAACGGAAGGAGGCAAATAAATATATTTTTTTTTTAAAAAAAATTCTGTAAACTTTACTCGGGCAGGGACTACATATTTATTGGGCCTAGTGAATGTTTTTCAGCCCATTAGCCATTCAGTAAACAACGAGAAAAGCTCCCTCCTGTACCCGGTCTCTAGGATAAGGCTGGAGAGAAATCATTCAGAGCGCGTTTGTTATAAGGATGTGAACCATTTAATGTGATCACCTCAATGACTGTCTTCCCAAGCCGAGTTACACGAAGCCGTGTTCCATTGCATAATCCAAAGATTGATCAATATTCCTCAACAACATTATAGGTGCTCCTACTTTCAATGTTAGCTTATGTGGAGGCATACCTGAGCAACTAATAGTGTTAAGAAATTCGTGGTATACGGGTTGTCAAAACTATCACTATCTTCACTTGACTTACAAACTGAGTCACAACTGAGAAATTCATATGGTTCTCCAGGCAACATGGCACACATGTGCTCATTTATAGAATTAATCATTTCAATAGTTGGAGCCATGATTTCTCTATCATTGAAGTATTCATTGGAGTTAAGATTTTCCAAGAGGTTTATATACGTTGATTCCACAATCGCACGAATTGGATTTTGATAGCCTGAAATTAACAAATCACCAGGTATTTCAATTTCCTCAACACCGTCATGTGAATCCCCTATTTTGCCATCACCAACATCTAATAACCATCTTGAGAACCACACCAACTTATCACGTTCAATCCTTGAAGCGAAGAATTCAGCCGCATATTCTTGGTCAATTGGAAAATGATGCAGTGATCCCATAGGTAAGAAGAATTGATGCATGCATTAACAATTGCGCCTCTTGTTCCTTTTGGTATAACTGGTAGTATCTGACGAAAATCACCTCCCATAATAACACACTTGCCACCAAAAGGTCTATCACAATGCATGATATCCCTTAGGGTCCTATCAAATGCTTCAACACAAAAACGCTGCACCATTGGTGCCTCATCCCATATAATAAGTTTGGTGGATGTAATGAGATTTGCTAAAGGGGAATTTTGTTTTATTGAACACATTGAGGAGTCAGTAATTTGAATCGGAATTGCAAACCTGGAATGTGCTGTTCTACCATTAGGTAATAATGTTGCAGCAATTCCACTTGATGCAACTGTGAGCACAATTTATCCTTTTGCACGGAGTGATGATGTCAATGCATTCCACAAGAATGTCTTCCCGCCCCACCACAACCATATACAAAGAAGAAACCACCTTCATATTTTTCTAAACATGATATCACGTTGCTGAAAATTTGTTTCGCTCCAAATTTAGTGAGTTTTGTAGGTTGTTTGCTTCCACTTGTAAGGCATGTTTGTCATAGTTCAACTCTTGCAAGATAAGTGGTTTGAGACATCAATTGGAGGCAATTCCTCGGGTAATGGCATAGTAGGGAAGTCAAGAAGACTCTTTCCATTTTTCCGCAACAATGAATCTATTTCTTGTAATGCAACTGTTCTTTATCATATTCGGATATATTGACACCCGTAGTTTGGGTAATATAAATTAGTATCCACCATTTTATTATGAAAAGTGATTATATTAAAAGGTAAGTTAGGCAAACTTACTTGACGACATGGGATCATTGCGATGGATGTATAACACATCTTCGTAAAGTAGTTTTGATGTCTCCTTCCATACAAAATCAAGGCGGTGTAGAGAGAAACAAAGTAACATGCTAACAAATAGTTTCCTTAATGAATGACCCGATGCCCAAATAGAAGATTCTTTAATGGCTGAAATGTATTCTTGATCATCATCTAATAACCCCTTGCAAAACATGCATCTTTTAAAGTATTGTGGATAAAACCATCAACTGTTTTTATTTCGTCAAATGACCGCGAACCTCTTACTTTTGTGAGCAACACACGTAGGTAGTACAATTCCCCTGATGATGGTGACACGTGTGTTATTCTGCCAACAGATGAGCCTTTCTTTCTTCGTTTCCAGACATCTCTATTGTTCCTTTGATAAACGTAGTGTTTTGGGAATTCAATATATGTCAAATTCCTAGCAAATGCATATGTCTTGTTCTTTTCCATCCAAGCAAGAAATTGTGATTCACTGACTCTAGGTTTATCCAACAATTCAAAGAACATCATCATGATTGGAATAAATGACATATTGTTGATTTGGAAGATGGAAACTCAATCTTTCAACAGATGGATTCCTATGATGAATATTAAATCCAAATATACGCCATGAACCCTCACATGCAGATATGTATCTACAATTGTAATATTGTTTAATCTCATCAACATTGGCTTCACCATGCTCATTAGTGGCACCATCAAAAATTGCAGCTACAACTCTATCATTACCTTTGCTGATATACTTGAATAAGTATTTTATAGCAGTTGAGTGATTGCATTTCTCAATATTAATATGTCCATGAAACTTCTGTAACAACAATGGATTATATGGGACAACATATCTATTATCTAGAGGGATACCTTTCACTTTAATTGTTCTGCCATCATCCCTACGTCTATATGTTGGATACCCATCTTCATCAATTGTTGTATTTTCATTAAACTTCTTAGGAAAATACTTACTGCACTTCTGATTCTTCATGCATGGTGCTTTTATGTTACTTCTTCCGCAAGGTCCATGGAGCATAAATTGCCTAACCAACTTATACATTAGAGGAGAAATGTTCTTGTCAGGTATTTCTGCACAGATGAAGTTGTCGATTGCTTCTGGATCTTTTATCTTGTCATTTGGATAAAGGAACAACAGTATGTAGGCATGATGAAGTCCTCTCTTTTGAAACTCTATAGTGTATATGTCTGTGCAAAAGAAATAACAAATGAAATTATCAAATATTAACTGCAATGAAATCATGTAAGATATATGGACTTCATCCAATCGTAAGAAGAACCTACATTGATATCAATTTAATATTGGAGAAAAAAAGATGAACTAACCTGCACGGATGGTCCCAAAATGTTTTTCCTCCTTTATAGTTTTCATTAAGCGATCTAACTTTATTTTGAATATCCGAGCCAATATGTCAGGCCGATCGCATGGCTTTACATCATGCTTGTGACAAAATCTTTGGATTTCAGGCCAAGCAGGATTACATGTGAAAGTTAAGAAAAGATCAGGATAACCTTTTGATCTACAAAT
The DNA here is from genome assembly GCA_019022615.1 of Acacia melanoxylon. NCBI lineage: Eukaryota > Viridiplantae > Streptophyta > Magnoliopsida > Fabales > Fabaceae > Acacia > Acacia melanoxylon. The sequence goes on along the minus strand of JAFJYJ010000007.1, from coordinate 7,675,997 downwards.
TGCCATAGCATCCTGGTAATTTTGCATCATATATCTTGCTCCTCCTGTGAATGATGAGGGCAGTATAATCCTCTTACCAATGGTTGCACCATTTGTTTCTCCACTTAGGATTGCATCAGCTAATCCTTGATATAAATCAACCCTTAGCTCCTTTTGGTGTGTTCTAACCCAAAGTAATCTTTGAGATTCTATCATAGTGTAACCATCAACAATGAATTGGTAGTAGCCTTGATGCATGCAATAGTGTAGATATTTCATGTAATCTGGTCATTAGTCTATAGTTGAAAAACTCTCGCATACTTAGCCTTTTTTTAGTCTTTGTGGCACTAAGTGTTACTTCCCTGTGCTTAATATCATCTCGATAACCATCTTCACCAAATGGAAAAAGTACGGGGTATTGAAGTGGAAGGTAAGATGCGTGCAATTCATTTATTCTTTGTGGTATGCCTGAATGTTTCTCTACAATGATGTCCCTGACATTGAATGTCATGTCTATATCCCCAACAACTAATGCTGCAACTTCAGAAGCATTGGGCATATTGTAAGTGCGACCATCATTTTGTCTTGTGCTGATCAAACACATTTTCAATGTGGGAGGACTAGGATCATTGAGCAATGTCGACACAACACGATATTGCTGAACAAATGGGTTGACTTCATCCAACTGTTGTTTTATTTGGTCAACTATGATAGCATCAATTGTTGATTGTTGCTGGAATTTGCTGCAAAAATGTAACATTAATAAATCTTACTACATTAAATAACAATTAATTTAACGTTAAGTATGACTTATGTAGACATACCTAACTCCGAGTAAATTTGTTGGACACTTCATTCTCTCGTGTCAAAGATGTATAGTTGTGAATACATGGTTTTGAACCTTCCGGTGGTAATAAGCTACCAATATTGTGATAATTCATTCCGGACATGACAAATGAGTACGGTCCGCCACCGTATTTTTTGAATGATCTATCTTGCCTCCCATTGATGTAAATGAAAACATGTTGTTGTATTGCCTTATATTCTCATAAAAGTTTTTTGAATGTGCTTGATTGTTTATCAAAAAAATAAGCTCTCAAATAATGGAGGAGGCCTTTTCATAGTTGGCAAGACAACCTTGCCTTTCAAACAACATAAAGAGTGTGACCTGGCCGTGCTGCGCTTCCTGTCCTTTAAACTTTGCTCATTAAACCAAAGCAATGCCTCGCAATATTTGCATTCATATATAGGGTCTCCTTCATCTATATATCCTATGACAATGTTGACAACAATTATATAGTTGTAGTAAAGTTTCATATCACACACACGTGCTTTCAGTATGATTAGATGAACTATGTAAAGGGGTATTAGTTACCTTCAAATTCATCAATGTCGTCAGTAAGTTCAGTTGTGTCAACATGATTAGAGGGAAAGTGATCATGTAGAACATGTGTAGCTTCATAAATAAATATTATCACCAATTATATTAAGAAGAAAGAAATAATATAAATTGACATAATGGAATGTTGTGTGTGAAGGTCTTAACCTTCAAATGCATCAAGGGGAACATTTTGAACTTCATTATCATCATCATTATCGTCATTATCAAATTGAAATTCAATGTCTTTATAGTATATTTCTTGTGGTGGACCTCCAATGGAAGATTTACAACCTTTTTGTTATAAGACAAAAGAATGAGTTAATTATAATTGTAACTTCATTGCATTTTTACAAAGACTACAATACAATATTATTATTTCTTCATTTGAATTTAACCAACTCATGAATAAGGAACAACCAATGAAGTATGTATAATAAATAACAAATGCCCATAACTTCGTCATAAGCTGCATGAAAAGTACTATATTGGCATTGTTCATTACCCAACTGAATGACATGTGTTGGTTCCATAGAAGTGTCGGCTTCACAGTTTTCATCAACAACAGTGTCAGCTTCGTTTACTGTCATAATTAAACAAAATAATTGGTTTTGCAATATATTATGTGCCTTTATAACAAAATTGGTTTATGTTAGGAAATGTTATAATTTAAGTATAAATATAAATGCAATTTATAACTCCAACAGTAAAACCTAATGGTTGCATTATTGTGAACATTTAGGTCAATAACAAAAATTGCAGCTTTAATACTATCCTAAAACCGTCATGGGAAATACCTGGTTCATTGAAATCTATTGGCTCCTTCAATGTTGGTGATGGAAAGTTCGCATTTTTAATATTGTCTGCACTAACTGGAGGTTCATTTTCTGAGATAATATAAATATATCAATCCTTTTCCATTGAACTTTATCACATAATAATAATAATAATAATTATTATTATTATTATTAAAGGTGGTAGTAGTAGTAGTGGTGGTAAGAAAAATCTCATACAAAGTCAAAAAATGATAAAATAATAATAATCTAAATATTAACCTCAGCTCATCCCTTTGAGGTATTGATGCAATTTAGGATTTTAAAATATGAGTAACATGACTTTAGTGCCCTCTATTAGTCTCATTACTTCAGTAGACAAAGTTTTATTGCTCTATTATTATTTTTGTTAGAGTTTCATTGCTTTTTTACTAAGTTTCTCATTGGTTTTTTTTTTTGCCAAAACAATAAGTAAATATTTAGACAAACGCATATTAACATTAATATACGATAAAACATAATATGATTAACCTATACCATAGGATTTTTTTGTGTTCTATTAGGATTATCAAGAATAATTCAAGCCAGAAAAATAAAAAGAAAAGCATAGCCCCCAACATCAATTATTTTATTTTTGAAAAGCATAGCCCATAAACACTCACCACCCAAATCATACCTGAAATGTATTATTTATCCACAATAATGAAATGTATTATTGTTTTCCTTTTCTCTTACTTGAATTACTCTGATTATTAAGCGAATTTTACCTATAATATTATTATTATTAACGTTAATATATACACACATTTGAAGAAACAAAAGAAGTTAGGAAGCAATGAAAACCTCTTAAGAGGAGACTGATTTAAATTACCATAGGATTGAAATCCTAAATTTGGTCAAAAACTTAATTAGGGATTTATTACATTTATCAACCTGATTTAAATTTTCCTATTTTAGGCAGCTTTATATAGAGTTTTCAATGATGATGCTTATAATAATAATATTATTATTATTGTTATAGAAATAACTACAACTTTATCATGGAAATGAATGCTGCACTATCTAAGTATAAGGTTAATTTTTAGTCCTTATAACACAACTATGTCATGAATAACTAACCTTTGTATTCAGTTTGGTTGATTCTCTTCCTGGTGCGTTTTGTCTTCTCATTGTGTAGCAAATTATGATTATGATTTTCTAAAGATATGATCCTACCACTTATACGTACAAATGGATGTTTCCCTTTTTGTTGTGCTGATTCTTCTGGGAAAGATAATATAAGCTTTTCATGATGATAATCAATATGACATACAATAAACCACTTGACAGAAAAATATTAACATCTCCTTATGATGCTTCAAATAAGCATAAACTTCTTAGGAAAAACATAGTAATAACCCAAATGGAAAGATAATTATGGTTATAGTAAGAGTTATATGAATTGGTACCACTTGCAAAGCGATTCTCTAAGTTGGAAGCAACATTTGTAATATCTTGTAAATCAGTTCTTTTTCTCCTCCGTTTCGTGGAAGTTTCACAGATTTGAGGGGAAAAGACTGTACTTGGCTGTGTATTGGGATCATCTTTTCCAACCAACCCTGTAACTGGAGAAAGCAAGGATACGTGATATGCAATAATTGTAATAACTCAAAGCGTCCGGGATTAGCCGACCAGCATTTTTTGATTAAAGAGCAATAATAACCAGGGTTGGACCGGTAAAAGTATCGCTTTCAATAAATTTCAATGGTGAGGATTTAGGGACAATTAATGTATAACCTTAACTAAACAGATCGAACTCGCCAAGTGATACATACCGTGTCAAATCAAATATAACAAAAAAACTCATTCTTCAATAGCTTTTTTTTTTGCTCGACATTCTTCAATAGCTAAGATTAGTCGGTTAAGACAAAAAAATCAAACAGCTGCAAATTTTCTGTAACCCAATAAAACATCATTAACAAATTGTTCATGAAGAAGAATTTTTCATGAAATTCCTATTTTGCCGACATGAGTTACAAAAACTCAAATGCATCATGAGTTACAAAAACTCAATTGCATCCCGTGTCTGTAAATCAAAAATTACAAAAAAAAACTCAAATGCATCCCGAGTTACACGCAACCAAGCACACCAATTAACAAATTGTTCATGAAGCCGAATTTTTCACCAAATTAAATATATTGCCGACATGAGTTACAAAACCTCAAATGCATCATGAGTTACAAAAACTCAATTGCATCCTGTGTCGGTAAATCAAAAATTACAAAAAAAAACTCAAATGCATCCTGAGTTACACGCAACCAAGCACACCAATTAACAAATTGTTCATGAAGCAGAATTTTTCACCAAATTAAATATATTGCCGACATGAGTTACAAAAACTCAATTGCATCCTGTGTCGGTAAATCAAAAATTACAAAAAAAAAACTCAAATGCATCCTGAGCCTACACGAAGCACAATTGCATGTCTTCGTCTTGCATTGCTGTCCTATCTCCCTGATTCATCCACTACATTTGTGTATTATTTCATAAAACTATATGACGTCTTATATTTAAAGTACTATTTGAAGAGCCAGAATCTCAAGCAGAAGTAACTCAGCCATCAATATATTTTACTTATATTTACAATTAAATATACTTACATGGACTACGATTTGGGTGAGACGAAGACATTGTTCCCTACATATGCTGGTGTCCTTTATGTTGAATGCTTCATCAAATCTACCAGAGTAAGGCTGTTTAGGTTGGTTTTGTTGTTCCTTAGCATCGTAGTATATCGGATTCAAACCGTTCTGTATGGTTGAGTTGTACTTGATGAGGGCTGTTCAAGTTGTTTTCTTCTCAAATTCTTCGACAGAAGCCAATGAGCTGAGGTAGAGGTATTTAACGTTGATTTTTTTTAAAAGAGAACCAGTGAGAACTCAAGGCTCTGTTTTTAAACCTGTGAGAACTCTAGGCTCTGTTTTTTAAGCGTTGAATTTCTTCCTCCATTCGATAATTATGGCTCTATACATGTCGTGAAAAGCGTCGCCTGTTTTCTTAACCTTTTTAGAGAAGCATGAAGAGTGTTCAATGAAAGTCCATAACATTTTGTCCCTTTCTTAGTTAGAAGCAGATCTTTTGTTTATCCCTGTTTTCGTGTTGGTTAATGTTTTTTAAATTTCGTGGGGTATTTCTGCATAAGAGACTCTCACCACATATACTCAGGTTGGTCCTACTTTACGGTGTCGCTACCCCCCGTTTTTCGTGTAAGTTTTTTTTTTTCGAGACTCCATTTCTATCGGTTCGTGTTGACGGAACCAACCATAAGTTTTTTCTTTTTACGAATACTTTTCACGATTACTACTCTTCCGAGTTTTTTATTTGAACATTGCTTGAAAAGGCTTTGGAAGTTGAGAAGGCTATGGAAGTTGCGAAGGCTAGCGTGTTGGGTTCTCGCTGACCTATTATATTGATTTGCATTTACTTATCAACGTGTGCAGGCCGGGATGCTTTAAGTCAGCATTTTTCAATTCTTGCCTCCCGCCTCCCCTTTTTCTCAAATGGAAGAAATCAAATCCATAATATAAAGCCGCGAATCTTTGGTTTTTTTTTAAAGGGCACAAAATACCGATTTGTTTTGATCGTTCTTTTACATCAAATACATTTATTATTTACTTTATATATTTTTTTGATGAATTTTAGTATTCATCAAAAATTACTTTAGCTAACAATGTTACAAGGTTCTGAATACTCTTCGAGCAATGTTTGTGGTGAGAGTCTTCGGCACCTGAACCGGTCACTGAAGTTTCTGAAATATTACATAAATGAGAGCCTTCGAACATTGCTTGAAAAATATATTCGTAATCAACCATAAGTTTCTGAACAATGTTACAAGGTGGAAGGCTTTTCGAACCAACCGAAGAGTATTCTATAAGTTATTATTTCCCATGGAAGAACTCTTTTCTGGAGTTTTTTCTGGAGTCGCTATAAGATAGTTTTTTAAACTTTCTTGAATAGTTTAAACAACAGTATTGAAAAAGGTAGGATCATTTGATAATTACAGGTAATGTTAATTTAATAAAATACATAACTCTGTAAGATGTGTCAAGGTGGAAGGCTTTTTTTTTTCCTCCACACCATTCAATATACTCATCAGACAAAACCCAAAAACATATGTAATAGTTATAAGATGTCATCTTAATCAGGTTTTTTCAACAATGATATCCATGAGTACATCTTTTATAAAGTACATCATTCATTGTAGCTAGGGTATCCACAGTGAGGTTTGCTGTAGTAGCCACATTACACATCATCTTGTAGATTGAAGAATGTGTATATAAAGCTAACATAGCAATATAAAAAGAAAAAGGAAATCAGATTATCTGCAGAATACAATGCAGATCAGCTGCAACTTGAACACAACCAGAATCCACATTATGGTATTTTTCTAGTATGATAGTCCTTCATATGAAATGATGCTTTATGCTATAAAGGGCTGATCCACTCGTACCATCCTCAGAAAATCCAACTCTTGCTCATTAAATCCAACTTCTATCCACATTATAATTACACATCAAGGAGTCATTATAATTCTAGTATGATAGTCCTCCACTCGTACCAGTAATCCTTCATATGATGCATAATATCTCGCGAATACAATAGTAGATTCAATAAGCCACACTCAGTAAATAAATTTCACTGTCATTGTTATACCTTTCAGGTCTATTATCTTGGTTACATGTGATTCAAATATATCGGCACCTCTAATAGTGATTGATGGAGTCTAGGAGAGATACCTTAGGTTACAGCAGAAATGAACTATGATATCACCTGAATATCACAAAAAGAAAATATAAGAGGAACCTTGATGAAACAGACCTGAAAGTGGGTGGTGTTTAAGATTAAGATTTACCTCACTAAATGAAAAGTCACTATATACAATATATCTCCTCAAATTCAACTACATTTCAGGAATTCCTACATATCACAAAAAGAAAAACAGCAGGAACAGCAGAAGAAAATAATATCACAGTTCAAATAGGACATCTTAGGTTACATATCATAGTTCAAAAAGGACATCTAAAGTTACATATCGAGAGATACCTGATAGAAATTAAACTATTAATAATGTCATTGGAAATTAATGCACCCCTGATAGAACTATTCAACTACACACAGTAAATAAATCCTAAAAGCGTAGGACTCAAAAGGCCACACAATCACCTAATACAATGTGAACTACTTCTCTTGTTTGATCACTTTTGTCACTCTTTCCTCAGCAGGAACAGCAGAAGACACATGAGAAGTAGTTGTTAAGTCATCTTTAACAACGTTCCTCTTGTTGGTTATCCTTCTTTTCCCTTTAGTAGGAGTAGGGGTGACATGTTGAGAAAGGTCAGATATGGTGCTATGATCAAGAGGTGTAGCTAGGGCAGTAACACTTTCAGCATCAACACTCTCCACAGTTGCCTTCACTTCAGAACACCCATTTGTCAAACTCTATTTTTTTCCAGACAACCATAAATGGAAAAATTATAAAATAATATTTAAATTCTATACCATAGGTGAAAAATAGATATTCGATAAAGACATGACACATGAGTAGTTGACAAGTGAAAAACCTCTCGTATTCGCTTCACTAAACTGGTTCAAAAGATCTTCACATATTGTGTATTGACCAACGCCGATGCTAGAAGTGGATGCTTCTTGTTGAACTCATTCATCTTCGCCAAAGAAGATTCTTTCCAACCTAAGGTCTAACTCATCGAAATTCGTCCTCATTCTTGTCCTCATCCCGTTAATAACAAATGAACCCAATTAATTCGTAATTGGATTTGATTAAATACTATTAGAAGATTTGTCGAGAAGATGTTAACCTCCTTTAGTGAAAGCTGTAGTTCAGATGCTGTCTTCTTTACCAACGGAACAGCAAGTTTATCCCAGAAAACGACCGAAGCTGATCCAGTCTTGTCTCTGACGAGATAATGAATCTTCATCCCGTCACACAAGAACCAAGTTAGAATTATATGAGACTAATGTAATAACGTAACAATTATTGTGGAAAGCGTAAATTGTCCTTTTTACTTAGGTACAATTGACTCGGTTTTTTCTTGCGTAGGGGGACAAATCCATGAAGGATCATCTATTTTGACCTTTGACCCACACTTTGAGCATCCATCATAAATCCAATCGTATTTTGTTTCAAGTTTATGAATTTGACAATGGATTACAAATGAATCTCCCTATAAGACATGGTAAAACCACAAATGATCAATTATTTTAAGTCTCATTAGTTAAAAAAAACAATTGGAGAAATATTACATGCAATTGCTTTTACAACGTGTTATAACAAATCTCCCTATAAGACATGGTGAAACCACAAATAATCCAATACATTTGAAGTCTGAATGGAAAAAAAAAACTAAATGATGAAAAATTACATACAGTCGCTTGTTCAGGTATTTGTGAGATAGTGACTTTGGCATGGTTGTGTAAAGAAGCTCCGTTCGAATGCTGACTTAGCTGTGAAGTCATGGGTTGAGAGAGTGCAACCATGACAGGGGACTTTTCATCCTTTGCACTACATAAATACCTTTCTATGAGTGAATGGAAAAATAAATGTAACTGTAAAATGGAACAAATAATAAATACCTTTGTATCAAATTTTTAACCTCTCGTGATGAAGGGTTAAATAAAGCCCTAGTAGCATCAAGGAGCTACAAACTTGTGGTGTACCCGTAATGAAGCTTAGTAATGTTAATTTAAAACTAATGTGATTGTAACTATCCATTAATGAATTGCTAAATATTACCATCCTCAGAAAATCCAACTCTTGCTAAGTTTAATAAAACTACAACTGGACTTTCAGTATTTTGAAAGTATGCCATATAGGTATCCGAAGCACAATTATCAAATAACGTGCACTCCACTTCATTGTTCCTGAAATTTGCAATCATTACATACTATGAATATGAAGGGTGATACAGAAGCAAATCAGATGGAGATAATTAAATGTTAAATGTATTGAAAAAAAATTACTCAGAGTCAGCCAGTTTCAGACGTAGCCTTTTTTCGTCTCATTCCCTCTGCAAAACTCACCCAATGTGCCTACATCCTTCACAAAAGCCACCACATCTACAAGTAAAAGCAATGACGAAGGGTGATACGAAGCAATTGAGATGGAGATAAGACACACCAAGCACGAGCATATTAAAACCAAACAGGGATCAATAAAACAGATTGACACTTGAACCTCAGAGTCTCTTGTGCAGTGATGACATACCAAAAGGGATCAATAAAACAGATTGACAAGAAGTGTAACTGCTATGAAGCAAATCTAAAAATATGTGAAACAGGGATCAATAAAACAGATTGACACTTGAACCTCAGAGTCTCTTGTGCAGTGATGACATACCAAAAGGGATCAATAAAACAGATTGACAAGAAGTGTAACTGCTATGAAGCAAATCTAAAAATATGTGAGTACCATGTACGCAAAGATTATTTTATCAAACATTTGAGGACCATGTAAGGTAAGAGTCTTTCATCAAACATGTGAGGAGCATGTAATGACATATATCCACACAGCAACAAAGAAAAATGAGAAAGTACAAACATAATTGATAACGATATGAAGGATCGATTTATAACATACCAATAAGTTTATCCACAGGATGATGAAAATCAATTTTCAGAATTTCTACTATAGGGAAAAATGAGTAGGCATAAGTTGGAATTGTAGCAATTGCTTCTGCAGAGGATGTCCGAGGAGTGAATGTAATCTTATATGGGTGGCTAGATGCTCTATACTTGATTCACATTTGAAGTGACCTCAAAATTTGCAAACTTGTAAATTTTGCCTCAACAATGGAGAAGCGAAATTTATCAAGGAGGTTCCTATTATTGAGTACACTTGCTTGAATGGTACAACCCTGTGTTCATATGTAAATAGAAGTACACAATAACTATTAATTACTTATGATAAGAGCAGAATCAAAGGGTAATCGCATTTTTTTTTTGCAGTGAATGAGCATATGGTAATTTGCATTTCCAATCAAAAATAAAATAGTTCAGTGTGGTAGAGTGAACCAATGTAAGCTCTACTATTAGAGTATTTTAATATTAAGAAATAAATACTAAATCAACTAAACACCAACCAACTTAGAATCTTGCGCAAATATTACAGCTAATTCAAGTGTTCACGAGGGTGCATTAGGATGGAAGCATCTGGTTTGTTTTCTATTAACAACTTATATGTGATTTAACAACATGTATATGGTAGGTTTTAAAAACACACCACATATAATCAAACTGCAGTATCAATTACTATAATCAAATTTAAATTCAAGCTATAAATCATTTTAAAAACACACCACATATAATCCTTTCATCAAATATTAATAATCAAGTTTACTACAGAGTCTCCTCAGAAGTTTACTAATAATTCAGAAGTTTACTAATAATTAATTATTAGCCTGCCAGTACTCGGGAGCACTTACTACAGAGTCTCCTCAGATGACAAATAATGGGAACACTTACTACAGAGTCTCATAGACAAGTTATGTATTGAAATAGAAATATACCTCCTCATCAATCAAGACCATTGAAACACGAAATAATTCTACTGGGGCAGACTTCTGGTAAACGTTCCATTTACCGAAAACTCTAACCACAATGGCCCATCGATCCGTAGAATCATCCACGTCTTGAAGTGAAGCACATCTTACCATGGTGGAACCTACAAAAATGAGAAAACACGGTGCTTAGGATGTCATGTAGAAGAAATATGAACCATAAATTAGTTAGCATTTGAGTGAGCATGCACTGCTGTAGTAAATTTGACATCTATAAACTTACTGTGTTGCTAAAGATTTGCTAAGGATTGATGAAGCACCGGTGAATAACTGAAGATGATGTTGCTGAAGACTTTGTGGTTGAGTCCTTTTATGGACGAACAGAGCTGAAAAAAAGGCGGGATAAAATTTAAATTCACAACACTAAAACGAAGGATCCAGTATTGCTAATGTCGATTCGGAAAGAGACGCCGTAGGACAGATGCTGCTCCCGAGAGACGTCGCAGGAGGTCGGGCGGCGCAAGAAAGGCTTCTCAAAAAGCAACACGGCGACGGATCCTTCGACATTTTCAAGGAATTCTTGCACGATTTAGTGAGTCCCGAGCAAGACCATTTCTTGACTTCCGTAAAGTTTCAAGAACAAACCCTAAGAAAGCCTCCAGCTTTTCAATGAAAGCATCGGACCAGTGACTTTGAAGAGGATGTAAAAACCCGTGACCTTGGAAAAGACTATTTTGAGTCTTCAGACTTTGAAAGTTAAGAAATGGACATGTGCTTGGACCTTCTTTTGTGATGGGCCTTCTTTTGTTTTCGATGGACTCAGAGCATTGGACCTTATATTTCCTGAAACTATGTGATTATACTGTAATGCGTTTCTAGCAACATCAATAAAAACTCATTATCAATTATAAAAAAAAAACTCATTATCACGTGTTGAACTTATATGATGCTAATCCCTCTTCAGCATGGCTTGCATGCAGCCAGAGAAATTGGGTGATCAGCTTATGAACAGTATTTTGAGTCTTGAGCCATTGCTAAGCCGTTTTGTCTATGGCTTCAAGGGATGTGTTATTATATATATATTGATTTGGGATGAAGGGAAGGGAAGAAAAGGAAAGGAAAGGATGGGAAATTGGGAGGGAATTTAGGAGTGTGTTCTTTTTTCTTTTTCTTTTTTTATAAGAAAGATGGCAAAAAGCCAAAAAATACTAGGAAATTACATAATAGAGGGAACTAATCCCAAACACTCTTGATCTACCCAAGTCCTAAGAAACAAAGGGCAGTCTCGGAAAATATCGGACCTATTCAAACCCATCTTCGCCAAAGCATCGGCAACTCTATTGACTTCCCTTAGTATATGGCATAGGGAGACCTCCCAATCCACACTCAAAAAACTCTGAATCCTGGAAACTAACAGAGAAACAGAATTATCTCTACTGACAGACAGTCTATTAATAAGGTTACAATCATCAGAATCTAAGCTAACTTTTCTTACATCTAAATCCCAAGACAGGCGCAAACCCTCATAAACCGCCCACTCCTCAGTAGAGCCATCGTCACAAATGCCCAGCATTTTGGAGAAACCAGCAATCCAAGATCCATGGTTGTCGTGCAAGACGCCACCACACCCAGCTTTTCCTGAACTTCGAACCATGGCACCATCTATATTAAGCTTCAGCCAGCCTTCTGTGGGAGGCTGCCACGAATGCAGAACAAATGGCACTTGAACAGATCCCATCACAGCCGATGAACCACCCAGTAAAGAGTAATTTCTCCAAGAGTTCATAATAATCAATATAGGCCGCACAGGCTTGATCAAACCAGATTAAAAAATACAAGAGTTCCTCCATCCCCATAATTGCCAAATGACATACCCAAAAATGAGGTTCCAGTAAGGGCCCATTCTTTGACCAAATTTCCCAACCAAGTTCATTGCTAACCAATCTTTTAACTGAGCAGAAAAAAATTGGTTGAAATGATGAGGAGGCACCAATTCTTTCCATAATTTCTCAGCATAAGCACAATCCCTCAGCACATGGAGACTGTCTTCCCATCCAGCCTGACAAAAACCACAACCAGCATCTACAGTGGACCATAAACTATGCCAAGAATTAGTGGGGAGTTTATTTAGAAGGACTCTCCACATAAAAACACGAATTCGTTCCACTCCTGGCCATCTCCATATGTGCTTAAACAAATCACATTTCAAATGAGGGGGATTTTTCTCAATAAGAAAATATGTACTTTTAATGGAAAACATACCATCGTTAGAAGCCCCCCACACTAGAAAATCTTGACCACCATCCGGCCTTGGTGGAATAAAAGCACTCAGACGCTGGAGCACATCTGGAAGAACCACACCAGACAGCTTATTCCAATTCCAGTCACCATTATTAACCCAGTCAGTGACAGAAGATTCCTCTTCCTCCACAGACAGTTGACGTAGGCACATGGCACTTATTTTCTGATCATTGAGTAGCCAATGATCATTAAAGAAACTCACCATAATGCCACTTCTGACCTGCATTCTAGACCCAGATTCCACTATATGTCCTTGACTCGTAATAAATCTCCACAAGCTTGAGTCATCGGCATAGTAGGACAAGAGGGACCCTTCATCACGCAACATATACCTATGTTGTAGAACATCCACCCAAAGCCCCTTGGTGCCAACCACCAAGTCCCAAGATAGCTTAGCCCCACATGCTTGATTAAAAAAGAGAAGTCTCCTAAACCCAAGACCTCCATATTCTTTAGGTCTAGTAACACATTCCCAACTAACCGGATGGTAACGATGTTGATTAGCATCATGACCCCATATGAAATTTCTTTGCAGCCTCTCCACTTCAAGACAAACACTCCTAGGAATCCTAGTAGCCAGCATAGGATAGAGAGGGATGGAACTGATAACTGCTTTAGCGAGCGTAATACGACCTGCGGTAGATAGGCACTTCATCTTCCATGCTGAAAGTTTGGTGTGAACTCTATCGATGATATAATTGAAAGTCTCCCTCTTCTCCTATGCTTAGAGAGAGGAAATCCGAGGTACCGGCCAATCTCACCAGTAATCGACATCCGGGAAATATCCTTAATTATATTCTTTGTGTGGGTCGGAACCCTTGGAGAAAAATAGATAGAGGATTTTCCCACACTGACTTTGCTTCCAGAGGCAAACGCAAACTGATCCAGACAGCGTAACATACACCTCACCTGAGATTCAGAAGCAATACCAAATAAAAGCAAATCATCAGCAAATAAAAGATGGGAAATCTTAGGGCCCGACGAAGACGTACTAATAGGTTTCCAATGACGATCTTCAACATCATCACAAATTACATGAGACAGTTTTTCCATACACAAAACAAAGAGTAGAGGAGATATAGGGTCACCCTGACGAAGCCCTCTCTTAGGAAAGAAAAACTCTGTTTGAGAGCCATTCCATAGAACGTTATATGACACCTGTGAGACACATGCCATAACGAGATTGATGAAACCTTCCTCAAAGCCAACCTCCAATAAGACTTGCTTCAAGAAATTCCAACGAACCCTATCATAGGATTTTTCAAGATCAATCTTCATCGCCATTAAACCTCTCTTACTCCTATTCTTACTCGTAACATGGAGAAGCTCTTGGCCTATGATAATATTATCATGAATTCTACAACCTTTAATAAAACTAACTTGAACAAGAGAGATAAGATCATTCATGACTCCTTTCAATCTTTGAGTGATAATCTTCGTAATGCATTTATAATGAACCGTGCAGAGAGATATCGGCCTAAAGTGGGAGACCAATTCAGGGTTCACTCTTTTGGGAATCAATGAAATAAGAGTCCTGTTGGCTAGATCAAGGGAAACTGAACCAGCGAAGACTCCTTTGACAAAATTGCAAACATCAGGCCCCACTTTAGACCACTTATTTTTGTAAAAGATTGGTGGGAACCCATCAATCCCCGGAGATTTAAAACTCCCCATCGAAAACATTGCAGTACGAATATCCTCATCAGATGGCCTACAAGCCAGGTCTTTGATACATAACAGATCCACACTAGGAAAATGTAACCTGGTGACCAAAGTGTTGGTTTTGATTAGTTTTGATGATGTCTCTTATAGATGCCATTATTAAAAGCAAAAAGATTGAGTAATATAGATATCTCCTACATTGACTAACTGATGTATTTAATGTAGATTAATCCAAGTTGAATTATAGAGATTAATCAAGAAGGAGATATTGAAGAAGAGAACTCCAAGTTGAACTATAGAGATTGGCCAAGAAATGAGGCTAAAGAAAGACGAACTTGCACTCGAAGTCTCTATGATCAAACAAAAGATGGAATGAAGCTTCATCATATTTGAGCTACGAAGGAGTATAAATGAAAAGTGTCAAGATACGGAAGCCAACACATTAAAGTCTCGGAACAAGTTCAAGATAGGCTCGGCTTTATGGATATTGAAGAAGATTGAAGAATAATCAAGAAGAAGATAAGGTGTTAAAGAAAGAAGAACTTGCGAGCTTGTCAAGGAAGCAAGATGTTATTCCAAGTTGAATGGGAGAGAATGCCAAGGAGCAAGAAGTTCTCAAAGGATTTTGGGAATAATCAAGAAGAGAAGATATTGAGGAACTTTCAAAGAATGATAAGTACAATGACAGAGAATGATCAAGAGAAGAAAGAAATAATTGAATTATGGAAAATGATCAAGAGAAGAATAGAAGAGAAGAAAGAAAGAGTTGAGTGGTGAAGAATGATCAAATTTGGAGATGGAAAAAGGAAGAACTTGTTGAATGGAATGAAGATATTGTTATGCAAGTTCATATGTTGATGCTAGAAGCCTCCAAGATCATATGGAAGTTGCAATGACTCAATTCGAAGCTAAAGTCAGCAAAAATCAGCTTCTAGATGAGAATACTTTCGAGTTTGGAACTCAATACTCGAGTATATGAGTCAATACTCAAGTATGTTCATCTATACTCGAGTATAGGAGTGTTTTCGATCTCTCGGGCGTCTCGGATCGGGCAATACTCGAGTATCCAAGTATATACTCGAGTATGCAGTGTTTTCAGCATCTCTGGTGCCTCTCGATCGGACTGTCCCATACTCGAGTATGCAAGTCTATACTCGAGTATACAGCGGTGATCAGCTCTGTTTCACGTTCAGCATGGGCGACGTTTAGTAATTTGATGATATCTTCCAAACCAAAGATCGGATTGAAGTAAAATCAGTGGCATATGAAACTAGACTCCCAATGAGTCATTTTGATATAAAATTAAAGCCCAAAAGAGTTCATATGAGAGATCTATGAATTGTACAAGTTGATAGATAAATCCATGCCACACAGAAAACCAAGCTTCAATGTTTTGAGTGTAACTAACAAACTAAAAATCCGATTGAGCTGAAATCAGTGGCATATGAAAGTAGACTCACAGAGATTTCCATCAAAAGTTGAACGAACCAAAACGGAGTTCAGACCAGGGAGATATGGCCCTCGAAAGTCGATGGTTTGTTCAAGGAGTTTCTATACTCGAGTATGTAAGTTCTATACTTGAGTATGGATCGACAGAGAGAAGAACCAGGGGGTTACGAAACAACCTCCATACTCGAGTTTCCAACCCTATACTCGAGTATACGTCACACGGTTCGAAAACGAAGTTCTAACGGCTAGTTTTCATCTGAGTCTAACGGCTATATTACTTCATCCAACGGTCATATATTGATCTCTACCTATAAAAGAAGTCAGATTCAAGACAGAAGAAGAAAGACACAAGCCTACAACTTCAAAATGCTCATACTCTGATCTTCATCTTATTTTACTCTCTATTTTCCAAATGTTTACATAGTTCATCAGAGAGAGTGAAATTATTTGTAATGCACTTCAGTGTTTATTCATTCACTTCTGAGAGAGAAGATTTATTGTAAACATCCTACCATACTATCTGAGAGTTACTCAAGATTGAGTGATCTTGAGTGGGAAACCCATTGTATTGATTACAACTTGTAAGGGGGAGTTAATCCTAGTGAGAGGATTACTTCAAGTACAGAGCGTGTAATCGAGTTGAAAGAAGATAGTGGATTCAAAATCTCAAGTGAAGCTTGAGGACTGGACGTAGGTCAAGGATTGGCCGAACCAGTATAAATCTCTGTTTGCATATTCTCTTCCCTAAACTCTTACATTCCAGCATATATGTTTTGAATGATTGTCTTTCGGTTTATAAATTATTACTGTCATTCAAACTTTCTCTAGTAAGTTGCGAAAAGATTTTCAAACTTCCTAAAGTTTTATCATACACCCAATTCACCCCCCTCTTGGGTGATAGCCAGGTCTTTCATTAAAGAAACCGAGGGCCCACTACTATCACTATACAAGTCTTGAAAATGCCTAACCACTAGTTGCTTCAGATCATCCACATTTTCAATCCAATCACCAAGGTCGTTTTTTAGGGCGATAATATAGTTGCGCCTTCTCCTCATCTTCGCCTTCAAATGGTAATACCGTGTATTGCCGTCTCCCTTAGTAATCCACTCGGATCTGGATTTCTGGTGCCATTTAATCTCTTCAAGCCTCAGCAGCCTCTCCAGTTCATCCTGCAATTCTACTTCCAGATTGCATAAAAAATTAGAGTACGGATAAGAATTTGACCTCTGGATGCCATCAAGCCTTGCAAGAATACCATTCTTTCTTTTTTCCACCCAGCCAAAAACTTCCCTATTCCATACACAAATATCACCCTGGAATCTTACAAGGGATTCATTAAGATCCTCACACATAGACCATTTATCATTAACGAAACCATCATATAACTCATGACTGGTCCACATTGCCTTGAATCTAAAAGGCCTATCAACCACATCAGAAGGACCAGACATCCCACAATACAACGAAATGGGGTTATGGTCAGAAAATCTTGTTCTAGGGAGTACCTTGAGATAGCATTGTGGCAATTCCATCAGGAAAGACGCATTAACCAGCGCCCTATCTAGCCTTTCAAAAAGACGACTGTAGTTCATCATCCGAGGTCCACGCCAAGTAAATTTGGGGCCCACAAAACCCAAATCTGAGAGGTTGCAACTCTGAATCCTTTCCTGGAAGCGCGAGATCCTGGAGTAGTCTATAGAAGACCCACCCGTCCTCTCAGTAGACTGGCGAATGTCGTTGAGATCACCAATGACTACCCAGGGAGCCGAGGAGATCAAAGATATATTCTTAAGCTCCTGCCACAGTAACGCCTTAAGGCTCGGGTTGGGGATAGCGTAGACAGCCGTTAGAAGTAGCGCACACGCACCCACTGGCGAACACTTGATGTGGATGAATTGACGGTCCGTTCGAAGCACCATCATACTAACACGGTTATGTTGGTTTTGATTAGTTTTGATGATGTCTTATATAGATGTCATTCTTAAGAGCAAAAAGGTTGCACACTACATTTACATTATACTTTGACAAATTCTTATATCTAATGTAGATGTGAAGTTTAATGATAAAGAATAATCAAGAGAAGAGAAGAAAGAAAGAAGAACTTGCTCAATGGAATGAGAAAATCATTATACAAGCTCTCGATTGATTCTAGAAGTCTCCACGATCATATAGAAGTTGGAACGGGTCAATTCGGAGTTAAAATGAGTGAAAACGAGTTACAAGTGTATTCCTGAATCAATTCTCGAGAATGCAATCCATTCCTGAAGCAATTCTCGAGAATATAGTTGAATAAATCTGGAGGCAATTCTCGAGAATTGAAAACCCATTCTCGAGAATGGTTCTCAAGAATGCCATTCGATTCTCGAGAATGGTCGGGATTCGAAAATTCTTCAGCCAGCTCGTTTTCGCGCTCGCTTTGGGCGACCTCTCGGTAATTCGACCATATCTCACAAACCCAGAATCGGATTTACACGAAATCAGTGGCATATGAAACTAGACATCCAACACGTACGTTTGACAAAATATAAAGTCCAAAGGAGTCTAGACGAGAGAGCTATGATTTTTGCAAGTTGGAACACAAATCACCGTCACAGTCCAGACCAACCTTCGGTAATTTGAGTGTATCTCACAAACGACAAATCGGATTGCGCCAAAATTGGTGCTATTGGAAACTAGACTCAAATACCTTTCCAGAAACATCAATAACATAGAAAAAGAAGATCAATTGAAGGAGTTATGATGTTTTGAAGTTGGTAGTATGTTCAGGAAGTTGCAATCGAGTTGATTAAGAACAAATTTTACATTCATCCTATGATAACCAACGAAATTCAACAAGTTTGGGCTGATTCTTCTCGCAATGGAAAGAAAGCTTGAAGAGATTTATGAGCATGAGTGCTTTGACACATTTGATATCTCTTCGATCTGGTTCTCGATGTGCGATATCAATTCTTGAGAACTGCTCAAGGATTCTCCGAATGGTTGTTAAACCGTGTTCAAGAGTTCATTGAATTTCAAAGCAATTCTCCGAATGGTTATTGGACTCTCGAGAAGGATTCTCGAGAATGGACCAGCAATTCTCGAGAATAATCGGGAAAAGCGTTCGCATATTCTTTGAACATGTGATTCTCGAGAATGAGGAATCAACTCTCGAGAATGGTTCTCGAGAATGACCAAAGAATTCTCGAGAATGAATGTCTGCCGTCGATGCTTTCGTATAATCTGTTTCACGAAGTGATTCTCGAGAATTGGAAACCAATTCTCGAGAATGGTTCTGAGAATCACTTGGTGATTCTCGAGAATGATCAAGAAGCATATATTTCCAGCTTTGCGATACGTGTAGATTCTCGAGAATGATCACGGTGGCTCTCGAGAATGCATTAGACAATCACAAGACATAGTTTTTTCTGAAGTGATTCTCGAGAATAAGGAATCAATTCTCGAGAATGGTTCTCGAGAATGGGCAAACAATTCTCGAGAATGATCGAAGGTCCCGCAACTGAACTGATTTGAAGAACAATTCTCGAGTATACCTTCAAATGATTCTCGAGAATGCCCAGAGAGAATGGATACCCAAAGCTTGACAAAGAAACATGATTCATCTATTCATGATCAAGTTTCAAATTCGACGAAGAACACCAAGATTGTTGCTGATCCGGAAATCATGGAATATGCCTTGTTATTTATTATCATTGATTCTAACCATATGAGCATTTGTCAATTGATTCTGAAATGAATACTCAAGTATTGGATTTTAGCTACCCGAGTATTAACAAGCTATGAACTTCGTGAATTGATTCGCAAGGGGATACTTGAGTATTGCGAAAGTATTCACGCAAATATTCAGCAAGTATTCAGAGGAAGTATTCGGAAGTACTCATGATTGAATACTCAAGTATGATCAATGACAAAGCTTTTGGTATATCTCGAATCAAATGGATACTCAAGTATAAACTATGGCTACTTGAGTATTAACAAAGAATCAAGCTTGTGCTTCTGCAAAGGCTACTCGAGCACACATAATGGGATTCTCGAGTATGAGCTATCAGCTGCCCGAAAATCGGTTCTGCAACATTTTCTGAATGCACTGATTATCCAGTTAATTCTTCGTATATATCATTCAATATTATTTGAATTATCATTAATCATCTTCTTGAGTATTCTTCAGATGATTAATTGTTGTTTGAATTTTGATGAGCATGTCAAGCACCAAACGACGGAGGAACAGAGCGACACGATGAAGGATGGCCCATAATGTCAAAAGCACCGAATCAATATTTTAAGTTATTCTCCATCCCGGACCACGTGAATAACGGCTATACAAAGTCCCAACCAAGCGGACACTCGATCGTGGGTGTTAGAGGCGCGGATGTTTGAAGACTCCCAACGGACATATTCAAACATTCAAACGAACAGATTCAAATCCTTCAACGGTCCCGAATATTCAACCATTATAAATACTCGAAGGTTTGAATTCTTCAAATGCGTAACATACACATACACGAGACAAAGCATTCAAAGCGATCAATCTATAGTCCGTACATATCTTCGAGATATTACTAAGCTTCGGTGTTTATCATTCATCTACTCGTGAGGAGTTTCAAAACACTTATTTGATTATTGTGTTGTAAAATCTTAAGGTTGTGGAACCTTAAGTGTGGGTGTACAATTACAACTTGTAAGGGAGTGAGTCCAAGAGTGAGAGGATCATCCTTCGTTTACGTGTGTGATTGTGTAGTTATTTGGTTACAACTTGTAAAGAGGAGTAAGTCCTAGTGAGAGGATTACTCGAGAGTTACGAGTATGTAATCAAGTTACAAGATAGTGAAATCCCGAGTGTTTCGGGACCGGACGTAGGTCAAGAGTTGGACCGAACCAAGATAACCTCTTGTGTTCATTGCTCTTCTCTCTATCTCTGTTTTAAGTGTTCTTGAGCAATTAGCGAAAGAATTTCAAGATCACCTATTCACCCCCCCTCTAGGTGATATTCCACTTTCAGGTTACTCTTCCAGGCCAAAATCAAACCTCCTATCTCCCGATACTCGGAACAAAGGTGAAGTCGTCAAAGCCAAGCCGACTCAGACACCCAAACTTTGACTCCTTCTCACACTTCGTTTCGGCAAGAATGACGATGGAGGGGTTACTGCCTCTGAACCCAGCCTTACTTTTTTGGAGGAGATTTTTACCACAAGCTCCACGTGTATTCCAGTAAAAAACAGATTCCATTAATCAAAGCAAAATAAACAAGCCTGGGCTAAGGCGATGAAGGCCCAGAAATATTACAATAGATACTGGGTATTGGGGACCACACTTACCAAGGATCCCAAGCTTTGAGAGTCCTCCTCAATGTCATCGTCCATCTCCAGATCTTGGCCCAATACATTCGGCCCACTCCAAAACTTCCCTGGTAAAACACTCAGCCTCTCACAATCACCAGGATCACAATCATCGGGATCAGGTGGGGCCAAATGGGATAAAACATCGTCACTGTTTGGCACCAAGTCAGCAGCATCTCAGATAGCAAGGTCCTGCGAAGCCTCCGAAACGTCAACCTCATTCCTTCCTTCCACCAGATCTGTACTCTTCTTTACCTCAACACTCGATATCACGCAGGTTGACTCAGGATTTTCAACTCTTTTCTCCTCCCTATGAATCTCTTCACATGACCTTTTCTCCTTCTTCTGATCCTGTCGGCCAAGCACCTGAGCATCACTCTGCCCCAGTACACTCTGCTTTTTGTTTATCTTCTTTTTGGCACTACTTTTCTTCACCTTGAGACTGCTTCCTGAGGTTTTGCTCTGAATATCCGCTTTGGCCTCTGCAGAAAATTGTACGATAGACAACGTCGGATGAGCGTCACCCCTAACGGCTACACCAGCGTCCTCCGCCAGGATACCAAACCTGGAACCACTGTCTTGCTACCGGTGACTGTCATGCTGCTTCTCTTTTCCCCCTTACGTGGCCGCCGTGGTTTATGAACCACCTTCCAAACCTCATGATTATCCAGGGAGGATTTGCATTTATCTTTGCGGAAGTCTCCATCCCTACCCCTTCAGTACCTTCCTCCGTCACACAAGCAGCACCCTGACCCCCTGTTTTCCCTCCAGTATTAGCATACTTACATTCCTCCTGCTGATGACCATACAGTCCGCAATTAATACATAAACCATGGAGCCCTTCATATTCTAAATCGTAGTCCGGCCCATCTAGACAAAAGCCCGACACGAGTTGCTTCCCAAGATCAACCAGAACGTAAATCCTAGCATAATGGCCTCTCAATTGATTAGACGTATTAATATCAACCTTCACAATCTCTCATATCCAATCACCAATCCAGGATAAAGCTTCCTTGTTATAGTATTCCAAAGATACACGAGGAAGCCTCACCCAGACAGCAACTCTATCAATCTTGGCACGTCCTGGGTTAAAGTGAGGCTCCCATGGTCTTATAGTCAAAGAATGATCAAAGATCATCCACGGGCCCCCAGTTAGAGCATTCACAAAATCTTCTTTATTTGAAAGTTTGCCCACAAAGTACCCATGCCCGATATTTATTAGACTGACTACACCGTTTTTTGCCCATAACGTCTGAAGAATTGATAGACACATTTTGTATCCTATACTCTTACCCAACAGCTTCACAATCACTGCTTTGTTCCATGCTCTATAGAGCTTCTTCTTCATTTTTTCAGAAAAGGAGAAAGAAGGATAGTTTCTACTTGGATCTTCAGTAATCTTACAAATTGGCTCACGATCATCTTCATCAGTATCAGCCTGATCTTTATCAACCCCCATATCTTCAAGCATCTCGTCTCCTTGAGTCGCACAAGCTTTATCATCACCTTTACCATTGATACCTTTGAGCTTCTCAGCAAAGGACTGTCCCTGTTGCCAAGAGGTTTGCTTCACATTCCCTAACTTTGGCCATTCATCATCTTCCATGACATTCAATCCACTTTTAGATTTCTTCGAGCTTCTACGGAATAGAACATCATCCTCCCGCGACGCGAGGAGGGACTGAGCAGAGGTTTTCTTAGAGACAACAATCGCCATTTTTTCGCACAATGTCTCTGTTATTTTATTTAGGAGTGTGTTCTGTTGGTAGCTATAGGAAGGGAACATAGATTGAGGGCCCATTTGGTACAGGGAAGATTTAAGGAGGAAAAGGAAGGGAAGGGAAGATTGAGAGGGAATTTAAAAATGTGAGTTGTTTGGTAAACTAGGGAATAGAACTTAAGTTAAGGGAAAATGAATTGTTTGGTATGAAGAATTGGATGTTGGTTAAGTGGGAAGGTGGGGTGAAATTCCTAAAATGCCCCTCTGTTCGTTTGGACGTTCGAACGTAAAATTTGACAGTGGCTTGAGGTTGACATCAGCAATTTCACAACCCTATAGACAGAAAACCAGACCACTAGAACACAGACAAAGACACATGTAGAAGAAGGAAATAGCTACTTGATACCCTATTGCAGTTGCCTCTCTCATTTAACATTTATTCACTCACCATAAAAGCAACAGGGCATCGGGGTTCGGCCATCATTACTGAGAGACGTTAACACACCAAACAATTAACCATACCCATCGGAACTTACATCTATTTTCCCCTGCGTTGAACTTTTGCTCCGCCTCCAACTGCGACTGTCGTCGATTTGAGGTTGACATCCTTCTTCGTTGTGCTCCTGCGTCGAAGCTCTTTAAAGTGGTCCACTTTGTACAAGGGCTTTTTTGTCCCTAAAATTCACTCTCCCAGGAACTTTTAACCATCCCGCCACTTATTGAGGGATTCAATTTTCCCACCTTTATGGGAAGATGGCGCATGGCGGGATTTCAACCTAACGAGAGAGCAGCGCGCCAAACGTATTTTTTCAGTGGGAGCCCGTCATCTTCCCATTCCTTCCCGTGAAATAAGCGTAACAAACAGGCCCTGAGGGAAAATGAGATGTTTAATGGAAGGAAAATGAAGAGGTGGTTGTGGGAAGAAAAGGTGAAATACCCAATATACCCCTAAAATTAAGTAATTGTAAAATTGCAGCCCACATTCGAATTTTAAACTCAAATTTGAATGTAAACTCACACACCCACAACATACTCACCTTTCCATGCTTCCTCTACAAAGGAATCAGTTTCCCTACCCATCCTTGGGATAGGTAGGGGAACCTCTTCCCATCTGGACCGTTCAGATGAGATCTGGACAGTCCAGATTTAATTTTTATTTTTTAAAAAATAATTATTTTAATAGATAAAGAATCTAAAATAAAGATAATTTTTCAACTAACATATTTCAAAATTGACAGTTAAAAAAAATCTAGACGGCCCAGATTTGGAAGAGCTCTCCCTACCTATCTTGAGATAGGTAGGGAAACTGGTTCCCTCTAAAAATGGAAGGATCCATGGTGGTTACTGTTACAAGAATGGTGATATCAGTGGCGGAGTCACACTAGTGCTTATGTGGGCAAGTGCAGACACAAAAATTTGAGAAAATATATATATTATGAAGGAACTTTGTGATAACTTGTCTGATTGGAGTAGTTGGTTATCACTTTACACTTCTACACCTAGAGGTCCCGAGTTCGAACGTCCTCTCTTCTATTTGTCCTTTTTTGTCAATTTCATTTTTCTCACTCACTGCTCTGCTCTCCAAATCGATCCCTGTCCTCCAAATCGTGCAGCCACGCCGCTCTCGTCTCTGTTCACCGCTGCTGCTCTCCAAATCTCTCACCCACGGCGCTCTCGGCTCCCAAAATTTCCCTCCGTTGAGTGCTTCCAGCTCCTCTATCGTTGCTTCTGGATTCTGTCTTCCAGCTCTTCCTTCTCGATTCTCAGCCAAGTTGAGTACTTTCTGAGGTAATTTTTGATTCTGTCTTTACTTCCTACTGGTGCATAGATCTGCTTCTCTGTCTTCTACCGTCGCCTTGTCCTGTATCTTTTGCTGATTTAGGCGTATTAGGGTTCGTTCACTCCGTTAGCTATGTCTTCCTATTAGGGTTCGTGTAGCTCGTTGCCTTCCACAATGATTTTGGGATTGTTTGGTGGCCGGTGCATTCAAATCCAACTATTGCCTTGAATTTTCTTTTCCTTTGTTGAATTCTGAATTTAGGATGAATTTGTTGCTGATTTTAGGAAGAATTTATTGCTGAATTTATGGTTTCTCGATTATGTTTTGCTGAATTTATGGCTGAATTCTGTTTTGCTGAATTTAGGAAGAATTTGTTGCTGAATTGGAATTTTGTTTGATCTCTTTTGGTTGGGTAGAGAAAGCTGTTGATGAAGGCCTGTCTCATGTGGATTCAGTGTACAGTGCCTCGAGCCACAGTAAGTGGTGCACATCATTTGAAATCTGCAATGTCACAGTCATCATCTGCTGCAAGCCACTACATGCTGTAGCTTGCTATCGATACTGTTGTCTGAGAAATTACAAGTTAGGCTCAATTTATGTCCACCAAACAATTGGGGAATTAGACTTGTAGACTTGTTTGAGGGGCTCCACAAGATAGTTAATGCCTATTGGCTTGGTGTAACCGGGGTATACTTTAGAATTTCTAAATGTTTCAACAAAACAGTAGTTCGCCCATCCCCAATTTCATCAAGCATTACATGCATTTGTTTAACATTGATATTTTTCCTGTTGTGATTTTTGTTTTCTTCCAATTTCAGACTACCAAGCGGACAGTTCCTTTCCTGTTTGTAAAGGGAGATGGTGTGATATTGGTTTCCCCACCACTGAGGACTGCGTGATGGGGACTGATGAACTGTAAGCATTATAAGCATTTGACACCATTGTGTGATAGTCCTTTACGCTTATAATGAGATTAGTTGCAATACTGTTATGTTTGTTACTGATTTCTATTAAACATGAGAATCTTGAAATGTACATGAACAAGCTTTCTTTTGGCGACGTGTAGAGCTAGCTTCACTTGTAATTGGCTTTCATGATTCTTAATGTGGTGCCATTCCTTTATAGCCTGTCACGTTTCAAAGACTGTCATGTGTGACTTGAAGATGGATATAGGAAAAACTGATGATTATCAAGCCTAATGGTAATCTTGTATTGTTTTGACCTTTTTAAATTAATTTTGCGGGTTTTGTAAGAAGTGAATGAATTTGGACTTGCAATTTATGACTTATTGGCGTATGTTCCAGTGTAGAGTTGTAATGCATTTGCGTTCTCATTGTTTTCCTTCCTCCTTTATGTAGGTGTTTGGTGTTGAACCTATTGAAAGTGTCGTGCTCTCTCGGTGGACAACTTTTGATGAGTTATAAGCATTTGTTATCTCCTTTGCTCCTTCATTGATATTTGACTTTTTTAATATCCTATCATATATGACAAACCATTATAATTTTTCCTTGCATGTTGCTTTGGAATTTGATTGTGTAACATCCGGGTATTCATGCCATGATTAGAGTATATTGTTCTATTTAAATTGATTTCCTCGGAAATACTTTTCAATTGAACCTCATTTATAGGTCTAAACTTTACGAATGAGTGAGTTGTCATTTATCCTTCTTAAAAAAAATTCGGGGGTCCCACCACTAATTGTGCACCCATAAACATTAAATCATGGCTCCGCCACTGGTTGATATTGCAAAGACCAAGAAAACTCCTTTCTCTGTCAAGGTGGGTCTTGGTCATATGCTTCGTGGCGGCATTATCGTGGACATTGTGAATGCTAAGCGACCTACAAGGTGCTTTTTGGTGGACCGGCGATCTTGCTCAGATGCTCTGTGGTGGGCCTTTCTCCCTCAAGGCAGCGTTGCTCGCATGAGCAACCTGCAACTCATAACGGAAATCAAGCAAGTGGTGACAGTCCATGTAGGTGTCGACAATGACAAGAACCAAGCAGGTCTTCACCGTCACCGACGACGAGAACCACATCAAATAGCCCAACTTCCATATTCCTTTTGCTAGTGGGTGTCGCAATCTGGGGGAAGCTCTCCAGCGAATTCTCAAAGGTGAGGCCAAGATTTGCAAAGGTAAATTTCATTTCTTCTTCTGGAGGACGAGAGTATTGTGAAGAAGAGAAGAGACCAAAATAGCTATTCGGATTAGAGGAGAAGTTGGAGCTTGATGATGAGGCTTTGAATCAATACTATATTCCTTTTCCTTTTCTCTTTTTTTTTTTTTGAGATTTTGGATTATGAATTTGTGTTGTCTTGCTGAGATTATTCTAATTATGTTTAGTTAGTTTGTTGTGTAACTAGAGAAGCTATGAACTTAGGGGTGGATTAAACCTTTTTCATTGTTTAGTTAAATTTAATATTAATTTTGGTTACTTAATCTTGTTTAGATTTATCTATTTAGTATCTAGTTATCATTGAATATGAATTTGAGCAATAGGATTTACTTTAAAGGAAATGATAATTAGGTTATGAGATTATGTAATATGGAATTAGAATACAATTTAATTTGCAAGTAGAATAGATATATACTTAATGGCCTCATATAATTGTTGAAGAGTGTGTTTGAGTTATCTTGCCTTTTAAATAATTGTTAGATATAACAATTTATATTTAAGATAAGTGGACCGACAAGCGCACTTACAGATATTTATACCCGAGATTAACAAAATTGACATGAAAGTTAATAAAATTAGTGAAAATAAGGTTTATGGAGTTAATATGAGATTAATAACTCTAGGTTGCTCTTTTGATAATTGTGGTAGCCAGTTTGTTTTAATTTGATTTTAATTTTCTTTTCACTTATTTGAATTCAATTTAGTTTGCTCAAAATAAACAAAAATGTGAAATCAATGCTCAACCAGGTTTAGGTACCGAGTTCTCATGAAAACGATTTTTTTCTCATCATTTTATTACTTGATATGATCCGTGCACTTGCAAATTTTTAGCTTATAAATTTCTTCCCCTATGACTTATTTAAAAAAAAAAAAAAAAGCCAAATATAGGTCGATTAAGTGCTCACTAGAACAAAGTATGCCAACACATAGTGGGATTTGGAGCATCTAATGTACCCTCTCTAATGTTTCTTGTGATGCCCCCAACCTCTTAAAAGTTTTTTCCTTTTTTTTTTTTTTCTTGTGATCATTAGATTATACATAAAATGAGTGATATTTTAATATCTTATGAACAAAAAAGGGTGAAGTTTTGATATATTTTTTTATAATTTTTCAAAGAAAACAATACTCTAAAAATGTGCAATAATTATTTATTTATTTGGAAAAATCATAAAAAAAATTACAACTTCACCAATTTTTGTCCATATGATATCAAAAGTCTCTCATTATATGTATAATCTAATGATCACAAGAAACAAAAACAAAACACTTGAAAAGTTTTATTTATATATATATATATATATATATATATATATATATATATATATAAAGCGCCAAATGTAGTGTAGTGGTATTTTGGTTGTCCTATGGTTACATACAGGGCGGACTCAGAAATTTATTGAAGGGGCATCATTGGTGGGGGGATTCAGGGGCAACACTCTCAATTTTTTTTTTTTAAGGAAAGTTTTAAATGCATTAAAAAATAAAAGAATATAAATAAGAAAAAAATATCAAAAAAATATTCATGAAATCAAGTGAACATTGATGATGTAATAAGAGAGGCAATTATTTTACAAACCTGTCATTTAGAAAAGCAAGCCTAAGTCTTTGTTAGAAATGCAGCTACATAAATTACAATGAAGAGTGGGCACTAATAAGTTTAAGTATATATATTTTAATAACAAAAGTATATTACAATAAAAATAATTACAATGTCATCATTCTAGACCTTATTTTTTGGAATTTCATCATAATTGCCTTATTATCAATGTTATCAAATATATATTTTTCAATATAAGGCACTAAACAATCATTTAACCATTCATCCTCATCTCGATTACGAAGTGCGATCTTGATGTATTAAGGTAAACATTTAATTTAAGGGTGACAATCATTCAAATACGTATTATTATTTTTTAAGAAAATCTCAAATCCAAAGAAGGCACTTGCCCCCTTTATAAAACATACAACGTGGGTCCGCCTATGGTTACACAGCTTATGGTTTTAAACCCCGCCCACGAGCATTTAGCTTGCCAACTCAAAATGTATGTATCAGGTCATTGGTATTTTTTTTTTTTCGATTAAAAAGTCACGAGCATTTAGAAAAGGGGGAAAAACACTATGTAGTAGTTTATGTAAAGATTTTGTTGGGTTAAAGTGCAAAACTATATATGAGATTTTCTTAAAAGTGCGTCCAACACTAAATATTTTTTTGAAAGGAAAAAGTAAGTATAAACTTTTAAAATAAGTGTAAAAATACACATCGACGTTAATGACCATTTGTTTTGTTTGAATTTTTTAGGGGTTAAGATATAAAAATACGTATGAGATTTTCTTAAAAGTACGCCCAATACCAAATATTTTTTTGAGAGACAAAAGCAACTATGTCTTCCAAAATAAGGGCAAAAATACATATTGACCATTATTTGACCATTAGTTTGAATTTTTTGACTGAAAATGATAACATGAAGGATGACGATGATGATTCAGAAACAACTTGAAATAATAATTTGCTGACTGGGCAAAGGAAATTAATTTCCACCTAACACTTTATCTCCATCTCATCACTTTATCTCCACCTAACCCTTTCTCTCATCTCCCAAACTCTTCCAAAAGAAGTGATGAGGTGGAGATAAAGAGTTAGGTGTAAATTATTTTTCCTTACCTAGATATCAAATTATTATTCAAAATTGGAGAAATACTTACATACTTTAATAATACAATGTCATCCGAACCCTATCCAATGAAAAAATAGCAACCTATATCATTTTAATTCTAGGTTGGCCGATACTCATATTAAAACATTCAAATGTTATCTTGTTCTTAAGGGAGAAAATCTTAATTTTTAAAAAACAAAACAAAATGATCACCAATTTTTTTTCGATGATTCATCAGCCAACTAGGATTAAAATGATCTGTGTTGTTATGTTTCTATTGGATAAAATTCAGATGATGTGATACTCTTAGAGTAAGTAAGTATTCTCTCCAAAAAAGAAAATTAATCATCTACATCATCCTCCATGCCACCAGCCATTTTCAGTCAAAGAATTTAAACAAGCAGTCAACTAATAGTCAATTTGTGTTTTGGGTAAAGATGCAAAAATACACACGCGCCAATAAAATCATTTAAAAGTCACAGCACCGTTAAATCTTGCTTAACGGTGTTAATTTTGGGGGTGGGACCCACACTATTTTCATAAAAATACCAAAATGCCCCTTTAAAAAAAAAAGGGAAACCCACCGGGCTTCTGTCGGAACAGGTTTCAAGCCAAAAAGACAAGGAACAGGGGAAGCCCTCCTAACCCGACGGCCATTATTCTGTGCATTCTTGGAGGAGTTTTGCCTTAAACCCAGATCTGATGCTGTCTGTTCATGTGATTTTGCAGCATACTCTCCTGTTTGTCTCTTGGGATAGACCTCGTGAGAACTGAGTAAAATTAAATGTTGATGGTGTTGTGTCCTTAAGATCCTCTCTCGCGGGTTGTGGGGGTGTCATGTGTAACTCCTATGCTGAGTGGATTGCTGGCTTTACCAAGAGTACTGGTTTATGTGATGCATACACGGCAGAAGAATGGGCGATTTTTGAGGGTTTAAATTTCGCTTGGGATTTTGGTGTCAAAAGGATTGTGTTGGAATCTAACACAAGTGAACTTGTCTCTAGGTGTTTAAACTTTGACCCGCATCCTAGAAGCCTTATATCTGTCCGTATTAATGAATTGTTGGGTAGGGACTGGTCGGTGTTTATACGACATATTCCTAGAGATTGTAATGGGATTGTAGATTCTCTTGCTAAGATTGGCCTGTCAAAATCTGTAATCCTTGGTGAGTGCTCTATGTTTTTAAGAGTTTGGGTAGATCAAGAGTGTTTGGGATTAATTTCCCTTATATTGTAATTTCTATGTTGTATTTTTCAGGCGTTTTGCCTTCCTTTATTATCAAAAAAGGGAAGAAAAAAAAAATCGAGGTCGAGGTGAGTAACGTAAACGAACTGACCCCCAAGCTCGATCTAATCTGAGCCCCCAAGTTTGGGGTTACATCGGTTTATCATGATTGATATCACCCTCAAGTGTCGTTCAAGCCTCAAACTTAATAAAAATCTGGAAAAGGCTCCCACAGATATTTAGAGTCGCCGAGATATTCAAAACTGGCTTTTGCAATTTGCCCTCAAGTGCGCACTTTCATTTTACATCTTGAAACTTCAAAATTAAGCATTGACCAAGCACAGGATATTTGGCAACTGGACAAACAGACATTTGTTAAACCCAGATCTTGCTTCAAAAGACCAGACATAGTGCAATTATAAGAGATTGAAGAGAAAATCAAATTATATGGAGCTCGTGTGTGTGTGTGTGTGTGTGTGTAATATCGACAAATAAAGCGTGTCAATCCCTTGATTTTCAAGGCCTTTGTTGACACTTGGATTTTCACTAACCTACAATTTCTTCCTATAATAATTTGTTCATTTTTCCAAAAGTTACAATTTTTGGAATTTCTTGTCATCATCCTCATTCTCAATTCTCATCACAATTCTTCTTTCTCAACCTGCAATTTCCACTGAGTCAAACGTAGAAGCTTGATCCCTCTTTCCCCATTATGCTTTGATTTCCATTACGATGAAGAAAGAAGGGAAGTGGCCATAAGGTGGGTTTGATTGATTAGGCTTTTCCTTTTCGTCATTCACTTCACATCCTCCATTTTCGATTTTTGTTCTAATTATTGTTCCCCTCGTCGGAGTTACAT
Organism: Acacia melanoxylon; assembly: GCA_019022615.1. Classification (NCBI taxonomy): domain Eukaryota; kingdom Viridiplantae; phylum Streptophyta; class Magnoliopsida; order Fabales; family Fabaceae; genus Acacia; species Acacia melanoxylon. The sequence continues at coordinate 7,644,156 of JAFJYJ010000007.1, read as the reverse complement.
TTAGGTTTCTCTCTCCTCAAATCCACCACCACCACGCTCACATTGTTCGTACTATGCCGAGCCAAAGCTAGCTTAGTCAACAGAATGGATGTGTCCGAGCACGCCTTGTCCGACCCATCCGCGGTGGAGCACACTGCCAAATCACTTCCCGGAGATCCCTGCGGAGACGACGGTTTCTGCACCTTCAGGCACATCCGCACCACCCCGCATGCCGTATCGTTTGACACCACGATGATCTTGTCCGGTGTAACGACGGCAACAACTGCGGTAGATCCGACGGCTTCGCAATGAGGTGTCTGAAGCTCGCACCTGCAAGTGGAGCTCTGGTTCCTCTGGCTCCAGTTCTGTACCTCCTCGTCCATGCGAGCAAAACTCTGTTCCATCGTAGACTTCCATTCCAAATCCTCTCGTGCTCCACTGACCTCTTCCTTCACAATCTCATGCAGCCTTTCCTTACAGATCGTCGCAACCGGTACAAATAAACGAAACCAAGCTGAGAACCAGATGGAACGAACTATTGAAACAACAAGAGCCAGTCAATTTTTCGACGGATCAAAGTATTTACATGAGAGCAACCGTGGCCGTCGAACATACCAAAGTAGTGAAGTTCTTTCCGATTTTGACCCTGTTCTTGGCAGAACGAAGGACGAACTAAAACCGCATCTTCCATATCCCTCCTTCTACCACAAACCGATGTAACCCCAAACTTGTGGGGCTCAGATCAGATCGAGCTTGGGGGTCAGTTCGTTTACGTTACTCGCCTCGACCTCAATTCTGCTTCCCCAGTTCTTTCCAGCTTGAAACCTATTCCGGACAGAAGGCCTTGCGTTTTGGGGGAGGGGGTGTCTTTTTTTTTTGGGAAAATTACATGAAGGTTCCAAGGAACCAAAATAATTACAAAAAAATCCCTTAAAATCACCAAATTACACAGAAGTCCCAAGGAACTTTTTTTATATTATTTGTATGAAAAACAAATCCAGGTTTTTAAATGTTGTTGTAGATATAGCTTTTTCTATTGTAAATATATCTTTTTCTCATTGTAAATGGTCAAATTTTAATTTTTTTTTAGTAAATATAAGATTTCCTGTTGTAAATATAATCTTTTTCTGTTGTAAATGACATTTCTTCGTTCAAAATCCAGGTGTTTAAATATTGTTGTAAATGTGGTTTTTTCTGTTGTAAATGGCCATATTTTAAATTTTGTTGTAAATATAACATTTTTCTTTGTAAATGACATTTCTACATTCAAAATTTAGGTGTTTAAATGTGTTGTAAATATGGTTTTTTATGTTGTAAATTGCCAAATTTTAAATTTTGTTATAAATATAGCATTTCTTGTTGTAAATCTATGTTTTTTCTGTTGTTAATACAAATAATATCAAAAAAGTCCCTTGGGACTTCGTAATTTGGTGCTTTTAAGGGACTTGTTTGTAATTATTTTTGTTCCTTGGGACCTGCATGTAATTTCCCTTTTTTCCTTAAATTCATTTCGGTATTTCCATCAAAATAGTGGGGTCCCACCTCCAAACTTAACACCGTTTAGACAAGATCTAATGACTTTTGCACCAATTTTATAACCACAAGTGTATTTTTGCACATAAAAAAAAGTATTTGGTGTTAGACGCTCCTCATGATAAAACACATGTGTATTTTTGCACCTTTACCCTTGTATTTCTACACTTATTTTGAAAGTTTATAGTTACTTTTACCCCTAAAAAAATATTTATACTTGGATGCACTTTTTAAAAAATCTTATGTATATTTTTACACTTTAACCCCTTTTTTAAAAAAAAAAAAAAAAATTTATATAAAGATTTTTTATATTATAAATATTGTACTTAGTTCATGTCAAGTTCTATGATTAAACTATGAGTTCAATCACACTTATAATTTTAAACCGTTTGTGCTCTCTCCTTTAAATTTTAAGAAAGAGAAAATTAGTATGAGGTCACAAAGAAGTAAAGTAAATACCAAATAGTTCTACAAGTGAGCATCAGCACAGTGTCACGTACAGAAAATGATATGTTTATACTTCTCACTTGATATTTGTTATTAGTGTTATAAAACTGAAGAAAATGTAAAGAAAAGTAGAGAGAAGTCAAGAGAGAAATTCTAGAGAGATGGAGGAATTCTCATTTCAAGTGTATTCAAAATGTTTACACAAGACCTCTATTTATAGACCTTTAAGGGTTACTATGCAATGGACATCCACATAATACATATATTTATAACACTCTCCCTTGGATGTCCATTATGAATATGCCTCATTAAAAACTTTAACTAGGAAAACCCAAGTGATAAAACCTAGCTAAAGAAAAGAGTACATTATCCATTGATACACTTTCTTATATTGCCTCATTAAAAACCTTTCTAGGAAAACCCAAAGGACAAAAAACCTAGATAAGGAAAAAGAGTACAACGTGTATCGACGCTCCCCCTCTTAATTACATCAAATTTTCTTAATGTTGCCTCATTAAAAACCTTTCTAGGAAAACCTAGTGGGACAAAACCTAGATAAGGGAAAAAGAGTGCAGCGTACATCAACTTGCCTTTCTAAATTACATCAGATTTACTCCCCCTGATGACTACATTACTCATAATGTCTTTGTGTTGGTGAAGAATTATTTCATGTTAATAAACATGATAGTACCCTTCTTCAACTTCTTTTGCTTGAGGTCGAAATTATTCTTTATCCACCTGCAAATAATTTAAGTATATAATGGATATGACCTATCCATATAAAATCAATCTAGGACCTCCTTTGTATAAACAAAAGATCTAATTCTTTAGGTATTAAATCTGTAATCTAATACAGAATTTCGTTCTTCTCAAGTCCTTTATTTCAAATTCTATCTTAAAACAATTAATTGCCTTATTGAAGCTCTTCAGCGTTTCAATAATGTTGATATCATCAACATAAATTGCAATTAAAAGATTCACTTCAAGATCTTTTTATAAAGATGCATGTGCATATTGATTCACTTTCTTTATACCCTTCTTTCAACATATATCTTGAGAAGATTATACCATTGTGTCCTAATTGATTTAAGTCATACATAGACTTTTCCCCTTTATTGTTCTCAATAACTTGAATTAGATGCTTTTAGCATCCTAAGTCCTTCGGGACTCGTGCTTCCGGCACGTACATTAAGTCATTCGGGGACATGCTTTCCGCACATTAAGTCTTTTCGGGACATGTGCTTTCCGCACATTAAGTCTTTCTAGGAGATGTGCTTCTGGCACCTTAAGTCCTTCGGGGACATGTGCTTCTGGCACCTTAAGTCCTTTCTTACCACATTAAGTCCTTTAAGGACATGTGCTACTAGTACTTTTTGATTCTTTGAAGATTCTTCTGTAATCTTCATGATTTAGTAAGCCTTATGCATAGGCTATATAACAATATCTAATAGACGCATAATTTTCTTTCTTTCATAAACTACCAGATTAATAAAATATTGTATCCACCACAAAATCACATCATAATCATATTTAACCTTGTGTTTATTGTTTATTTTCACATAAACATTCAAATATCCCAATTTGGACTTCTGGTCCATAACTATCATAATATGATTATAATTGCGTCATTTTCAATTTCACTTATCCTCTTGGCCAATCATCTATATGTCAACTTCTTGTGACATATCTTTATATAATATCCTCATTTGATCACGTGATATCATCTTTCAAAATTGTTGTCGACAACTTTATCTTTTCGGTTCTATTTTTCCAATTCGACATAACTTATCAATATAATTCAGGTACATTCGAACCTCTCTTGAGGTTTTTACAATTAGTTATGTCACGATACTCTTCTGGAGTATCTACCTCCTTAATATGATCATCTTAATTATTGCTCCAATTTGTTCATAAAATCTATATTTGGAACCGAATAGTTTCTCATGCTTCGGGCATGCAACATTCATATTTATACAGATTGGAGCATTTTCAGCTGGAGTATGAGATTTAATAAATCTCATTTGGGTCAGTAATATTATCTGGCAAATAATTCATGAATGCATAATCTGATGAACTTCTGGTTCATACTACCTTTTTTGAGGATATATACTTTGCTATAATGCATTCCATGTATTCACTTTTCCAGCTATCCAATTTCTCCCCCTCATGGTAAGAAAACAATATCAAACGTCAATTGACTAATCATGCAGTATAAGTCTCCTAAATCAATTTGTTTCCTTTAGAAACATCTTTCTGTTTCATATAGAGACAAACAAGAAATAGAAGGTACTTATACAACATTTATCTCAAATTTCTTTCTATATCCATCTATGTGCATTGTGGTGGATTTATAATCATTGCACATTCAACCATTTTAAGATGAAAATTTGTCTGACTTCTGACCAAAAGTCAATTTTACCGGGAGAATTTTGTTGGCTTATATAAATGTTGCTATATAATATAAAATATACCAACATAAAATTTTGTTATCATAAGCATTCATCCAGCTTATTTATGGAGGCTTTAATTATGATTCTTAAATCATATCATCTGGAAATTGCGCGCTTAATTTATTCATATATCAACATTATTGCAAACTTCATATTGCAATCTCTTTTGCAAACTTCATGTTGCAATTATTTCTGCAAACTTCATGTTGCAAGCAAATAATCTCATATGTAACCATCTTATAGATGCATCTATCAAATTTCTCATATCATTGTATGGTTTACATGCTATTTCAATGGGCCCATATAAATGCTTGATATATTTTCAGAGATCCATTACCAATTATGACCTATAATATTCTCATAGTCATTTATTTTTTAGAACAAACAGCAATTCACGAAGAATTTTCTGATTCTTCAATGGATGTCAATACAAAATCTTATTTGTATTATATATGACTTTGGATGATCAAACAAGTCATGCCAACAAATAGTAAACTTCTAGTTTACTGTAACATATATCTCAACTCAGTAAACTTCTGATTTAATGTAATATTATGATTTTAAATCATAATTTATTATCTATTTTCGGGAGATCATATTTGTCAATGTGTGGAAAGTATATGAGTATCACACTTGTATTGCTAACAATCTCCCCCTCAAGTGTGAGACAGAACTTTCACCTTAAAATTCAAGGACTTTGTCCTTCATAAAACAAGCTTAATGTATGAAGTATAACTCTTCAAAATTTCACTCACACTTGTATTCTAGAAATCTCCCCCTCAAGTCTGAGTGCTTTAAAAATACTTCACATACATTAATGGATTTCAATCCAAATGTGGGTTTTCATATTCAAATTAATTTATCATCAAAAGATATTTATACCCACCATATATTCTCATCCTCCATTAAGAACCATATTAGTGCATTATAATAGTGCTACAGGCACTTCTGCACACCCAACGGAAAAATATCTCAAATATCTCCTCCTTGTATCTGCTCTAGAAAAATGAAAACCCATGTTCAATTTTTCTTGGTCATGAATTGTAATATATGTTTACACATCAAGATATGAATTCTCATATCATTATTAATCACATGACCTAACTGGTCATACTATAAACTTCTGGTTTATATATACAAATTTGGCATTATTATTTGTAAACTTCTTGTTTACAATTGCATATGGTTCAATACTTTTCTGTATGATATTTATTTCTGCAGATATCTTTGAAACTCAATAAGTTTCTTTCATTTTTGGTAAAATAAAATGCATATTCAATGCATAATTTTGTCCTTTCAGGTAACAAAATATTAGCTCTTCTGGAGCCTTAAATAAAATTTATACTTTCATAACTCTTCCGGAGTCTCAAATTTATACTACCAAATATAGTCTGAACATTGGTCTTTCAAATGAAGTGGGCAAACTATGCTAATTAGTCTCCAAGACTATTAGCCTTTAGAATTATTACTCATGTGGCATAATTTCTATGCAAGTTGATACATATACGTTCGTGGTCTTTATATATAATAATTTATAAAACTTTCTTGCCATGTCATTTCTTTAAACCAATATTATTCTTTTATAAAAGAACAATTCTTAAATTGATAAACTTCTTATCATTATAAATTTATGGCAACATTAAAAATAACATTAAAAATAATCAAACTTCTTACCATCAAATTATAATATTATGGCAATAAAAATAATAAAATATCAAGCCATAAACTCATAAACCCTTTTTTTTCATCTATTTTTTTATAAATAGTAAAATAATATGCAAATAAAATAATATTAACATGTGAGTCCCGCATCAATTTTTTTTTCTCTACAACCGTTCCTTCACGTGGGAAAGTTAGAAATTTTTGTTTGGGGAAAATTACATAACATGACCCCAAATTCTATGAATATTATTTTACTACCATGTAAAATTATAAAATAATACCCCAATTATTTAAAATTCTAAATTGGTCTAAATTTCTGAAAATCAACGCCTCATACTTTTGAAATTGATTTTGAGGCTGATTTACATATAATACTTATCTTATCGATAGTTTATATCAATATTTGACCTTTAACAAATATAATTTGATGGCATACAATAAATACAAAAATCATGACCCTTGCCACCACAACAATAACATGAATTTCTGTCATGTTTGTTAAACCCATTATCACTTTGTATGGTTTTTATCAATAATCTTTCCTCACTTTCGGTGAGAATTTGAACCACCATAAATAAAACTATGTCCATATGTAAACATATTTACACACATATCCACAACCACAATTAAATTCATTGATTACTACATTCACTTCTGGGATGGAGTCGAGCCTGTTAGAGGAAATTCATGATCCTTAAAACAAAACTCACTGTTTTGTTTGATCATATAAATACAAGAAATTAATTCAAAATATTTCTTGATTCCTTCACAATATTGCTACTTCATGAGCAAATTGAATATTCTCATTTATAATAAACTTTTAGAAGAACAACCATCTTCCAAATGGTCATACAATCCCATTAATTTGTCCTAAAGAACAAAAGAATCTATTAATGACAAATATTCAATTTTGAGACATTTATACAACTTGATGGCATACAAAAATCATAGATCATGCCTTGTCTCATATCTTCAGCAAATTTGTCTCTTTGGCTTCATGCCAATTTATCTCTTAATATCAAGCCAAATTATCATTTGACTTCGCGCCATATTGTGCCTTCTCTTGGCTTCTTACCAATATATGTCTTCTTGGCCAAATTATGATCTTCTGGCTACTTGCCACTTTATATCCTCATTTGGCTTCTGGCCAATTTTTGTCATATATCTCAATGCCATTTTTCTCTTCAAGAGAAATTAAATCAAAATGGCTTCCAACTGTTTATCTTCAGGATAAACAAAGGTTTCTGGCCATTATATATGACGTCTGATCATATAATAAGAAATATATTATTAATAATAATAATGAAAATATAAATAAAAGTAAATGCTTAATTTAAATAGCATAAAGTAAATGCTTAATTTAAATAGCATAAAAATAAATACTTAATATTAAATCAAGACTTACGGTTAGGAGGTTTAACCCCAAGTAGGTGTCGAAATTAAAATATAAATAAATAAACATAAATATGTTAGCAGCAATAAAATAAATGTTGAATCATAAATATGTTAGCGGCAATAAAAGTAAATAATGAATCATAAATATGTTAGCAGCAATATAAGTAAATGCTGAATTATTAATATGTTAGCAGTAATTTAAAAATAAAATATTAAATTAAAATAATAAAATATTAATATATATAAATACGCGTAATTATTGTGCAATCAATGTGCAATTTACTATGCAAATAGTAATATAATATAATAATAAATAGTAATTATAATAATATAATATTAAAAACATATGGGTCCCGCGCAAATTTTTCAAACCATCGACGTTTTTTTTTTAATTTACTATTTAAATAGTAATTATAATAATTAAATATTAAAAACATGTGGGACCCACAGAAAAAAAAATCAACCATTGTTCTTCTTCTTCCTCGCCTCCGCAACCTTCGTTCTTCTTCCTTTCATTTACAACATCATATTACTTAAATCAACCTTCTAAACTTAATAGAAAACATACCTTTGTGAAAAGAAATCATTTTCACCGATCCAAAATCAATCTTTCAGCTTGAAAAGCCTCCTTTTGAGCGATTTGAAAAACTTCTTCTTCTACCAGGAAAGATGAACCACGGTGATGATGAACGATGTTAGTGAGGCTCAGTTGATTAGAGCCTCACATCTTGATAACATGTTATAAACCGAAGAAAATGTAAAGAAAAGTAGAGAGAAGTCAAGAGAGAAAATTCTGCAGAGATGGAGGAATTCTCATTTCAAGTGTATTCAAAATGTTACACAAGACCTCTATTTATAGGCCTTCAGGGTTACTATGCATCGATGGACATCCACATAATACATATATTTATAACAATTTGGATTTTTTTTTTTCTTTTTTTGTGTGATTACATTCATTCTTTTTTTCACTTTACAACGATTCTTAAAATAGGGTTAAGGGCACTTTTGCCTAAAGAGTTATCTTTTGTCTCAAAATGCTTTTGAAGGGTAATTTTACCTTGGAAGTGTCAAAAAGGCATATTACCCTAGCTGTTATCTTAGTTAATTTTGACCAAATATGTTAAGCTAACATGTCATCCATGTCATTTTTGTTAAGGTGCAAATTTGCCCCTCAAGTTTTAAATCTAACTTTGAATAAAAATGAAGTAGATAACACATGAACTTTTAGGACAAATTTGCACATTGACAAAAAAAAAAAAAAATTAAGGCAAATAACATATATAATTATCACCAAGATATTTGATTAACTAACAATCAAAATTAACTGAGATAAAAGCTACAGTAAAATTACCTTTTAAAAAACTTCCAGAACAAAATTGTCTTTCGGTGACAATTTCAATGGCAAAATTTCCTTGACCCGAAAAAGAAATTTGTATAGTCTAAGATGCTCATCAATCATCACTTGGAAAGGTACTTTTGTTCATACCAATAACATTCACAAAAATATAGCATCCCAAACAAGGATTACATTTCAATGAGTAGATTGGCTTGTGTGAAATATTCCAGAAATTGAAGGAAAACTAGCTTCTGGAAAGTTAAAACCGAATATGACGCAGTTTTTGCAAATTGCCGAAATTGATTCACAATTATAAAGATATCTGACTTTCCATTGTTCAGCCCTGTTCAGACCAAGTTTTGTGCGCAGCTATCTGCTGATAACAAAATTCATGATATTTGCCGTTAAACTATATAGTATATACAAAATACGTGGAAAACAATTTTCTTTTCTAGAATATTTAAATATTTTGGTCACGCTCGTATTAAAGAACCCAAAAATAATAGACAGCTCAAAAACTGCTTCAATTTTAATGATAAATAAAACTTGGTTTGTATCTTTGAAATATAGAAAGGATGAACTAAGCATAATCAAGGTACTCCATTTTCTTTCATAGTTTAAAGCGAAGATTAAGTTATTCAGGGAACATAATACATTATCCCAATACAAACTTTACACACTACAAATTACATCAAATTAAAAAGAAACTTGTCACTTTTCACCACAACCCACAGCCTTAAAAGGCATTTGATGTGAAGCATCGTCAATAGGGAACCAAGTCCTTTATTAAACTGCTATTCTATGGTTTTACCTAAATCCAGAAGCTGCTGCCTGTGAAGGGCCACCAGCTTGATTTCTCATAGCTCTTGATTTAGGAAGCAATTCATCATAATTCTGATGCAAAAAAGTTATGATAAGTAAATTATGCCGTGTAGATTTAGAGCATAAACATGAATAGTTACGAAAACTTACCCGCTTCTCAACCTTTTTACGCCCTTTATTGATGATCCTGTCTGCAATTCCAAAATCAATCGCTTCTTGAGCATCAAAAAATTTAGGCGACTGGATTTCTTTGGCAAGTTCTTCTTTAGATTTCCCGATTCCTTTCTCTAGCAGCTCGAGGTAATAGTCGGTGTTTACTTCTAGCTCTTTCGCCTGCGGACATTTTATCACATAATCATTAATCAACAATGTGCTCATTAATAATAACAATGGGAGACAGGCAGAAAAGCCAGACATAGAAAAGCAGTACCCTAATCCACATATCTGTAGAAGCACCACTTGATCCGGCGTCTCTTGGGAGATAGAGTTTTGCTGCAATACATAACAGTTGGTAAGCCAAGCGACAGTAAGAGAAGAGCATTGCATGTGACCAAACTCAAAATCAATACAAAAAAAATACAATATTATTGTTTTTGAATACCGTTCCAAATATTGGTAGGAAAACAACCGTATTTTGTTATGACCTCTCTTAAGTACAGCTTTCCCCAGCCTCAAGAATATTATTATAAGCTATTGAGGAACAAACACTTGAAAAAAGGAAATATGTTTGTAACACACATGTCAGAAGCTTTTATAAAACACTAAACTACACTAATGACATGCTTCAAATTTTGTGGTGTCACCATGTGTTCATGTCAGTTCACATCCCGTTTCCATGTCCAATCTTGCTGGTTAATACAAACAACGGAGAAGAAATAGCTGATCAGCCAGAGAGGATGGCTTTGCATGCAATTCAATTGTAACTTAACATCAACACTTCTTTATTCCACATTCACATTTCATGATGCTAGCAAGAGTTCTATAACTACAATTGATGCCAAAGTTGAAGAGTCCAAAGAATCTAAAACTTCCAAGATGTCAGATTTAATTGCGTCTTTTCATTCCATTGTCTCCCAGAAAACATGTCAAAGCCACTGCAGAACTAGAATTTTCATAACCAAAGGAGGACCGGTTATCATTTGATTCAGGAATTCCATAACAAGCCACAAAATGGCTTATTGTTAAAATATAATTTAAAATAGTGGATTCCATAACAAGCCACAAAATGGCTTATTGTTAAAATATAATTTTGTTAGAATCATAAACACTCTCAATGCTATATTTTATTCATAGGAAAGGATTACAGTTATATTGATATGTAAACTGTAAATAAATATATTAGTTAGTTAATTAGGGAGTTAGTTGAATTGGTTAATAAAGAGTTAGTTAGTAGTTAGTTGTTATTACTGTTGGGAATTAGTTAGGAACTGCTTATGGAAGTCTAAGGCTATATCCTATCTTATATAAGGAAAGCCTAGACTATTGTAAAAGGGGTCTTGAATAATGAATGAAAACATGCAGTAGTTGTAGCTCTGCGTCTCTCCTCTCTTGTTTATCTTCTCAACCCCTCTGTTTTCTGCCTCTTAACCCTCTGATTTCTTATTCCCAATTCCTCTATTCTTCTGTAATTTCTACAACCAGTGTATCATATATAAGCTCTAGGAGAGATATCAAAGGCAAGATTAAAGGGATTACAACATAAAGGACTGATTACAATCAGTCAGAAATCTTCCTAAACTAATACAACTATAATCAAGGGATATGATAGAGCTAGGGTCATGGGATGAGATAGAGCTAGGATCATGGCTAGTATCATGGGTAATAATCTGATTTCCAACACTCCCCCTCAAGCTGGAGAGTATATGTTGTTGATTATTCCCAGCTTGCCTCGAAATCCTTCAAACTTCGTTCTGCCTGCTTCAATATTCAAAATTGTTAGGCCTGTACTTCTTAAGTCTCAAGGGCCCCATATTTTTGTTTTGGGCTTGTACTCCTTTTTGAGTCTCAGAGGTCCCATATTTTTGTTTTGGGCTTGTACTCCTTTTTGAGTCTCAGAGGTCCCATATTGCGTAGCAGAATACGTCCAAAAGGATCTCGTGTCCCATTCTCTAGAAGTCCCAATCGTCCTCTTCCCTTGTAAATCTGGATTGTACCAGATTCACCCTGATTCTGGTTTTCCGACAGTGAGGTCAAGCTCGTCCGATGGTGGTGGCAATCTATGTTGCTCTGCTTCTCCTACCGAATCTGGAATGCTCCTTTCCTCTTTCCGGAACACTCGCCGGAATTTGGGAATCTCGCCGGTATCTGGGAATTTTGCCGGAAACTATTGACACTGGGTTTGACACAATCAGACGACGATGGTGAAAGTGGGTGTCTCCCGGCGCTGTGTAACTCACCGCCTCTCTGAAATTCTGAACAGAGCAGCAAGTCACCAGCGCAGAACTGTTAATTTGCTTTAGGAATTAATCCCGCTTTGATACCATGTTGAATTTAGAGGGATAAAACTCACTCTATTAAACTCTGTAAATAAAAGAGAGTACATAGGAGCCTTTATATAGGCAGATAGAAGAGAAACTTAGGGACTAAGATAAATTACAATAAAGGCTAATAATGCTGATATAATTAGGATCCTATAATCAAGGAGGACAATAATCAAGGGATCCTAATAATAAAGTTGATTTATTTCCTAATATTCTAACACTCCCCCTCAAGCTGAAGAGTATATGTCGATCATACCCAGCTTGCCTCGAAATCCTTCAAACTTTGTTTTGTCTGCTTCAATCTTCAAAATCTTTAGGCTTGTACTTCTTGAGTCTCAGCGGCCTATTTATTTTTGTCTGGGCTTGTACTCTTCTTGAGTCTCAGTGGCCCATTTATTTTGTTTGGGTTTGTACTCCTTTTTAAGTCTCAGAGGTCCCATATTTGTTTGGGCTTGTACTAATTTTTGGAGTCTCAGGTCCCATATTGAGTAGCAAAACTTGCCTAGAAGAATCTCGAGTCCCTCAATTTGACAAATAACAGATTGGTCTTAATAGCAACCATAACCATTTAGGTCAGATTGACTTGTTCCTCTCGTGACTTCTACATCTCTCTTATGCGTCGCACTTGTCTTCTTTTTCTTCACAGCGCCACGGATGAGAACAGATCGGATCCTTCTTCTTCTTCACCGGACACACCTTCTTCATCTTCTCCTTCTCCTTTGATCTGCAACAATGGCGAGGAAGGGACGATGGAGCACGGAGGAGAAGGTGCTGATGCAGTAGTGAAAACGCGTCTCTCCGGTCTGTCTTGAGTCGCGGCTCCGATGAACACGTGACGGCCTCAAGCTTCTCGATGGAGGTTCGATCTGGTTTAAACTCGATTGCTGCTGATTGTTCGATCTCGCCGACGATCGTGGGCTGATTCTGGTTTTCCAGCAATGAGGTCAAACTTGAATAATGAATGAAAATATGGACTGCTCCTTTCCTCTTTCCATAACACTCACCAGAATTTGGGAATCTCCCCGGTATCTGGGAATTTCGCTGGAAACTGCTGACACTAGGTCTGAAAAACGGAGAACCCAGGGAGCGCTGAGACAAGGACGATGGAGATTGCAGCGACGGTTTAACAACGAATGAATCTTTGCTCAGCTTTGGACAAAAGGTGACGAGATGACGAACTAAAATCACAAAACGACTAGCTGACACAATAGATGACGATGGTGAAAGTGGGTGTCTCCCGGCGCTTTGTAACTCACTACCTCTCTGAAATTCTAAACAGAGCAATGAGTCACCAGCGCCGGAAAATCAACGCAGAACTGTTAATTTGCTTCAGGAATTAATCCGCTCTGATACCATGTTAGAATCATAAACACTCTCAATGCTATATTTTATTCATAGGAAAGGATTACAGTTATATAAGCTCTAGGAGAGATATCAAAGGCAAGATTAAAGGGATTACAACATAAAGGACTGATTACAATCGGTCAGAAATCTTTCCTAAACTAGTACAACTATAATCAAGGGATATGATAGAGCTAGGATCATGGGATGAGATAGAGCTAGAATCATGGCTAGTATAATGGGTAATAATCTGATTTCCAACAAATTTAAAATAGTGGATTCCATAATCACAGATGACAATCCATAAGAATATTCTGAAGGCTCTAAAAGACAGCAAATTTTCCAGAGGTTACAAAAAAAAAGTCATGGCAATTAAGTGCAAGTGATCACATAAAAATTTCAAGACTTTAAAGAGCGCCATACTAAATGCATTTGGCCAAATTGTACGATGGCCCTTTGCTCCAAGTGACAGAAGCATTGCTGCTTGACCATATGCTTTTCCCAGATTCATAGTATGGACTTCTGTTTTCATAAACTTCAGGTAGATCATATACAAAAGAGATGAGTTAGAAGGCAGAGATTAAAGAGATAAACCAAAATAAAGCCACAAGTGGGGTATTCAAGTGACATGTGGTTCAATAAAAAACAACTTACTCCCATTGCATCCGCTATTGCATATGCCTCAGTTTCTGCTCCGACAATCTTTCTGTTTTCATCCTAAAAAAAATAATGAAAATCCACTTACGCAATTAACATTTTAAGCATTTCGCCAAAAAAAAAATCAAAGAAGGAAAAATTCTAGACATGAAAACAACGACTCCTGCTTTACCTGAGTTCCAGTTGAATTAATATATAAATACATTGGTTTGGAAGGGTCATCATAATCCAACCACAGAAATTCAGCAATTAGAAGTTCTGTTACTTCTGGTGTTATCTGCAAAAATCAGAAAGAGGAATTTCAAGATGAATGAGCTAAATATTAGTGCATATATCTAGACAGATAGAGGTGGGGGAGGACAGTGAGAGTATTAAGAATTAACTGACGGGCTTATGAACAACAGACCATGTTAAAATAAGGGACACCAAAATGGCTTACCGGCATACCCAGATAGACTATTCTGGCATCCAAGAGCAAAGAAGGCAAATCTGGCGGGTCACTTTTAGGTCTTCCATGTACCCCGGCTCCTCCTATATACATACTAGCACTCATACTGCACCGCGCAGTGCCCTGATCTCCCATGCCAGAAAGACTCCACATCCCTCCATTATCCAAATAGTTTTTAGCAGAGGAGATGCTTTCCTGTCACAATGGTTAAAATTAAGAAACTTGGGGGACAACTGAATCCATCAACGATATAAAAAAAAAATTAAATAAATAAATTTTAAAAAAATGGGGACAAGACAAAATCAACATCTGGTAAGCTATAACTAGATTGACAATACTCCTAATTTTTCGTTACAACATCATAGCAATTTAGATGATAGCAAGAGCAAGCACATAATGAAAAGTTGTAAACCTCTGTAACAGTTTCAGTCTGCCTCTGGACAGGGTTATCTACTGTCATGAACATGTCAATTTGTGATGGGGTGAGACCATATAGTTGTTGAGGTACATTCTTGTAATTGTCCATCACTACATAAAGGGAAGATAGAGGTCAAAGTCAGACACCTAATTTCTTTTCTTTTCAAACAAGCTTAAACTTGAACATTTTCAAGATTTTAGAAAAGAAGACTAGCTACCCATAATTTTATGGAGAAAGAATTAACTTCAGCTGGCAATAAAAATCTAGGGACAAAATGAGGATAATGATAAACGTCCATACAGCTAGGTTCCATGCCTTTACTTTAGTTCCAAACACATGACTAGCTCACATAAAAAAGAAACCCATTGCACATGGACTCTATAGTTGCTAATCACATATATGAAATGCGCGTGTGTGTGTGATTTCAGTTTCTTCTGTTCATTTACATGCTACCCTAAAAAAAGATAAGTGCTATAGGGTTTTCCTATTTTACAGGCGATACAATTTATACAATACAAAAGAAGATTAAACAAAATATGCGAGTCATGGTTGAATTAAAGTATGGGTTCTTAAGAGAATACAGAAAGGCGCAATAACTCACATCCATCCTTGAGATTTTCTTCCCTGAATTGCTTGGGGATATGACTGAACGACATGGCTGAAGGAGACCTAAAACCCCTTACAGAGACCCTTTGCATCGCGCGCGAGGGGCCACGAGACGAAAACTTAGTTCCATGGAGGAAAGAGGATTTAGAAGTAGAGTTGTCGATAAGGGGAAGGGGAGAAGCAGAGAGTGTGTAGCACAAAGAAGAAGCCATGGGTTGAAAGACAAAAAGAGACACACAGGGTGAGGATATTCTGGTTCCTTGGACTCTGGCGGAGAAGAAGGCTATAGCTTTCGTTGGAACGGCAAAGTGGGGGTGAGGCCCGAGCGAGGGGTAGCACAAGTTCCTACGGTCAATTTGCCGACTGTGATACACGGCTCACCGGGTCGGGTACGGAATGTCCATCATATGTTCAGTATATCTTACCTAGTGTCAAAACGGGCTGACGTTAATGGGCTAGGGCTTAGAAAGTCAAAACCCGTATGCTAAAACCATCATACTCCTCCTATCCTAATTATAGGACATATTTAACCGATTTTGGAGAGATTAAGGAGAGAGTTAAATTAGTTAATTTTACTCATTTTCCTAAAATGCCCTCATATAAATTTAAAATGACATGAGTAAAATTAAATTAACAACCCCTACTACTTCTCCAACTTAAAATTTTTCTTTTTACACGCTTTCTAATTAAATAATGGTTTTGTTATATATACATATATATATGCATATATATATGTATATTATGCACGCACACATATATGTGTTTGTACATATATTTACACACACACATATATAGACACACACATAAACACACACATATTTATATATATCTGTATACACGCACACACATATATTGACAAACACACACAAAGATATACATATATGTACACACACATAGATATACAAATATACATATATGTATAAACACACACACATTTATATATATATGTACACACAAACATATATATTGAAAAACACACAAAAGATATACATATATGTACACACACATAGATACACAAATATATATATGTATATGTATAAACACACACACACATGTGTGTGTGTAAATGCGTGTATATATATATGTGTGTGTGTGTGTGTGTGTGTGTGTGTTGAAAAATTAATGTCAGCTGGTTGATAAATAAATTAAAATTCAACAATTTAAAAGTTTTACTTACTTGTAAGAGTTTACGTATCAACATACATACGCTCACCAAAAATCAAATACACTTGAGATAATAAAATATGGGTATTTTAGGAAGAAATTGACAAAAATTAAAATGTTGTCTTATAATTAGGACCAAAATCAACTCTCAAATATTGTCTTATAATTAGGACCGGAGGGAGTATTATTTTTTATAATTTTATTAAATTATAGTACCTACTAAAATTTATAATTCAAGTCATATATATTAATAAAATAAAGTGTCAAACCATTGTCTAAATTTAAAAAATAAATACAAATCAAACTTCAAACCCTAATAAACTATTGTTCAAGCTCAAAAATAACCAAAACTAAATAATTTACCTCCTTTTTGTAATGACATAAAAAAAAATAATAGTTAAAAAGACAAGAAAATATCATATTTATTATATATAAAAAAATTTATGTATGACTATTGAATTTTATTTGTTATACTATTATTTAATTTGAAAATGTTTTGAAATGAAAGAAAAATTAGACTAAAATTATATTGTTTTAAGAAAAATACTATTCCCTTTTGCTTTCAAAAGTTAGATTGTCCTCTGTGTAATGGATGCATGAGTCAAATCGAAACATATATATAACATCATTAAGAAGTGGCTACAACTAGACAGATTAACCTCAACTTGAACATTTAAAATTTGATTAGGGCACAAATGTATGTAGATTAGAATATCTTAGTGTTTGTTTCCCAAGCAAAAAGTGTTGAATAAGAAGAATGAGTATTTTTTTTATTTTAATTAATAAAAAATAGGTGAGCTTAAAAAAGCCGCCCCTGTTTAAGTTCAAATTAATTTTACATCACCTAAAATACAAGTCTACCCCTCCACTTAGATTGACTCGTCCATTTTGACGGCTCTAATCACACCATGATTGATAAAGCTATAGGTTTATTAGATTAACATTAGAAATAATTTCCAATCTATTATATTTAAATTAAATATAAAATTGTAAATACATAGCAAATTACGTCAAATATCATTATTTCTTGAATTGGATAATAATCACCTATAAAATCTGATTACATCAACAATCTAAATGGATTTAAAATTTGTTAGAGGGTTAAGGGTTATCCAGCATCCTAAAGTATTTTTTTCAAGTTCATCATATGTCCTAAAGTATTTTATGGTACAGCTAGCAACATAAAGTATTTTTTATGGTGCGTCTAATAGCAACATAAAGTTTTTTTATGGTGCGTCTAACACCTAAAGTATACCATAAACTATTTTTTGATGCATCAAATATCCTAAAGTGTTTTTGAAGGTTTATCCTGCATCCTAAATCATCTAAATTGTTAAGTGTAAAATTGCACACACAAAATACTTTAGGATAATAGATACACCTCAAAAAAATAATACAATGCCGGTGCACTATAAAATATTTTAAGATACTAGATGCATCTTGAAAAACACTTCAGTGTGCTAGATGCACCTAAAAACTTTGTTAAATATAGATCATAAAAGGTGCACGAAATTTCAGGAGAAAAAAAAAAGAGTTTATTATTTGTTCCTATCTTATTATAAATTATATATTTTATGCAGGTATTTATATTAATTTTTTAATAAAAATTCAATGATATTAATGAAAAACTACTAGAGCTTTAGCAGTAGTAATAGGACAACAAAAAAGGAAAACTGGAAAGGGAGGAAGGAAAATAACTTAACAGTTCTACTTCCATTTGAGAGAAGGAAGAAGAAAAGGCAATAATATCATCTATGAAGTTGTCTCTTGATGTAGCTGAAGCATTTGCAAGTATGGCAGGTTGTTTCATAGTAGAAATTATGATCTTTAAAAGGCAGTACCAAAAGAGAAGAAAAAAGAATTGACAACTCAACAAAATAAACCTAAGACGTTGAAAATATTGAAGTGGTTTGTTCATGAAAAGAAATATGTTCATAACATATTATTTGCCTTTGACGCAATATTACCATGTGAAGAACTATAGTTCATCCATCTTTACTCACAACACAAATAAGAGGCTTACTGAATGAGCTTAGAGATATAGGAGGGCTTTCTCAATCATCAGTAAAAGCAATGGAGTAAAAACTCAGAACCTCTTTAACTTCTCTCTCTTGCAGCAGAAAGAGAGTTAGAAACAAACCTTTATTGTAAAATACTCCTCCAATCTTTAAGATAAGACATATCTGAGAAATTAATATTGATCCTAAATATAAAACATAATTTTCATATTTGTCAATTTTTTTCATAATTTACTTTTGTTGTTGCTCCATCAACAATAATCAAGGAGGAAAGGAGATGAAAGAGTTAAAGAAGATTATCATGGTGCTTTAGAAAATACATGTTATTTTAATTAACTAAACTAACTTCCTTAATGTAATTAAATTAGGTAAATATATCTTATATTAAAGATTGAAGGGAGTAAAATTTCATTTTCTCCGGATAACATTTAAAAGGATAATAATAACCTTCCAAAGATGAAAATGCTCTTCCATATGTGATTGAAAACGAATGTTCTTCAGCTGTGGATGAAAACTCTGAGCACTTAAGTTATCAAATTTAATTTGGAAACATTCAAACCAGACAGCTTTAGTGAAAGGGCAAATAAAAAATAAATGCCTAATACTTTCATCAACATGGCATCCAAACAAGCAAAGACCTTAGATCATCAGATGATGTTTACAAAGGATACCTATAAAAGGCACAGCGTTGTGAAGGAGTTTCCATGTAAATAGAAGATGTTTAGTCGGGAGAGGTATATACCACAAAAGTTAATAAAAATGTTCATGCGTCCCAGATACCAAGTGCCTTAGACATAGAGAAACAATCTTTGATAGAATATTCACCTGATTGTCTTTCAGACCAAATGATTCTATCAGGAATATTAGAAAATGAAAGTGGCCGGTGCTTGAAATTGCTTGAATAACACGCGAAGAATATAAAGATTGAACCAATTCTAAATTCCATTGAATTCGGGCATATATAATTCTTAATAAATAATGGTTATAATGAATAAATATCATGTACATCGAGACGGAGGTCGTACAAAAATATAGAGCACTTAAAAGTAATGGTTAATTATGTGTATCGTCATTTATTACGAAGCAGAATTTACAAAAACACAAAAATAACTGTTGTAGTTAATAACCGTCATTTATTTAATGACAAAAATGATGGTTCCTTCGAAACAACTATCACATAACACTTACAAACGATTCATCTTTCAACCTCTTATATCGGCGAAGAAAAAATATAATTGTCTTTAGAAACAACCTTCATTTAACACTTCCATAACCCTTTGTAACATAGTTGAACCTTCATAAGTCATAACCCTTCGTAACATTCGTTAGACCTCTATTTAAACTCACATATTCCTTGTGATTCTTACTATTTTTCTTTATCGATCTCCTCCTTCTCTCCTTCATCATGTTAAGAACTTAGGGAGCTCATCTACCCCCCGTCCATTGCCACCACCATCTCCTCCTTCTCCTTCTCCACCTCCTTTTGAAATAGAGGATCTTATGCAGATGTTGGCAAGCCTTGACCGCCATATAAGGCATCTCCTGAATATGACTTGTAGTCAGACCCTTCATCTCCTTCTTCCGATTATGAGAATGAGGAGGAGAAGGACGACGACAATGACGGCAGTGGTGCTGATGATTAGACACCACTATTTTACAATATATTTTTTTTAAAAAAACCATAATTAATGGTTATTAATTAAAAAACGTAAGGTCTTACGATAACAACAATATACTTAAAGTTTATCTTCTCCCCACTAACTCTGGGTGCCTCCTCATTATTTGATGATCACCAGGAGAATCAAGTACCATTTCATTATATCATGTTCAACTTCAAACGTGTGCAATGATGGTTTTTTCACGTCCCCCCCATATGTCTATTTAAGCTCCCCATTGTCATTTGTTTTTCCTACGTTATCTTCATCGTCCTCCTCTTTATTCTCTCAATTTCCATGATGAAACACTGTTCGGAAGACTTGCCAGAAAACTCTTGATGTCATCCTCCACCTCCTCCTTCGCAACCTCTACCTCTTGCTTCTCCTCCCCAACATCCGCCTTTGCACCGCCATCGCCTCCACATAGGGGTGAGCAAAAAAACCGAAAAACCGAAAACCGGACCAAACCGAACCCAATTCGGTTTTTCGGTTTCGATTTTTCGGTTTTTTATTTTCCTTATTTCGGTTGTTCGGTTTCGGTGCGGTTTTTATAAAATTAATTCGGTTAAAACCGAAAAACCGAATTAATAATGATACAATGTATTCATGTGCGACAAAGGCGGTATATGGTGGCAAACAACTAAGATGTTCAATAATTATTAATTGTAAGGCCCACCAACTTTACTTGAATTAGTCAAAGTGTCCAACAATCACGCAACTCCCCATGTGCTTTCTTTTTCTTTTCTATTTTTCCCCCTTTCAATGAGACACCTCACGTCCTCACTTACCTTCAGAGTTCACCAATTACCCATTTACCCATACGTCCACACCCATCTTTATCTTCATCTTGCTTTATTTTTTTGCTCAGATAGCCACGTAACGTTCGGTTAGAGAGAGAATCTCTAACTTCTCTCTAGAACCTGAGATCTTTCGTCACTGCTTTTTGCTTGCCTATGCAACCGTTTTTACTCAACGGGGTGTGTTCGTCGGCAAGAATATCTTCCCTAAACGGAGAACTGTGTTCCTTCGGACGGATCTGCTCATCGATCGGTTCCGGTCGTCGTTCTACTTGTTTTGCTCTCGACGGAGCTACTGTGTTCGCTAATCGGACTGGTTCGCTCGTCAGAGGGAGTCTCCTTGTGCTGATCTGTATCGTGACTCGTAGTCGGTGGTGAGAGATCCAGATCTGTTTGTGGGTGGTGGCCTCAGGTGGGCGTTCGACTTCTCCTTGCCGTTTCTCGCCGGATGCTTGTGGGTGTGGTGGAGAAGACAGATCCGGCAAAGAGATTCCGATGAAGTAGACGACATCGATCCGCAGAGCGAGGAAACGTGATCGAGGAAGATGAACATAGAGCTGCAGCTTTTTCTTATCAAGCCGCGTTTTTTTATCCGATTCTTATCGAGCTGCTTTTTTTGGTCAAAATTGTAGCAGGCAGTTTAACACAAACCAAAAACTTTCTTTCTTTTTCTTATCATATCATTGTAGATCCAGAGTCATAGTTTATTCTTTTATTGAATTTCGGGATAAATTTATATAGGTTGCGATTTATTCGATGAATATTGTAGATCGATTCGACTAAAAAAAAAAAAATTGTAGGTTGGCATTTAAAAGAATTCACCCAAATAATTTAAGCAAAAAAAAAAAATTCCCAAACCAAAACAAAAAAGCCCACAATAAGCCCAATTTACAGCCCAAAAACCGAAATATTTCGGTTAATTAACCGAAATATTTCGGTTTTTTCGCCTCGGTTTTTAAGACTGCTCGGTTTCGGTTCGGTGTTAAAATATGCATGCATTTCGGTTTTCGGTTTTTCGGTTTTAACCGAACACCGAACCGAAAAACCGAATGCTCACCCCTACCTCCACATCTTATGCTTCCTCAACAGGAGGCAATGTTGATGCGTACAGAATAGTTTGACCATGCTGTGGGGAAGCTTTCTGGATATCTCTCCAATAACAACATATAGGTCAATCTCATACTTGATGAGTATAGGATTGGTCATGATCCTAACAACGATCCTAGTCGCTCCTCTGGTGAGGAGTAGCTTGGTGATCTCATCAATTCATCAACCTACTCGCAATTGTTCTTTTTTTATATCATTTTTTAATTTTAAATATATTATAAAACATAACATATCTAACGGTTCTTTAAAAAAACATAATGAAATAAAATAAATAACGGTTCTTAAATTGTTCTTTATAAATGACCATCATGAATTTGAAAATAAATAACGACTCTTGAAACAACTGCGATGTAACTCATGGTGCGGGAAAAAGAATAACGGTTTTCATAAATCTCTAGTTAAATTCAAATATTTTAATTTTTTTTATATAATATGATGGTTGATATATGCAACCTTGCATGCATTAAAATAAAATATAAAAAAAAATGTCAAATACATAATGGTTATCAAGAAAAACCCATCACTTATTAGAATAGCACTTTAAATTCCTAACCGATATTAAAAACCAATTGTCACCATTTATAAAATATCATGATCTATAAAACTAAAGGACATGACAACTCGATAATCCACAAAATCTTCTCTATATAAATGTCTAAAAACTGAACTCCACTTCCATTTCAACTTCTCATAGCCAACTTCAAGCTTTCGTTCTTCTTCACCAAAATTATGGACAAATGCAAGAGAAATTCTACTTCATCATTTGGAGACAGACCAAAAGATGAACTCCCTCTACTAACAAGCCTTTAAGGGCTCGTCCATGCGACCTACGAGCTCCATTATATAGTCCAGGTTTACCTACGAGAACAAGGATACATGGACCAATGTTTGAAGGAATTTACCACTCTCATTTGCTCTTTGAACAAGAATGTGGACAGAGAAGGAAGAATCTGATGATGCATCATATTCTTAAAACATTTCTATAACTTGTTATTTTTAGTTTCTTTTGATATACTTGTCTTTTTTATTATTATTTGTAAAATGTTGGTTGCGTAATCAACTTCCAAAATTTTAAAAAACAAAGATAAAATACATAATGGTTATTAAGTAAAACCTATTACTTATTAGAATACCATGAAAATAAATAATGGTTGTAATTAGTAACCATCATATTTTGTCTCACGGAATGACGATTATTACACAAAAATCATCATGATGGTTTGAAATATTTCCCCTTCCCCACGCTGATGATAAGAATTTGTACATGCTTCTTTGTTCTTCGATGATCAGGCACAAGAACCAAGTATTCATTTATTACCTACCGCAGTGCACTATTGCTTTTCTTCAAATTGAGCTGAGCAGCTCAAGGGTTTC
The DNA here is from genome assembly GCA_019022615.1 of Acacia melanoxylon. NCBI lineage: Eukaryota > Viridiplantae > Streptophyta > Magnoliopsida > Fabales > Fabaceae > Acacia > Acacia melanoxylon. The sequence goes on along the minus strand of JAFJYJ010000007.1, from coordinate 7,620,467 downwards.
CATACCCTTTTCTTTGCTCAAAAGTTTGTATACCCCAAGCGTTCTTTCCTATATAGATATTCATATGTTTTGTCCTCTCGGCCTTTGCTTTCCAAGGTTAATTCTGGTGTAGAGACACAAATATAGGTCAACAATTACATTATCACATATATACATTAACAGCTACCATTGATTCTTCCCACAAAGCCTGGAATGTCTTGGTCCATACCAAATTGCATAGCCACTTGATGTGGTAGGTACAGTTCTATTATATACAGACGAGTCCAACTAGCTCAGCAACTCTCACTTAAAGAGTCTCAAATCCATATATCACAGTTTTTATATAATAACCATAATTTATTGTATAAGTTCACAGTTATTATTTAAAAACCGTTATTTATGTATTAAATACATAACAATTATCTATGTGACACCGTTATTTATTTTATTAAAAGTCACAATTCTTACATAAGAATCGTTATATGTGATACCAAATAAATAACGGTTGTCAAAATGAGACCATTATGTAGCATGCAAGCATTACCATATATTATTATGGTTGTTCAAGTATGCCCATTAATTATTATTACAACAATTCGCATATCATGGCTTCACCAAGTCTCAATACATAACATGTATTATATTAAAACTATTATAATAGGTCTAGAATAAATAACAGTTCATAACCATAATTTATCTACGCCGAGCATATATGACGGTTCAAAACTATGATTTATGGCCGATAATAACCATCATACTTCGTGATTTCTGTAGTAGTGTGGGTGCATACTATAAGGATTAGGCAATAAAAGATCAGTCCCAATTCGAGGATGCTTAAGAGAGGCAGATCTTAATTGCATCAACAACTACAAATAGTGGTTAAGAGATATAGATAAATGGTTTTTCACTTCCCATTTAGGAAGACTGGAGATTAAAATAATCATGTTTAACGATCCCTAACCAGCTTGGTGGTCTTCAATAACATAATAAGCGAAAGCATGGTGGTCAATGATAGCGAGAACCTATACATTCCCTTATGCATTGTAATGAGCATTTTGCCATAGCAAATTAAACCTATTAGCAAGTTTAGGTTTACGTTTTTGAGAGCCTCTTGACCAACTTCAATATTTTAGTAACAAGTTGCATATAAAGATAAGTAATTTTATTAAGGATCATACTTATATCAAATTCTTTATATCCATTACATTAAGTTCTCTAATCACACATGACCATCTATCCTTATTTTTTTATATGAGTTTATAGTTAGATGATAATAATTCAAAAATGGAACACATGGTCACATGTAATTGGAGAACTTGATGAAATGGATATAAGAAATTTTACCTAAGTATTTTCCTTTTATTAAAATTATAACCACAATTTGTCAATGTTTCAAAAACAAATTTTCTTAAAACACAAGCAACAACTTATCAACTGTGTGAAAATTCAGAGGAAACTGTAGATGACTTCAGTAATTACAATGCATGAAACATTTCTAATGAAATCACGATATATAACGGTTATTATCTGCCATATATGACGGTTTGAAACCGTGATATATGCAAGCGCTATAAAAGCTCAGCGCAAATACATGACAGTTCCAAAATGCTTTTTATTCCGAATCTATTATAACAGTTATATGTAACACCCGTTATGTATTGAGCCTCGGTGAGGCCATGATATGCCTATTACTGTGATAATAATTAACAGTCACATGTAAGCAATCATCATAATATATGGTAATACTTGCTTGATACATAACGGTCTCATTTTACAATCGTTATCTATTCTGTAACATATATAATGGTTTTTATGTAAGAACCGTGACTTTCAATAAAAAATTAATAACATTCTCACGTAGACAACATTATTTATTAAGTACATAAATAACAGTTTATAAATAAGAACTTGAACATTTGTAATATATAATGGTTTTTATATAATAATCGTGATGTATAGATATAAGATTCTTCAAGTTAGAGTTTCTGAGCTAGTTGATCTCCTCTATATATAACAGAACAGTAGTACCTTCCACATCGAGTGGCTATGCAATTTGGCATGGATCAATACATTCTAGGCTTTGAAGGGGAGAATCAATGGCAACTGTTGACGTATATAAGTAATAATGTAACTGATGACCTATATATAATTGTGTCTCTTCACATGAATTAACCCCTGGAAAGGAAAGGACTCTGAGGAAAAAATATATACCCCTATCATTTGCTTTCCAGGCTTAATTGCTGAAGAGACATAAGGTATAAGTGAATACTTACATTATTATATATATGGATCAAGAGTGCGATTGATTCTAGCCAAAAAGCCTAGAAAATATTAATCTATCTAAATTGCATGGCTACTCGATATGGGAACTACTACTCTATTATATATAGAGAGATAAGATCAAGTAGCTTAGAAACTCTCACATTGAAGAGTCTAGGACTGATCACAATGTTAAATTTTATAGCTTTTAACTTAGAGCCACCTACTCAATAGAAAAACATAAGATGATCCTTTAGCCAGAGCAATAATGGGATTTACAAAAAAAAAAAAAAAACTTCACAACAGCAATTCAATATGTCACATTGAATACTTTTTGTAGCGTGACTTCACAAATGCTGCAGGTATTCGCTTGTTCATGTATGACGCTCGGTACAACTAAACTAGTTTTTCATCACATGCCTATTGAACTTTTTGAAATAACTTTTGGAGATATGTATACTTCCAAAGAAGGAAATATATTTGCATGGGGATCCATATCTCCTGAATTACCTCAAAAAAGATAAATAAAGTAGGAACCTTTAGTCAAAGCAATGGGCAAACAATTTCCTTTAACAGGAAATAAACCTTTGATTAAAGTAATAATAGGTTTTTTGAAAAAACATACCTTCATAAAAGCAAGATAATGTAACCTTGAATGTTTTATCGCATCGTCACTTCACAAAGGCGCCCCAATCGAATAAGGAGAATATAGCACCAAAAGAATGTGACCTAGCTAGGGCTCACAAACAATGAAAACGTGAATTAAGGCAAGTGAAAGCAACTCAAGCGACAGTCGCTAAGGCAAGTGTCAAGGTATTCGCATGTTCATGTATGACTCTAGATGTAAATGAACTAGTTTATTCATCATATCCCTATTAATATTTTCGAAGTCACTTTTAGAGATATGGATACTCAAAAAAGGAGTTTTTTACTTAGGGATCCATATCTCTTAAAGTCACTTCAAAGAAGATCAATAAACTATAAACATTTAGTTAAAACAATGGGTTGACAATTTCCTATAGCAGAAAACGAACCTTCGATCAGAGAAATAATATGTTTTCCAAAAAAAAACATAACTTCACAAAAACAAGTTAGTGTCACTATGAATGCTTTATCGCTACGAGACTTCATAAACAATGAAAACACAAGTTATGGCAAGCAAAAGCAACTCGTGCGGTAGTCATTGAGACAAGTGTCAAAGTATTCATTGCGGCTGTCGCTAAGAAGTTATAGGGTTATGATGTTATTGGGTTTTGATTGAAAATGACTCTCAATGGCTAGAAAAGACAACAAGAGTACTAGGGTTACAATGTTGGTGGGTTTCGTTCAAACAGACTAAGTGTGTTTTGTTTCATATGCTTAAATAGAAGAGGAATGATAGGGTTTTTTTGGTTGTCATGCCGAAGACAAACGGTTGTATCAATAAAACTGTCATATATTGGATCGATTATATATTACAGTTCGTTGTTATTAACTGTGAGGTATGTTACTGCTATTAGCATATTCATTAATCATGATTTTTAGTTAAGAGGTCGTGAGGTATGTTGTTATGATTTTTATAAATTTTTTGGGCAACTAGTGCCTAGATAATTACATTTTTATATTTTATAAAAATAAAACCAAAAAATATCACCCTCTAGTGACTAGTTGCCTGATAGATGATCTGAGGTCTCAAAAATTTAGGAACTTTTGTTTCCTTTAGTTTGAATGAATCAAAAGTTCTGTAAATTCATAGCAAACCTCATATCATCACGCTACTCATCATCAGAGGAGTAGCTTAAATCATCTAAGAATATGTCAAGATCATAGCAAGATCATGGCAACCAATCTCACACTCATTAAGAATGAAATTGGCCTTCTTGTTCATACTTGACAAATATACGGCCAGCCTCCTCACAGCATGGTTAATACGTTATGCATGCTCCATCATTAGCTCCACTTGAGGCTGAGGCTAAGGAGGAGGTTGGTGAGCAAGATTAGGATAATGAGGTGTAGGAGGAAGATGACACCGTGGATTTTCTAGCAAGTTTTCAGCATGGCATTTCATCTTGCTGATTAAAAGAATAGAGGAGAATGATAAAGAAATGGCATGATAAACATAAAGAAATGAGGAGTTTATATAGATTGGAAGTGATGAGTTTAGACCACCATTGTACATGTTGGAAGTTTAAGAGGAGCAGTCGCACGCAGTAGTGGATGATGAAAGGGTACTTGGTTCTCGTGTCGATCATCAAAAAATGAAGAAGCACAGGGTAATCTCATTATGAGCGTGGTGAAAGGGAAATCTTTCGACCATTTAGTTGTGCTTATTTAGGAGAAATCGTTATATTTTTGCTTCTAATATAAAGTTAGAGGAAAAATCGTTTGTTTGTTCATCTAAAATTTTATGACATTTTTAACATAAGAACATGTTGGGATTTGTACACGTAGCGGAAGGATTTCATCCATTAAAATTTTATGAATCCCATAGAAGAGGATCTATCAACGGCGTTTAAATCGGGTTCGTTAGGAACCGTACCTATCTAGCTCGTGAGAGTCTCGTTCAATTCGAACTCGTTTGCGTCCTACTCGATCAACAGGAGCCGACTCTACTAATCCACTCCCTCTACCGGTATCCACACCGAATAGCACTCCAACACGGACGGCAGCGTGCTAGCGCCTTCAAGCTTTTCGTCTCACGTCTCTACTCTAAGGTTTCTCTTTTGCGGCTTTTCTAATACGTCTTGCAAATTGTCTTGCAGGTTTTTCAAAAACTCAATCGGCATATTATATATTCAAAATTAATCCTTATTAATCTTGAAATTTGAATTTGGATTAAATTTATATATTAATTAAATCTATCCAATATATCTAATCTAATCTATTTATTTTAATTCGAATTAAAAGCTTGATGATTTAATTTATCTCTATAAATTAAATCGAGATATGATATCTATCTATTTAATTAAATCGAGATACAATATCTCTATTTGTTTTAGATATTTAATTTATAAAATAAATTAAATAAATAATAAATGATATTATAATCTATATTAATAATATCATTATTATTTAATTTCGTATTTATATTATATTATAATATATATATATATATATATATATATATTCATCCTAGATTAAACGTTGTATTCATTAAATCTTAGACATATCCCAGATTCAATGAATCTGGACATTATTGCTCGTGTTGAGATATTCTTGTGTGCGACCCTGCAGGCCCACAAGAGATTAGTAGCGGGCCAATACTGACCAGCCCACAAGTCGCAAGCGGCCTCTAACAAGACAATGTTGTTGGGATCCGTACATGCAGCGAAAGGATTCTCATCCATTTAAAACTTAGGGATCCCTTGAGAGGATCTATCAACGACGTTTAAATCAAGGTTCATTAGAAACCGTACCTAAGCGAATTCGTGAGCGTCTCGTTCAATTCGATCTCGAGGGCTACCTACTCGATCAACAGGAGCCGACTCTGCAAATCCACTCCCTCTACCGGTATCCACACGAATAGCCTCCAACACCAACGGCAGCGTGCTAGCGCCTTCGGTATTTTCGCATCTCTATATTTTTTCTCTAGGGTTTCTTGCGGCTTTTCTAATACGTCTTGCAAAATGTCCATAGGTTTTTCAAAACCCAATAGGTGTATTATATATTCAAAATTAATCCTTTATTAATCTTGAAATTTGAATTTCGATTAAAATAATATATTAATTAAATCTATCAAATAGATCTAATCTAATCTATTTATTTAATCCTAATTAAAAGCTTTCGATTTAATTTATCTCTATAAATTAAATCAGAGATATGATATCTATCTATTTAATTAAATCGAGATACTATATCTCAATTTAAATTAAAACAGATATATGATATCTTTATTCGAAAATTAAATCTGAGATCCAATATCTCTATTTGTTTTTATATATTTAATTTATCAAATAAATTAAATACAAAACAAATAATAATATTATAATCTATACTAATAATATCATTATTATTTAATTTCGAATTTATATTATTATTATATATATCCTAGATTAAAGTTTTATTCATTAAATCTTAGACATATCTAAGATTCAATGAATCTGACACTATTGCTCGTGTTGGACTATTCTTGCGCGACCCGCAGCCCACATGAGATTGGGCGGGCAATACGTACCAGCCAACAAGTCGCAGGCGGCCTCTAGCAAGACATTGTGACTACCCAATTCATATGGAGATCGATAATACGATACAACCTATCATACAACCATGTCACGTCCCTTTTGTCACGCGATAATTTGGTCAAGGATGAGGCATGGATAATGTCAACGTCCTGTTCTTGACCATTACTTTCTTGATTCTTGAGTAGTCTAACAATTGAAATGGAAACTCTTTTCCATCGTAGTATGGCCATACATTTCTCAAGCTTACTCATTGAGGGGCCCAGTAATATCTCTCTACAAATGTGAGGGACAAATTCCATCTTGACCATTCATATTCCTCTGCATGAAAACCACTGATCCCGATCGAAGCCTTTATCATCACCCGGTCAAAGGTGACTTTTGGCTAGGTCAAAGACCAGCAACTCTCATGTAGGATCCATGATGATCTCAGGTCAAAGGGCGTTGTGACGCAGCTATACATGAGAAAAGCTTACGACTAAATCCATGTAGCTTTCTCATAGTGGGTCGGTCCAGCACCTTGTACTCTTACAAGTGCCTATGACTTTGATTCGTATCTCCATATCTCATCAAAGTCATACTGGTCTTATTTCATCTTCGCTCCCACGTAGATGACCGACCAGAGACATTTAGGATAATCTATAAGATATATCCAGGGATACAATTATCACTATAAACATGCAAATGAAATGATAACTAAATGGAGAATACTTTAAATGACATTAACGTTTAAAGTACAATGACTTGCCCCTAGGGCATAATTTCCAACAACTGCGTCTACCCAATTCATATGGGGATCGATGATATGATACAACCTATCATACAACCATGTCATATCCCTTTTGTCATGCAATAATTTGGTCAAGGATAAGGCATAGATAATGTCAACCTCATGTTCTTGACCATTACTTTCTCGATTCTTGAGTAGTCTAACAATTGAAATGGAAACTCCTTTCCATCGTAGTATGGCCAAACAATTCTCAGACTCACTCATCGAGGGGCCTAGTATTATCTCTCTACAAATGTGAGGGAAAAATTCCATCTTAACCATTCACATTCCTCTGCATGAAAACCATTAATCTCAATCGAAGCCTTTATCATCACCCGGTCAAAGGTGACTTTTGACTAGGTCAAAGATCAGCGACTCTCATATAGGAATCAATGATGATCTCAAGTCAAAAGGGTATTGTGATGAGGTTATATATAAGATAAGCTTATGACTTAATCCATGCAGATTTCTCATAACGGGTCGGTCCAGCACCTTGTACTCTTACAAGTGCCTATGACTTTGATTCGTATCTCCATACCTTATCAAAGTCATACTGGTCTTACTTCATCTTTGCTTCGTAGATGACCGACCAGGGACATTTAGGATAATCTATAAAATATATCCAAGGGTACAATTATCTCTATAAATATGCAAATGAAGTGATAACTAAATGGAGAATACTTTAAATGACATTAACGTTTAAAGTACAATGACTTGCCCCTATGGCATAAGTTCCAACAGAACAGTCATTCTTGTGAAACAATATATGACAGTTACAAATTAAAACCGTTATATATTTGCATGGTATTATAGTAAGTGACGGTTGTTACTTAATAACCGAAATGTATATTACTTTCTTGGGTGAAGGTGCAAATTTACTCACAATTTTTTACCAAATGGGCATCCAACACAATAAACTTTTTTTAATACAAAAGTATCTACAAACTTATAAAAGATAAGCAAAAAATATCATAGCCGCTAAAATGATCCTATCGTTTGTCTTACATTACTGTGAAAATACCAAAATACCCCTTAAAAAAAGTCCCCCTCTCAACCTATCAGCCGCAACATCTTCGTCTATCCTACTCTCCCACCTCGTCCCCGGCCAACGTCAAACTACCGCATCCCCCGTCTGCGCTCACGTCTCCATCCTCTCTTCATCATTCTCCCACTCCTTTCTCCTTGCAAACAGACTTGTGACACCCTCCATGCAACCATCTTCCCAATACCGACTTACACACCTCTAAACCATTATTTCTCTAGTTTCAGATCTAGCCGGATCTCTCGAGGGTTATTCTGTGTTTTGAAGCTTTATTCTCTGAAATTTGCTTTAGATGAAAGGTAGAGATTGCAAGGAATGGGGTTTCTCAGAATCTTAGATAAAGAGTCAAAAATGTTTCAAGAAAGGATTTTTCAGAGAGTTTGCCAAGTTTGAAATAGGGGTCTTTGGTGCTATTAGGAATTAGGTCAGGTTCTGAATAGTGACCATGACCTAGAGAGTTTCTATTTATAGAATCATAAACCAATAGTACAATGACACATGTCCCTTTAGGATTATTCTAGAATACAATGGACATAATAAATAATACAAGTATATTTATTCTAACTCCCTCCTTTACTTTGAACCTCCTCCTCCTCCTTCTTTTCCTTCTTGTTTATTCTTGTTGAAACTTGAAGCTACTGCAACCTTTTGGATGGTGTCACAGTAATTCCAAGTTTGTCTCTAAGGGAGCTGAACCGTGGATGGCTTAAAGGTTTGGTTAGACAATCAGCTATTTGAAACTCTGTTGGAACATGTTGAACCTTCAAGATTTTTGACAACACTTGATCTCTTACAAAATGCACATCGATCTCAATGTGTTTGGTTCGGGCATGATGAACCGGATTGGCAGCAAGGGCAGCTGCACTAGTGTTATCACACCATATAGTTGGTATGCTTTGCAATCTTAAACTGAGTTCAATTAGTAATGACCGAATCCAACTAAGTTCCGAGGCTGTATTTGCTAAAGAACGATATTCAGACTCACAACTAGACCGAGAAACAACCAATTGTTTCTTAGAAGACCATGTGACTAAGGAATTCCCAAGGAAAACACAATATCCTTCAACGGATCTTCTATCATCGGGACAAGATGCCCAATCAGCATCAGAATAAGCAACAAGGTCCAGAATATTAGAAGGTTTAATATGAATACCGTGACTGATTGTGCCTCGGATATCTCGTAAGACCTCTTGATCGCTTTCCAGTGTTCGGTGGTTGGTTGAGACAAAAATTGACTCAATTTACCGACACTAAAACAGATATCAGGTCGAGTATTACACAAGTACTGTAAAGCACCTGCAGCACTTCGATATTCATAGGGATTGTCAAGTAATTCACCAGAATATGCTGAAATAGATTTATGTGTAGCCATGGGTGTTGAGCACGGTGAAGCATTATTCATATGAAAACGGTCCAACAGATCACAAATGTATTTACTTTGTGTTAAATACAATCCAATTGTGTCCCTATGTGCTTCAATACCCAAAAAATAGTGAAGGGAGCCAAGATCTTTCAAAGAGAAAATACTATGTAACTTGGTAGTAAAACATGTAAGACTGTAGGAATTGCTGCCAGTAACAATTATATCATCAACATAGATCAAAATCATCAAAACTTGAGTTTTGTCAGAGTAGATAAATAAAGAGATATCACTCTTAGAGTTTGTAAAGCCCCAAGAAAGAAGAACAGTTTGAAGCCTATCAAACCAAGCCCGTGGTGCTTGTTTTAGACCATATAAAGCTTTAGAAAGCTTACAAACATACTGTGGTCTAGAAGAATCAATAAAACCTTCTAGTTGCTTCATAAATATAGGCTCAGTCAAGAATCCATTCAGAAAAGCATTGTTAAAGTCAAGTTGCTTAATATCCCAATTTAAGGCAACAACAATAGTTAAAATGATTCGAATGGTTGGAGCTTTGATAACAGGACTGAAAGTCTCGTAGAAATCAATACCTTCAGTTTGTTGAAAACCTTTGGCAACAAGTCTTGCTTTCCGTTTAGCCAATGTTCCATCGGAATTGAATTTGGATTTGAAGATCCATTTGTTGTCAATAACATTGTGAGAGGGCAATCGAGGGACAAGAGTCCAAGTAGAATTGCATTGAAGAGCTGTGAACTCCTCAACCATAGCGTGCTTCCAAAGAGGCAACTATAAATCCTCCTTAGCTGATTTAGGAGTATATTCGTCACATGGTGAGCCCAACATATGGAGTTTGGGGCTTAAAATCCCACGTTTGCTACGGTCTGCATTGGATGAAGATTAGAGTTCATGGCCGTAGAGGATGAGGGGTCGATGATAGTAATACCTTGATCGTGGTAAGAGAGTCGATGTTGGAGAGGATTCTGAAGACCCCAAAACAATAGAGGAATCAAAGAGATGATGCTCAAAAAACCATCGAGGAACTCGAACCTAAATCAACACGTAGATTGACCAGAATCAGATTCAGGTGGTGTGCACGAAATCAGGTAACTCAGGTAAAGATGCTCGGGTTGAGCAGAACAGCAATGGATCAACAGCTGGTCTAGAAATACCAAAATCAGCAGGACTTGATCTGTGTGAGCCAGCAAAAACATAATCTTCACAAATAACAGGAGATATGCTAGAGAAATTCACAAGTTCAGGGGGTGGAGACTTCTGAAATAGTGAAAAACCATTAGCAAAAGGATATTCAAATTCATTAAAAACTACATGTCTTGAGATATAGACTCGGCCTGAAGAGCTTAGGCATTTAAAGCCTTTGTGTGAGCTACTATACCCCAGAAAAACACACTTGGTGCTGTGATATTGAAGTTTATGTTGATTGTAAGGCCGCAGGCAAGGAAAACATGAACAACCAAATATTTTTTAGGTTCTTGTAGTCAGGCTTCTTGTTGTACAGCACTTGAAATGGTGAAACATATTTCAGTACAGCTATTGGTAGCCTATTAATCAGATATATAGTTGTTGCAAAAGATTCCTACCAGTAGGAAGTAGGTGCATGAGAATGGGCCAAGAGGGTGAGACCGGTTTCGACTATGTAACGATGCTTGCGCTCAACTCTACCATTTTGAGCAGAGGTATGTGGACAAGAGTGTCTAAAGACAATGCCATTTTCATCAAGAAGAGGCTGAAAACTTCGAAATTCACCTCCCCAATCACTATGAAGAGTCTTAATTTTTCGAACAAAGTGATTCTCAACCATGTTCTTGAACAATTTAAAAGCTGCCAATGCTTCTCCTTTGGTTTTCAACGGATAGGCCCAAGTGTATCTACTATAGTCATCAAGAAAACTAATATAGTAGCGATAGCCACCAACAGATTTAACAGGAGATGGCCCCCAAAGGTCGGTATATATTAAATCTAACACATGTGAGGCACGTGAATGCGAGAGTGAAAAAGGGAGTCTGTGAGATTTTCCAAGTGGACAGAAATCACAAAACTAATGTTCTTCATTAACAAAAGAAATATTACAATCTTTCAGAATTCTCTGTAAAATAGGTCGACTAGGATGACCAAGTTTCCTATGCCAAGAGTCTATAGTAGACAAATTTTTACTAAGCCTAGTACTACTATTAGCAACAGAAATAAAACTAGCAGCTGAAAACTTTGCAGGGACAACTTGATTATCTATCCGGTATAAGCCTGGAGTGAGTCCTCTGGTTGCCTTTCCTTGGAGCAACACACTATGGTGCTTCTTGTCCTTCACAAAACATCCACGGGAGTGAAGTTCAACAAACACATCATTATTGTCATGAGTGAGTTTAAAACCACTGATAAGCTTCTTAGCCATTCTAGGTGCAACAAGAATATCATTCAGATTGAGAGATTTCATAGAAGAGGATTTATCACACAACAATTTAGCATGTCAAGTGCCAACAACTTGAATAAACGCACCATTACTAACAGAAACAGAATTTATACCTGGGTTCACCTCTGGTTCAACATTTTCAGAGGTATTGGTAATGTGATGTGTTGCACCAGTGTCAAGATACCAGGCTGGGTCATCGATGGTGTCTGAAGTAGCAATATAAGCAGAGGCATTATCTTGTCGGCGAAGGGGTTTGAAGTTTTTATCTAACCGACGATAGCAATTGGCAACAACATGTCCAGGCTTCTCACAAAGATAACACCAGACTTTGGTTTGTTGTGAATGATAACCTCTTCCACCAGGAGGACCTCGTCCATTGAAGGACCCTCGATTTGAGCCAGAACGACCTCTGCCTCGTCGGCCACCACGGCCTCTCCCTGATTGAGAAGGAGATTGAGTGGAAGAGGACTAAAATGATAAATTAGCAAAGGCATTAGACAGAGTATTAGTGGAGGCAGTGCTGAGTTGCTCCAGCCGAGATTCAAATGTCAGCAATTTTGACTGGAGGTCTGACCACGAGAGGGTTTCTTTCTCTGACAGAATCACAACAATGGGTGTGTATTCGGTCTCTAGTCCGGCAAGGGTCAGAGTGATAAGATCATTGGTAGACAATGGACAACCGGCAAGGGTGAGGTTGTCGGAAAGAGACTTCATCTTAGTCAGGTAAGCCCGCATTTTCAACGAGCCTTTTTTAATCTGCTGAAACTCACTTTTGAGAAAAGTGATTCGAGGTTTGGAATTTGCACCAACAAATTCCGTCACTGCCTTCCAGAGAGCTGTGGAAGTCTTACATGAAGTCATTTGGGAGGCAACTTCGATAGTCATTGTGCCGAACAACCAGCCAAGAAGAATCTGGTCTGTAGCAAGCCAGTCATCAAACAGGGGATTGGAACATACCTGTTCAGTCGAATCAAGTATATACTCTGGCAGTATGGGAGTGGTGCCAAGAACATGGCCTTCAAGGCGATGACCATGAATGATTGGCATAAGCGTTGATTCCCAAGTCAAAAAATTGTCATCGTCCAGCTTGACGGGGTTTCCTTGATTAAGGGAGCTAAGAAGTGGAGTCCGATTCAGAACCTAAGGAGATTGAGACGAAATTTGAGGGAAACCATAGGTGGTATACGAAGGTGGAGGAGAGGAAAATACCAGGGAAGAAGAAAACAGAGATGAGGGAGGGGCGTTGGTCGAAATAGGAATGGCGGAAGGGAAGAAGGGGGCAGCGTGGGGTGGTGGTCGGGAAAAGTAAGAAGGAAATGGATGGGAGGCGAAAGAGGAAGAGAAGACGGGAAATGTCGAAGTTGAGTGGAATGGAGAAGACGACACTGTGTGGGAGACAAAAGTGGCAGAGGATGATGTAGGTAGGACAGAGGTCACTGTGAAGTCTTGAAAAATGGGAAACGAAGAAGCATTTGGGGAGGAAGCAACGGTGGTGAAATTAGGGTTGGTGGTGGTTGGGTTTGATTGGCTACTAGGGTTCCCAGAAGATGCCATTTCTAGCTTTTTAGCTCTGGTACCAAGATAAGATTTTAGGAATTAGGTCAGGTTCTGAATAGTGACCATGACCTAGAGAGTTTCTATTTATAGAATCATAAACCAATAGTACAATGACACATGTCCCTTTAGGATTATTCTAGAATACAATGGACATAATAAATAATACAAGTATATTTATTCTAACTGTATCCGACTCAAAATACGGTCCAAAAAACCAAGATTTTTCTGTGGCTAGCTTTGCTGTAATGTTGCAAACACTGGAGCTCGTTGATTTTGGTCTAAATACTAAAAAGAATAAGGATTTTTATTCATGCCTTGCTAATTCTGTTTTCTTTTTCTTTTTTTGGTGGCAAGCCTAGATATGATTTTTTGGTATAGATTCTTCTTTTACTCTCATCCTTTAGACAAAAGCCTCTAGTGCTATCTCTATTTTCACTCTACATTTCTTTTCGATTTCTTTGTGTGAATTAGGTATCACAGCCTATATTGGAAAATTATTCGTATTTAGATTGGAATTTTGGTATACTCTGCCTAAAAAATTGTCACCTTGAATGATCATCGTAGCTTTATTCAATTCAATTCCTTTGCTTCACTTGGCTATCGGAGTTGGACCAAGTCGGAGAGGAGGACGGGGATGGGATGAATCGAGAGGTTGGGAAGGGACACTGTGTTTTTTTGGTATGGGGTGTTTTGGTACTTTTATAGTGAAGTGGAGGGACGTTAGGGTGATGTTTACCGCTATGGTATTTTTCTTCTATTTTGTAAGTTTATGGGCACTTTTATATTTAAAAAGGGTTTTATGGTGTTAGGTGCCCATTTGATAAAAGTTTGTGGGTAAATTTGCACATTCACCCTACTTCTTAAAAAAAATTGAGTGGTTGATTATGCAACCACCATTTTACCAAGAAAATGATAAAGTCAATAAACAAACTAAAAATAAAAAGTTATGGAGATGTTTTAAAAATCTAACGCATAATCATATTCTTCCTTCTTTAGTAACTTGTCCACCTTCTTGTTCAAAGAGCGAACGAGAGAGATAAATTCCTTCAAGTACTGGTCCATGCATCCTTACTCTTGCAGGTAAGTATGGACCATTTGATGGAGCTCATAGGTTATATGAATAAGATCTTTAATGCTTGTTGGCGGAGGAAATTCATCTTTTGGATTTTTTCTGGATAATGAATCAGAAGTTAACTTGTGTTTGTACATGATTTTTTTGGTGAATCAGAAGTTGGCTTTTAGAAGTTGAAATGGAAGTAGAGAAGTACTGGAGTTTAGTTTTTAGACGTTAATATAGAGAGGATTTCATAAATTATCGAGCTGTCGTGTCTTTTAGTATTAAAGACCATTATATTTTATAAATGGTTATGGTTAATTCTCAGTAACCAATAGGAATTTAAAATGATGTTCTAGTAAGTGATAGTTTTTTATATGTTAACCGCTATGTATTTGATAATTTTTTAAAAAAATTATTAGTGTTTACGTTAATTGCATAATCAACCACAATATTACAAAAAAAAAAAACATTAAAAAAGAAAAAAATGTAAAAAACAAACAAACAAACAAAAATAATGGAGATGAAGGAACTAATGCATTATCATATTCTTCATTCTCCAGTTAATTTACCGTCTCTCTTGTTCGTAAAGAAAACAAAAGAGGTATGCTTTTTAGCCAAACATGTGTGTCCCTATAAATATTTTTCTATAGAATTCATAATGACTAGATATGCGAAACTTGTAATCACAAGTTTCACATATCCAATCATCATGAATTCCATTCCCAACCAGCGAGAATATCATGACTATAGAGGAGGAAGAGTTTGTGAAGGAAGAGCTCCGACCCCTGGGGTTTAAATAGGTGATAGAGTAATTAATTAAATATTTATGAAAAGGTAATTAAAATAAGAGTAGTTGGCAATTGGAGAAAGAGTACATAGTTGGAGAAGGAGGCGGTGGTGCTTTTAAGAGTTACTCTCTCTGGTCCTTATTATAAGGTACCAACTAATAAATTTATTTGGTCTTTTTTATAAGTCACTTGCTTGTTCCCAATGAGCATTAATTATTTTTTTCCATATATGCCCCTAATAAATAAGGGTAGTGGGTGAGAGTAATAATTAATATGATATTAGAGTTTAGGATAATTAGTGGGGGTAATATTGGAAGTTACTTAAATTGTAGGATAACTTTATTGACTTTAACTGTTTTTATTAGTTTGTGAGAATTATTAGTTAGTGCCTTATAATAAGGACCAGAAGGAGTACTCTTTAAATGACAATTGTTTCTCATGAAAGCTTGTTTTTGTCGTTCATACTTTACAATCATTTAATATAACCATTATTTTTGTGTTTTTGCTGATATAAGGTTGAAAGTCAAATCGCTTATAAGTGTTATACGACATTTATTTCAAAAGAACGAAACCATAAGTTTTGTCACTAAATAAATGACGATTATTAACTACAATTGTTATTTTTTTGTTTTCACAAATTTCACCTTGCTATATATGACGTGGCGTATAATTAACTGTTACTTTTAAGCATTATATACCCTTATATGATCCTTGCCTTAACATATATGATATTTATTAGATGTAACCGTTATATTCTAAACGTTATAAATACGTACGTAAATCTAAATCTGTAGTAATGAGAATTAATTGATAAGTGGGCATTCACTAAATATCATTCAATGAGCATTTTGGTGGACACTAGGCCGCATGTGCAAGAGATGTGAACAAGAAATTCTGAGAATCTTAATATCTTTCGAAAATGTTACATTAGGCCAAATTGATATTTACAAAACCTAATCTCCAAACTCTTTTATTTGAGCTAAACTTGATTTTTATATGGCAATTAGGCAGCTAAATAGGATTAGGGATTTCATATAGAGGCAATACTTGGTAAAGATATTATTTTGTGTGTGTTGAAGATAGAATTGTGACATTCACTTCGTTGGAGACTAGAATTTTCATGGAAAAATTAAACAAAATATCCAGCACTAAACTAGGAAAAAGACGGAAGTGGTTTGTTTCCTCAGTTTTTTTCTTCATCCCTCATCTATACTGTTGATTTCATATAATGTTAATCTTGGCCATCTATTTCATTTTTATCTTGTGAGGTTTTTTTACCTCACGAGGTATAAAATGAATGACCAATATTAACATTTAAATAAAATCAATGGTATAGATGAAGAATGAGGAGAGAAACCGGACTCAAAAAAGACCGCGAAGGCACAAGGATCAACATATACAAGCAAAAAAATAAAACAAAATGCGAAGAACTAGCAATTCAAATATCCATGTAATCTTAATCCTGAGGAACATTCTGTGTGTGTTAAAAAGATGCCTAAAATAAAAGGATCAACTCAGAGATCTGGGATTCTCATGATGACCAATTTGAAACATATTTAAAAATTTAAAATAAACAGAGAGAGGGATATATGTAGGAAATTTTATATATAAAAAAACGGAGATGATTATGCGTGAGACATAGCTTGATGTGTGAATCACATTGTTTTTTTTATATAAAAAAAAATGCTTGTACACAATAATCTATGGAAAAATTACACACAGGTCCCAAGGACCACAGATAATTACAAATAGGTCCCCTGAAATGACTAAACTACACAGAAGTCCCTAGGGACTTTTGTGTAATTATTTCATAATGGCAAATGTCTATATTGCCCTTTAGCATAAAAAATGCGCCTAAAGCCCTAAACCACTGAATCAGTCTGTCATCTCCCATTCTGAACCTGAGCCCTTAGCCGTTCCCTTCGCTATTTCGCCCAAGTCCAGCTCGTCGTTCCCTTCGCTATTTCGCCCAAGTCCAGTTTGCCGTTCCCTTCGCCGGTGCCGTTCGATCTGTACGTGTGTGCTCGAATCTGTTTGCCTTCGATCTGTCTGTACTTGATTGGCCGAGTTGGCTCCGTCAACCGTCGCAGGACGCAGGTACGAATACGACTACGAACCTCTGTGGGCTGTGGCTTTGTCTCTGTGCGACTTGCATTTCCATTTATTTTCTTTGTGCGTGGCTGCAGTGCTTGCGATGCGTATTCGGTTTGTGTTCTTTGTTTTGCCTTTTTTTTTGCCGTAATATGCTAACGGGAAAGAATATGCTAGTGCTACCCTTAGTTTCTTTTATTCCTGTCGCTTCTTGAGGTAATGACGCAGAACTTGAGGTTCTTGTAGAATACTCTGTCCAGAACAATTAGAGTAAGTACTCATGTGAATTTGATGAAACGGGGCTTAATTTTTAGTTCTTGCATTTCCATGAACAATATTGTGGGAATTTCAACTTGTCATGGTTTTACGTGTGCAACTTATTCTGTTTCCTTTTCTTTTTTGATATTTCAATTCTCTGCTTCTGGTTTAAATATGAAAAATCTGAATGGGATGCTTTTTGGTTTAAATACAACATTGAACGTGAAGTAGCAGTTGGGATATTGAAGCTGTGTGAAAATTTGTGTGGGCTTGAGTTGGTAGTGTTCTCTGAGAAAGTTAAATAGGATTATGATGAAAAATTGTAAATGTTTCTAGAAATTTCAGTTGCATAATAAAAATACGAGAAAGATTGCGTTGTTTTTAGCGATAAGTGTTATCTATTGTCACTTGTTTCCTCCACTTTTTCAAGTTTCTGTTCCTTCATTGTATCGTCTGATGTCTCTTTATGTTATGTAGATCATGAATATAATTAGGTTAGCTAATTGGGGATTTATTGGCACTATTAATTGTATGAGGCCAGTGAGGAATTGAAACTATCACTTGCCGCTCCGCTCATTTTTCTCCTCTTCTTTCTCTCGTTTCTTTTGATTTTTCCACACGGTGTCACGTAACTTGTTTCGAATTCATATTCTCTTTCACTTCCTCTGATTCTAATTCTTTTGACCAAGTCAACTGGGCCAAAGGAAGACAAATTCCTGACCAAGTCAACTGGGCCAAAGTGCACTTGCAAAATGATACGTAAGCATTTTTGGTTCATTGTTGAGAATCTGTTTCTTACTTGTGGTTCATTATACGTGACATGATGAATTGCAGGAATTCTTGTGGTGTCCATGTTCTATCATGGTTACAGGGATAGGATGGCTCTCCCCACGACAACGAAGGCTATACTATGCCTAATTTGTCTCGTGAGCAACTACGGCAAATAAAGTTTGAATGCTTATGGTGGCTTGTAACGCATGACAAAAACATACATAAGCAAAAGGTGTTGTCCCAACTGTCTAGCAACCAGCAGTCGAAGAAGAAGAAGTAGAGATGTAGTTTTATTGTAAAGTAGTGGCTTTCATATGACCTTATTTTGCCAATGTATATGATTGGAAGTGAATGTACAAACTTTGCCCACCTTTGCAATGTGATACGATTTATTTTTTAACTAGCCTTTGAGCCAAATGTTGAATATAGCAACAAGAAATGCTATATGCAAGAATGTTGTTACAATTGTTTGACTTCCACTTTGTGCAAGAAATTAAATCCTTGATTCTAAATTTTAGTCTTGTTGGTGGTTCTTCATTATCTTTGAATTCTAGCAACAAGAAATTCATATTTTAACAACAAAGAAATTCATATTTTATGAACAAGTTTCTTAAACTCGTATTTTGTGAACTCGAGGTCCGAGTCCATTTACTATAAGAAATTCATATTTTAACAACAACAAATTCATATTTTAGCAACAAGTTTCGAAAACCCGTATTTTTTGAACTCGAGGTCCGTAGTCCATTTACAACAAGAATGTCATATTTTAACAACAAAAATTCATATTTTAGCAAAAAGTTTCGAAAACCCGTATTTTGTATATTCCGAGGTCCGAGTCCATTTACAACAAGAAATTCATATTTTAACAACAGAAATTCATATTTTAGCAACAAGTTTCTAAAACCCGTATTTTGTATATTCCGAGTTTCGAGTCCATTTACAACAAGAAATTCATATTTTAACAACAAAGAAATTCATATTTTAGCAACAAGTTTCTAAAACCCGTATTTTGTATATTCCGAGGTCCAAGTCCATTTACAACAAGAAATTCATATTTTAACAACAACAAATTCATATTTTAGCAACAAGTTTTGAAAACCTGTATTTTTTGAACTCTGAGGTCTAGAGTCCATTTACAACAAGAAATTCATATTTGAATAATAGCAAATTCATATTTTAGCAATAAGTTTTGGGAATTTTCACAGGTGACTAAGGGTAGTCAAGAAGCGCATATCATTACAAAATATTAAGTTTTATGAGTAAGTGGGTATTTTCACCTACTCATTGAACTTAATATCACATATAGTTTCACGTCCACGTGTAAGTCAGTAATTACAAGTTCTTGTCCACCCACCAAAATACAAAAAGGTGTTACAAGAAGTCACTAATACAAGGTGTATATAGATAAAATGGCTAAGCAAATAACAAAAATGTCATTGCTTTCTTTTCCAATCAGAGATTATATGATTCTTCGCAATTCGTCATAGGTTGTGCCTTCCTTTATAAATTTTGTTCTTACCAAACCTCCAACATATTGACTTTCATCTCCCCCACCATTTAAAAACTTCTCCCCCCCCCCAAATGTGAAAGAAACATAATAGACTTTTTCTAGAAGTACCCGCCATATTTCAAGACAATGCGCAACAACAAGATTGTATTAACAACTCGAAAAAGCCACCATTTACAACAATAAATTCACGTATTAACAACAACTTTATTGAATCCTATCGAACTTTTTACCGACTGCTCCATCATTACATCAACCGTAAATCGGTGAAAACAGAAAGCGATCCTCTGTTACCTTCCCAAAAACGAGAGCACAATGTTATTAACCCTACCCAATAACATGAAACCCCAACTTCAATTGTAAAGAGGATATCTTTAGCAAAATCTTAGCATTACTTACCTAGGTACCAGCTTATAGATCACTAATGTCCAATAATGAGCTCAAACTTACCCTTTACCAAGCCTTCACTCTCTGAATGCAAAGAACATACAATGAAAAGATAAATTATTCAACAAATATAGAAAAGATGACAAACTTCACAATCTAAGCTTTGCATAGGACATGAAAACGTCACTTACTTGCCTTCTACGTTGAAGATTCGATTCACCTTTATTGCTTAGTTGATTTCACGTTTTTCCCTTTTCCCGCGTACTCCCGCGTTTTTTCATTCCCGTGTTTGTTTCATTCGTTTTTAATGTTTAATGGGCAATATAGACATTTGACATTCTCAAATAATTACGTAAGTCCCTAGGGACTTACGTAGTTTAGTCATTTCAGAGGACCTATTTGTAATTATCTGTGGTCCTTGGTACCTGTGTATAATTTTCCCATAATCTATTACTCCTATCCTAGGTACTTGCTCGCAAGAATCCTCTTAATTACTACCCTCTCCCGGTCCTAATTATAAGACCTAGTTGACTTTTTTTGGAGAAATTAAGAAAGTTAATTAAATTACTTTAGAGTATTTTTATTTTTATTTTTTTCTTTAAACTAATTAGTTTGACTAATAAACTAATATATAATCTAAGGGATTTAAACTTCTACGTGTTGCATGAGAAGAAGAAGATTCTACACACACATGAAATGGTGGGACCTACATATATATATAATTATGCTAATTATATATATATATGTAGGTCCCACCATTTCATGTGTGTGTGACATGAGAAAAAACTTCTCCTACAACATGAGAAGTGTTTTTCCCATAATCTAATGATACACAACATATGAAATGATTAAATAACTTATTTAGCTTCATTAATCTCTCCCAAAAAAGTCAACTAAGTCTTATAATTAGGACTTGAGGTAATAGTAAAATTACTCCATTTATTTTCCAGTGTATACCAAATTTTACCCCCTTTCTCTCAAACAAGGACCTACATGAAAGTTTTTGTTTTGGCTAGAAGAGTGAGGATGATCTTAATTATTCTCTGGCACAATTCCAAAGCTAGCTCTTAGTTCTTGGAATAGAGATATTTTTGGTATGCTTGAACGGCAAAAATAGAATTTACTTAATACGCTTGATGGCATTCAACAGGCTTATGGGTATCCTCATTCTGAATTTTTATGTAATTTGGAAATGGAGCTACAAGAAGAATTGGAAAGACTAATGAAACTTGAGGAAATTAAGTGGTTTCAAAAGTCTAGAAGTGAGTGGATATCTAAAGGGGATCGGAATACTCGATACTATCATTTGAAATCCAAAATTCGGAGTAGAAGGAATAAAATTGTGATGTTGAAGGATGAACAAGGGGAATGGGTGGATAATGAGGTTGAATTGAAGGCGGTTCTTAGACATTTTAAGAGTTTGTATTGCGAGACCATTCAAAATCCAGTTGCTTTGTCCACTACTGTGTCTTTTCCTTCTATTGAAGCTCCAAGGCTTGCTTGCTTAGCTGGGGTTCCAAATGATGAGGAAATAAGAGGTGCTATCTTCTCTATGGGCTCCCTCAAAGCCCCCGGAGCTGATGGCTTTCCCCCTATTTTTTATAAATCTCATTGGGGTACGGTGGTCCTATTCTTTGCAATTTTGTGAAAAAGGTGTTTAAAGGGGAGATCTCTCTAGATAAGGCTAACAAGACCCTCATTTCTTTGATTCCAAAGAGTAACGGGGTTGAGGTAGTGTCTCATCTTAGACCCATTTCTCTATGTACGGTACACTATAATGTATTACGAAGATTATTGCTTTAAGGTTGAGAGGGATCATGAACGATTTGGTCTCCCCCTTTCAATCTAGTTTTATCAGGGGTAGATGTATACAAGATAATATCATTGTAGGTCAAGAGATCTTGCATATTATGGGGAAAATACGAAGTCGAAAAGGGCTAATGGCGGTGAAGATAGACCTGGAGAAAGCATATGACAGAATCAGTTGGGGGTTTCTTAAACAGGTTCTGCTAGAGGTTGGTCTGGACAGTTCGTTTGTGGACTTCATTGTTAGTTGTGTCTCTTCAGTGTCATACAATGTGTTATGGAATGGCTCTCATACTGAATATTTCAGACCTAGGAGGGGTCTTAGGCAAGGTGATCCTTTATCACCTTTGTTGTTTGTGCTATGCATGGATAAGCTATCTCATTTGATTTGTGATGCCTTTGCAGCCGGTAATTGGAAACCTATTTATGTCACTAAATTGGGTCCTTGTGTTTCTCATTTGATGTTTGCTGATGATTTATTACTGTTTGGGGAGGCTTCGGAGGCTCAAACTGCTTGTATGATGAAGTGTCTTCAAGACTTTATGAGGGCATCTGGGGGGAAGGTTAATACCTCAAAATCCTCTATTTTCTTTTCTCCCCGTGTACCTGTTCAGGTGAAGATGAGGATTAAAGATATGACACGGATGCAAATTTCTTGTGAGATTGGAAGATATCTGGGATTCCCTTTGACGCAAAATAGAAGTTTGAAGGATAAATTTCAGTATGTAATTGATCGAGTTAGAGGGAAGTTGTCTGCTTGGAAGGCTAAGAGTTTATCTATGGCGGGTAGGATCACTCTAGCAAAATCTGTGGTTAGTACAATTCCTTTGTACCCTATGCTGGTGGCTAAGATTCCGGTTAGTGTTTGTCATGAAATTGAGAGGTTGTAGAGAAATTTTATCTGGGGGCATGATAGAGATTCTAGGGGATTTCATTCTATTGGATGGGATCAAATTACTCGTCCTAAGGAGTACGGGGGCCTTGGCTTTAGAAGACTCAGTTCGGTTAGTCGTGCTTGTGGGGCGAAGTTAGCATGGAAGCTAGTTAGTGGTTCCGAGGGTCTTTGGGTTGATATCCTTACTCAGAGGTATATGCTTAGAGATGAGGAGTCTTTGTTATCCTATAGGAGGGGTGATTCCGTTTATGGCGTTTTATCCGTGCTCAAGAGGAAGTTGTTGAGCAAGGTACTAAGTGGCAAGTTAGAAATGGAAGTATAGTGAGTTTTTTCAATGATTGCTGGCTTGGGGAAGGCTTAAAACTTAAAGACTTATGTTTGAGATCCTTAGTAGAGGAGGAGGACTCCTCAATTGTAGCGGATTGGGTAGTTGATGGGTGTTGGGCTTTGGAGGAACTCTCATATATTATTACTGCTGATGGCCTTAGCCGGATTGCGGCTATTCTTCCTCCAAGACCTGATGCGGCTGATGATTGTATGGTGTGGGGTGCGGCTGGTGATGGGAGGTTTTCCCTTAAGAGTGCCTACTTTCTTATTGAGCCTAATCCCTCTTCTTCTAGGGATTTGGTATTTTATGTCGTTTGGAAATGGAAAGGTGCGGAGAGAATTCGAGTCTTTATGTGGAAAGCTTTGTTGAACAAGCTCCCTACTAACTTATGGCGGAGTACTTGATCTCAGTCGTCCGCTTTATGTGGTTATTGTGGGACTGACATTGAGGATTTGTTGCATATTTTGAGGGATTGCAAATATGCTAGAGATATGTGGTCTTCTCTTATCCAGCAAAGGTACACTTCTAGATTTTTTTTCTTGCAATTTCCGTGATTGGGTGTTGTTTAATTTTAAAAATCAGGTTGGCAAATTGTAGGATGGAAGTTGGCACTTATTTTTTGGTGTTGCATTGTGGAAGCTTTGGAATTGGAGAAATCAGTGTATTTTTTATTGTAATTTCTCCAAGCCTTGTGATCCTGCTGCTGTTATTTCAATGATTTGGACTAGTTTTGTGTCATTTGATGGTTTTGATGGGTCGGAGGCCCAAGCTGGTTGTGATCAGGTGCTGGGTTGGGAAAAACCGCCTTCTGGTTGGGTTAAATTGAATGTGGATGGGGCTATGGGTCTTCAATCGTCGAAAGCAGGTTGTGGGGGCTTAATTCGTAACTCCTTAGGTCATTGGATAGTTGGCTTTTCTAGGATGATTGGGTTATGCCAACCCAGTGTTGCTAAAGAATGGGTTATTCTTGAGGTCTCCATTGGCACTGGATTTAGGCCTTAAGAAAATTATTTTGGAATCGGATTCGGATGAGGTCATCAAGATGATCTTAGATGATTTTTATAGCACTCGTAGCAACTTGTTAATGAAAGCTAAGGAGTTGTTGAGTAGGGATTGGCGGGTTGATGTTCGTGTTATCTCTCACATTGTAATAGAGTTGCGGATCCTGGCCCAAAAAAGGGTATTTCTTACACGCTATATTAGATGTGTGTCCCCTTTTTTCTCGGGCGTTGGGTGGGCCAAGATTGTTTAGGATTAATTTCCTCTCCCGTGTAATTGTCTTTGTGGTAATGTAGCTTTTCCATCTTTTATATCAAAAAAAAAAAATCTTTCTAATAAGGAGTTGACAAATTTTTTTTTGGGGGGGGGGATTGTGATGATGGAGAATTTACTTAAACAAGCCGAAAAGTAAATGTGACCAAACTTTAATCTACAAAAGCTTGAATTAGAATTCAACACGTGATTGCGGGGCTCTCAGTTTTAGTTGCTTGATTTTAACTTTATTTATTATTGCTTGTCCTCTTTGAGTACAATGAATTTACGTACTGTACCAGCACCAGGCCGATATCGTTCATGCAACTGGACAACAATCCACATTCACTGTCTTGACTTCACTTCACTCTCTGTTCTACGTATTCCCTTTTTCAGTTGCCAAATTGTAAACAACCACAACAACAACCAAATATGGTAACCTCAACATTTATAAAGCCATTGATCGATAACATAGTTCTTTTTTAGGCTATGCGTAACACATATATATGATTCATTGTACTCGTTATTTTTGAGAAAAGAAAATGAATATTACTATTTATATATCTGAAAAGTGGTTTTTTTTTTCTTTTCTTTTCTTTTTTAAAAAAAAAAACAGAGATATTAGAGATAGGACAATCGTGGACGTGTAGGTTGCCTGATATCCACGAATGAAGGGGTTGAGCAACACGACACGAGTAGTATAAGCAAGAACCACTAGAATTCTCCCCTCAGGGACTTCTTTACGCGTGTCTCTCTCTCGAACCACCCACATCTTTCCACGTGTCCTCTCCTCCTCCTCCCACCACATGTCACACTCCTCCCTCCTCCCCCATTCCCTGGAACCTCCCAGGCCCCCACAATCTCCGGCGTCCACGTGTCACCAATCACAAAGTCAATCTCCTCCTTGCGTGCCGTACCTTGACCCCTCCTTTTTTTAGGAAAAATATAAATAAATAAAATAATAACGTCGGCCATGCTTCCAACCGCCACTAACCGAGCTGCCTCTACCTTTACTTCACTCACTTCACTTCCTCATTTATCTCGTTTTTTTTATTTATTCTCAAAATCAGCTTCCTCTTTTTTAAGGTAAAAAAATATATTCCTCCGATCTACTCCTCCCGTTCTAATTATAAAAACACTTTTTTGAAATAGTTAAATTACACCACAAAAAAGTATTCATATATAATTAGGACCGAAATAGTACAATATAAATCATTTTTAATAATTATTCCTTAGAATCAAAAAATGATTGTTAATTCATTAAAATCATCATGAGTTGAACAAAATTTCTAACTTTATCTGTATTAAATAAGATATTAATGATGAGAGAAAAATATAAGAAGTTATATTTACACATTAATTATAGGGACAAAATTACTAAATAAGCATTAATAACTCTCTAAGTGATTTATATTATAGACGATGTCATTCCTATAGAGGCTACTTATATTATTTATATTATTAATGGAAGGGAGAAGTATTTTGAAAATCGTTCACTTATCCTGAAACGCAATACAGTGTGGAAAAGAGGACGTACGTGAGTAGGGGTGAGAAAATCAAAACCGAACCGAATAATTCAAAGGTGTTCGGTCTTTTCGGTTTTTCGGTTCGGTTCGGTTTTTTAAAGTAGCTTAGTTCGGTTTTTACAAAATTATTTCGGTTAAAACCGAAAAAACCAATTTCTTTTATTATTATTATTTTTTGGGTAGAAATAACCGAAATTAATTAAAACGAAGATGCATATGTATGAGTCAGACCCAACCTTATGAGTCATGTAAAATATACTATAATGGGCAGACTCAATAATATATTGTAGATTGATTCAAAAAAAAAATAAAATAGATTGGCCATTTTATAGAATTAATCTAAACAAGAAGCGCCTAACTTAAGCCTCAAAAACTGAATTAACCATAAAAACCGAACCAAAATATTTCGGTTTTTTCGGTTCTTCCGTCTATTTGGTTTTCGATTCGGTTTCTAGAATATGTGTATTTCGGTTTTTCGGTTTTAACCGAAAAACCGAATCTTCACCCCTATACGTGAGAGAGGCACGAAGCAGAGCAACACGTTTTAGAAAGTGGAGGGTGTGGAGCAGAACAGGTGCAGATACCATGTGCCTTTTTCCTTAATAAAAGCAAATATATATAAATAAATTAAACAAAAAACGAAGATAATGAGTTATTAAAGAAATGGATTAATTTAAAAAAGGTGTGAACTGTGTAGTGTGAAGTGTGAAGCTAAGGCAGCGCATATGAGCTGGAGAGAGAGGGTGCCAGGTGGCGTTGTGGCAGCGAACGAATTGAAAGCGTATTAGAAAGAGCCGACGCAAAGTGAGCAGTTAGTGTTCCAGGGAATATGAGTATAATCATGAAGCCCTTCTACTCACTCACGCATCCTGTATATTTTCTTTTCTTTTTCCGCCTCTATTTTTTAATGATTAAACCAATCCAATATACAATTAAAGTACGTGAATCGTGTTACAAGATTCGATTCGGTCCAGACCATCTACCTTATTTACCAGTTTCATTTGGTAATTTGGATGTAACCGAACATTGACACGTCTCCTCCACAGTCCTAACCTTATCACCACAAACACCCAACTTCAAGCTTCCCTTTTTGGCTGACCTGGAACACTCATCTCGAATTGAAGGAAACAAATCCAAAACACTCAATTAATTTTAATTTTTAGTGTGTGTTTAGATTAACTTTTAGAAAATAATTTTTATAATTTATGAGATATGTAGAGAAATTTTGCCCCGACTTACAGAAAAATGCTTCTGAAACTACAGTTTTACTATCTCTGATTTCATAGCCACGAATATAATAACTCGATTTATAATATTTAACAATAGCTTTGAATCCAACACCTCCTTTAGTCTCTGTTTGTGGTGACATAAAATTGTTACTAGGCACCCACTTAAAGGAAAAAGAGAAACAAAGT
The DNA here is from genome assembly GCA_019022615.1 of Acacia melanoxylon. Taxonomy (NCBI): domain Eukaryota; kingdom Viridiplantae; phylum Streptophyta; class Magnoliopsida; order Fabales; family Fabaceae; genus Acacia; species Acacia melanoxylon. The sequence continues at coordinate 7,592,836 of JAFJYJ010000007.1, read as the reverse complement.
AGAACAAGAGCCCATCACCCCAAGTTCTTGGGTTCAATTGGTATAGTGATTGGACACTCTCGTTAAAAGAGGGTTGATTTTAGAGTTATGGCCAAGACTGAAAAAACATTCTGTTTAAATTATGCAGGTAAATCTTGAGGGTAATAGGCGAACTCTCTCCAAAATTGGTATCGCCTGGGAGGAATGGAGATTTTGCCCTACTCTTGGATTGAGTTAGTCCAACCTTTCTCCTAAAATTTTCATATATATATATTAATTTTTTTTTTATTAAAAAAAAAAAAAAAAAACAAGAAGAGCAGCCCACAAGTGCATCCAATTCCATAAGCGCATACGTATGTGACGTACCAGTGTTTTGACTTGGAATCAGTCCTTTTTCATTCCATTTAAATTTATTTCCCTATTTCCCCACTTCTCTTTCTCACGTTACCGAACGAGCTAGCGTAGCTTAGTTGACCCACTTCACTCTCCAACCTTTCCAGGTCTTTTCTCTGACTCTCTCCTCCCTTCTATATATAAAGCCTCCTCTTCATTTTTCACTCTCATCCCTTTCACTACTCCTTCTTCTTCTTCTTCTGATATGGCTTTGCAGGCTCTGAATTCGCCTTCTGCTACTCCCCATCCTGTGTTCAAAGGCGACGACCTTCACTCCCTCGAGGCTTGGACCAAGGGAAAACGATCTAAACGACCCCGTTTTGATCACAATTCGCCTTCCACAGAGGAAGAGTACCTCGCTATCTGTCTCCTCATGCTCGCTCACGGCCGTAACGTTAATCCCAATACGACGTCGTCTTCCTCCCTGGATCCTTCTCTGATGAAGCTCTCTCATACGTGCTCTGTTTGTAACAAGTCCTTTACCTCCTATCAAGCTCTCGGAGGACACAAGGCCAGCCACCGCAAATCGTCTTCCTCCTCCGATCATCACCCTCCCGCCGACAATTCGTCCGCCTCCACCTCCACCGCCGCAGCTGGTGGCACTGGGAAGCTGCACCGTTGCTCAATCTGTAACAAGGCTTTTCCGACCGGTCAGGCCCTCGGCGGACACAAGCGCTGCCACTATGACGGCGGCAACGCCAACAACAGCGGTACCGGTGGAACGACGGTGATCACCTCATCTGAGGGGAATACCTCGTCGGTCACGCACAGCCACCTCGGTTTTGACCTGAACCTCCCTGCTCCTTTCACCGACTTAACCCCGGCGGAGTTCGTTAGGGGCGCCGCAGACGGGAAGAGTGTGAAGATCGGAGAAGAAGAGGTGGAGAGCCCGTTACCGATGGCCGCCGCCAAGAAGCCTCGTTTGTTCATGGACGAAGAATGAAGACGATGATGATCTCAGTAGCTTTTTCCTCATCAGAAAAATTGATCTGAATTCTTATAATTAGAGAATTGAATCAGACAGATTCAAGAATTTGATCATATCTTGGTGTATTTCTTTTTCTTTTTGAGACTGGGGGAAATTGGATTAACTTACAAGTTGGAGATTTTGTTTTTTGTGTTTTAGCTGCATTGTTCTTGTGTACAGACAGACAGATTTGTTCATTATTTGTTTTTGGAAGCTAGTTCTCAATGATTTTCATTTATTCTCACCCTTCGTAATCGCTTTGATCGTGATTTATGAAAAAATTACAGAGTGAGTACGCTTTAAAATAATACAACGTGATTCTGCTGTTTTTTAACTTTGCTTTCACATCATATTGGTGAAAAGGAGAAAAAAAAAATATGTGTAATTAAAATATTGAATTAAATCAATTAGATTTTATAATTTGAAAAACCAAACAACCCTACACTAACTTAAAGTCATCCAACTAATATGTGTGAAGCATGTGTTGTGGTGCTACATCAAGTTTTAGACATTAAAAAAAAAATCATTAAAGTATTTTAATTTATTGGATTTTTAATCCACACACAGATATAAAGTCTCTCTGAAGTCGTCTGAACCTTCAAAATGCGGTGTGACACTGAAACAGTACAGCCAATAATTGGACGGGGATGTTTGGATGAAGGAAATGATTAATGAGGAAATTTTCTTGGACTCAAAATTTTCTAAGGAAGAAAGAGAAAAAAGAATAATGCAACTCCGAGTGAGCAACACAAAAAATTATTCTTTTTATTATAAAACATTAGCTAACAATTTTCACAAATTAATAAAATAGTTAAAATAAATAAAATTGTCTTATAATTTAAGTAACTTCCAATATTACCCCTACTAATTCCACTTAACTATAATATTATATTAATTATTACTCTCACCCACTATCCTTTTTAATGATGGAGATACATGAAAAAAAAAAAATTAATGTAGCTTTAAAAACAAGTAAGTACCTTATAAAAAAGATTAAATACAATTGTTAGTTGACATTATAATAAAAACCTAGAGAAGTATTACTCCTATTATTATTTGGTATTGGTGGAACCTTTAGTATATGATCTTTTTTAACATTTTCTTATACAAATAGAAATATGACATGATAAATTACTTAATTATAACAAATATTATAAGATCTCTCTAAAATATCCTTATGTAAAATTATATTATATATCAATTTATAAGTTAAGTAAATTAATTTTGGAAAAACAAAAAGGGTTAAGTAGCAAATTTACTCTGGAAGTTTTTGCTAAAGATCAATGTTACCCTGAAAGTTTTTCTTGTTTCAATGTTGTCTGGAAGTTTCAAAACGTAGCAATGTTGCCCATTTCAGTTAAAAAGTTAACAGTCAGCGTTAAGTTTTTTTACGGACAACGTAACGTTAGTTTTTTAACAGAATAAGTCAACATTTTGAAACTTCCAGTGCAACATTGAAACAAAAAAAAAAAAACTTTCAGGAAAACATTGTTCCTAAGCTTATACTTCCGAGGCGGATTTGCTACTTAACCCAAACAAAAAAATTATTAAAGATGAATGAATAGAAATCAAGACTAACATCCTAATGAACTCTTATGCTTAGAATTGGATGAGTATATACTTACTAGTTATTTTCACTATTTATACACAACTTAACGAGTGTTTGGTTTAGAAGTTGGGACAAAATTCATCTTATATATCTACATTATAAATAGTAAAAGTTATTTTCTAAAAATTAATCCAAAACTTGAAGTCGTGAAAATATATATATATATTATGAGACAGCATAATGTGAGACCCATACATGAATGTAACTAAATATGGCCCCTTTTTTTATTTTACAGCGAGGAAGATAAATAGTAGTATACCATTCCAGTGTAGAAGTGCTAATTCAAGAAATAATAATAAAATAAAAGGATGGGGCGGGAAAAGGGAAATTAATTAATTAATTAATTAAACGTAGGAGATAATTAAGCAAAGGATATTTTATAATAAGTGGGGGGAATATGCGGAAAGAGTTAGGCTTGCTATAGGTGGGGTGAACCAAAAATGTGGGCATGTGGATGAGAGAGATAGAAAGCACATGTAGGTATGATAATATCAAATTAAAGAATATTTTTTTTAATTAATTATATTTTGTGTGGCTTGAACACACTCTGTATTCCATACGTACTCTATTATGTTGGCATTTGGGTTGGCTAATTTCCCAGCCAACCCCACTAATCAACTTCAACACCTCCCTTAATTACTCACTTCCCCTTTCTACGTTTCCACTCATCTTTGTTTCTGTGTATATGAATATGGTTTACTTACTTACACACACTTGTATTTTTTTTTTTAAAAATAAATATTATTAGGTAGATTTGTTGTATAGTACAGCGCATTGAAGTTTGAGAAAATTGCATTATCCACTTGAATTATATTAAAAAGGTTTGAGTTTAAAGTGGTACTTGTTTTCAATTATTGAAATATTACCTGCAAATTTTACCAGAAAAATTATAATCATATTTTGGAAAAAAAAAATCATAAGAAAAATTCATGGAAAATATAGTACGTTTATATATATATATATATTTCTTAAAAGTAATTTCATAAATGGATAATAAGTATTTTTTTTTTGTTTAACGGTGATGATATCATAATTTTTTTATTCAAGGGTTTCTCAGATTAATGGTAAAAGGTTTTTCACCTTTTACAACAAATAATTTTTTTAAGGTTCAGATTTTTGTTCCCCTTCTTATGAGAGTGAATGAGTGATTCCCTTATCACAGTAACCAACAACTTATTATCACAGTAACCAACAACTTATTAATTGATTGATTTAATAATACATTTAGATCGCTCTCCCTCTCTAGTAAAAGGCTTTAAATGACCTGCTTACCCCCCCAATAAAAAAGGCTTTAAATGTCCTCAGCTTCACTTTTGTCTCTAAAAAGTAGGGTTGTCCAAGGACCGGGCCAGACCGGGTTGGAGGTCAACCTGAGGTCTGGCCCGATATGACCTTGGACTGAAAAAATCAGTCTGAGGTCTAGTCCGGTCTGGTACTAGCCCAAAGTCAGCCGGACCGGATCGGACAGTGATCGCCCTGACCACCAGTCCGAGCGGTCAATTTTTTTTTTTTTCAGTTTTTTTTCCTTCTTGGGATGCAATATTTTAGCTCTAGGACCTGACTTCTTAAAGTAATAAAAAGTGAAAAGTGATTCCTATAAATTAAAAAGCACATTAGGATGTCCAGACTCCAGTAAGTGGCTCAATGAAGTAGTGATTTTTTTTTTTTTAAAAAAAGGACCTCGGGTCAGATCGGACTGGTCTAGGGGATCTAAGCTCCTGGACCGAAGTCCAGTCCAACCCGAGCAATTTGGTCCGGTCCGGTCCAGTCAGATTTGCCTTGGACCATTTTTTTTTTCTTATACTAGACCGGGTCGGATCGGATCGGACCGGGCCGACCAACCGACCACGGGTTTTTTGGACAACCCTACTAAAAAGCACTCCACAGTACGAGTACAATTTATTATACTCTTTTTATTCTATACATTAGAACTGTTTATTTAATTTCAATAGTTTTAAAAAACTAAATAAATTATCTAAATATATGTGACAAATTCTCTCTAAATATTTATGTATAACATTAGATTATTAGCAAAAAAAATTATATTAAATATCAGTTTATAAATTATATAAATTAGTTTGAAAAAAAAAATCATGAATATAAGAGATAGTAAAATAGGAAAAAGTCTTACATTTGGGGATCAAAATTTAATTGTAAACTAGATTTGAAAATTAGGATTGAGGGAAGTAAATATGAACTTGTATGAAAAATAAGATTTTGATTAGAGAGTATAGTTAGATTGAGAAGCTACAATTGCGTACGCTGCCACCAAACTCTATCTGTCTAGAGTTGTGAGTAATAATAACAACAACAATAATAATGATAGAGGCAATCCGTGTTAGCGTGTTTATGTGAAGCTTGAAACCAAGTCACTACGATTAACGCGTTTTTACAAGTCTCGTGTTCCCACCTCCAAACACGCCATCATTTCCCACGTCACACACATGCGCAATTTTAAATTTATCTCGCAAGAAAAAAATAAATTAAAATTTGTCTAAAGAAAAAATAGCACAGATATATATTTTTTTTTGTTGCCCATCCGGTATCCCGAACTTCGCTCTAACTAATCCAACCGACCTTGTAAGCGCACATGACCTTATGGTGAGTAAGTCTCCAATGGCTTTTTTTATTCACAAGGCGAATTAAGGGCGCTTGTTTAAGCGGCATGGCCGCTACACTACAAACATCTTGGCCTCGTTGGTTAGCATAGATAAAATTTGATGCAATACACACACACACACACACACATATATATATATTCTTTTTTTAGGGTGTTAGAGATATATTAGGGTGATATTAATTGATTAATTAGTTAATTAGGGCCCTAATTTACATAAAGGGTCTTAGCTAATATAATTAATGTATGAGATGTGAAGTCCTCACTAAAGAAAAGTAGTTAACCTAATCTCCTTCTAAGAGAGAATTAACTTAGTTTCCTTCCAAGATCCTAATAGATTTAGGTCTTTGGTTATCCCCTCAAATAAGGGTAAATTAGAGATAACTCAAGTGAATTATGGTTTGTATGAGCATATTGTTCTTAATATATGTGATTAATACAAGATTATTCATCTTCTTTATTATGGTCTCTAATTACATAAGTTAATACAAAAAATATATTTGCGTTATGTATCAATGTGATCTGACTATTGTCTTCTACCAAACGAGTATGGGTTCATCGTTGAAGTTTCATGATCAAATGCTGAGATGCAGACTAGCGTATGAAAAAAGACGCAAACTCACGAGCCACTAAACAAAATGAAATTACAACAAGAAAAGTAAAATAATGATAAAAACGTGGGCTATATATAATTAAATTGTAAATGGAGACAAGTAATAAATAATGTAGAAAAGAGAATAGGATGTGATTTGTGAGCTTTTGACGGGTGATTGATTGTATAGCAGTATAACATCCTTGCACCGGCCTTCTCATATTTTCAAAGGATGCTAGAGGCTTCTCATTCTGCCAAGTGGCTCCATCTTCAGTGTCAAGCGGTTTTTTTTTTTATATATGACTTAGTTTGTAATGTAATTGTATTATAAATTATACTTCTTTTTGTATTATAAAGATACCAACTAGTAATTGTATTTAGTCTTTTTTATAATAAACTTAATTATTAGTTGATACTTTATAATAAAGAGTAAAGGGAGAGGGAGTATGTTCTATATTTATGATTAGGTGCAGTATAATGTAAATCACATTCTATTTTTCATATCAAACACATATTTTTTTTTAACAAGACATGAAGATTACTTTAAAAAAAAAAAAAAAAAGATTTAACAAATTTTTTATAAAGTGTTTTAATTTAGACCTAAGGAGTAGTAACTTATAAGAAGAACGTAATAAATGTCGGATATTTATTTGTGATGGGAGTTAGCATATTTGAAATAAAATCATATTCTAAGTAGACATTTTACAAATGTGGTTTGTGATATTATATTTAAGGCTAAAGTATACTTTTAGTCCTTTAAGTTTACATGATATACTTTTTAAAACATCATTAACTTTATAAAGTAAACTTTTAGTCCTATAATTCTAACACACTTTTAATTTTGTAATTTAAGAGTTTTTTTATCTTTACAAATTGCTAACTCTCTTTGAAAATTCAAACTCAAGTGATAATAATGTAATTTTAAATGATGATTGTGTAATTAAATACTATTAAACTTAAATTAAAAATATGGCAATATATAAAATTTGTGTAATTAAATGCTATTAATCATCACTTGCCATCGCGTCGTTTTATATATAATATTAACAATTATTAAAATTTTGGGACAAAAGATACTTTATAAAGTTAAGACTAAAAGATGTCTTGTGTAAAACTTAAAGGACTAAAAGATACTTTAAGCCCATATATTTAAAGTAAACATAAATATGGGCAGTTAGGCTTCAAGTGGATTCAAGAATGGGCAAAAATGAAGATGATTAGGTAATGGATAAGATTGATTAGGAAGATTAGATAATTAATGAATTGGGTCTCCATCAAAGTTTTTAGGTCCATAAATACATAATTGCAACATACCCAAATTGCCACTTGATTTTCTCTCTGGTTTTTTTAATGAAGTGGATAAGCCTCGCTTCATCAAATTGCAGTTGGAATTTAATGACTTGCTGGTTAACGTTGCCAAGTGGAAAGAGTAACTAAAGCTACATCGCACACAATGATATAGATTAGGATTTAAACCCCTCTAATATTTTTTTTTTTTAAAAAAAAAAAAAAACTACCACTATGTTTCTTTTTTATTCTTCGTGGAAAAAAATAAATCTTTATATTATTCCTCCCGGAAATTCTTAAAAAAAAACATAGAGAAATTCTCACAGGCCCAAAATCTTCGATCCCTCAATGCATGAGAAAGAAATACCGATACTAGGTATTTTTAATTATTATTATTATTATATATAATATTTGTGATTAATCTTTCTATATAATATGTGTATTAATTTAATGTTAAATTTGCATGACAATATTAGGTATTTGTAATTATGATAGTTGTGGGTGGGGCATAAGACTTAAAGCCCAGATGGGTCTCTGTCTAGTGGACTTCTTGCCCCCAAGGGATTCAATGGCCCAATTTAATTAAGCAATTAGCAATAATGGAGAAGAGATGAGAATATATATATATATATAATGTATTACAGTGATGTTGAAAAAATTTAGTTGATATTATTAAAATTACTCATCCCACTAACGAGGGTTGGTACAAGTGATAAGCGAGCATGCCGCTTAAGTAAGAAAGCTCGAGTTCAAGCCTAATGCGAACGAAAAAGCATCATTTAGAGACTATTCATCATCATGTGGCAGGTGCGCGGCCACATCGGTTCGGATTAGTTAGGGTGAAGCTCTGAATACCGGATGGGCAACCAAAAAACAAAAAAACACTCATCCCCAAATACCATAATTAACTGCAATGAAATACTATAATAACATAATCCAACTCATTTCTTACTAATGCCTCTTTCCATTATAATTACCTGACAACATCCATACTAAAGACGCCATTAAAACAATGAGTCTACAGAAAAGCAAGCTTGTGAGTTGATAAGCTTACATCAATGAGCCTATCGTTGCTTATAGGAAGATGATCTGAGTCATCACCTCCACGTGAAATTTTGGAACTGTTATAGCATGATAGTATGGGAGCTTCTGTTATTATTTTTTACTTTTTAGAAGAGGGGTTGAGCTCATCCACAATCCAAGGGTAGGGCGCTTAGAGCCCACTCTGAAAGAAATTCAGGACTAAGAGTATACATGTCTCCACCTTAGTCTAAGTTACCGTTGCTTTGTAGCCCCTAGAATGCCTTCCTCAGCGCCTTGACCAACTCCAGGATCAAACCCCCTCCCTTTTGGTGAGAGTGTCCGACCCCTTTGCCAATTGAACCCAAAGACGAGGGGTTATGGGAGCATCTGTTACCTGTAGAGTGTTAGTGTAATTTCAGGAGCTACTCCCTTCTTCACCCAAAAAAAATGGTTTATGAATAGAAATACAATTTATTTTTTCTAAAATGTGACTTGAATTTTTTTTAAAAAAAAAACATATGGAGCATGTTATAAAAATATCAACAAATTGTATTATTTTTGAATTATAGATTTTGAGAGTGATATCTTTCAAAGTGTATGATTCACACTAATCATAAAAAAATAAAAAGGAAGAGGGATATTTTCTTTATATTGGGCTAATGTGCATATTATTGAGAAAATGAAAATGCTCCAAAATAAATCATGTCTGGTATTTATTATTTTTATTTATAATCATGTCTGGGTACAACAATATATAATTTAATGGGGAACAAGATTTATTGTTAACTCCCTCCTTTCCTGCTTTTTCCCCCTACTATCCTTAATCGCCACATAGCAGTGTCTGATACTTTGTTCTCATATCATGAATAGAGTTAATGAGATAAGGGAGAACAAACGATAAAAAAAGGTACATGTTTATTAGACATCGAGTACATCTTCCAATCCTATGTTTATAAATATACTCTGCCAATTCTCTAAAATACCCTTTTCCCTACTATCCTAAATTCGCACATGTATTAATGTCTAATACCTTCCTCTGAAACTATTGATAGAAGTAACGAAAAAAATGAGAGAAGAGGGAGCAAAAGTTATGTATTCACTAAATGAGGACATTTCCTAGTCATTAATGGACATTCTCTAATGCAAGCCTAGGTCTTTGTGTTGGGATCCGTACACGCAGATTAGGGTGAGCAACGGGCGGGCGCCGGGGGTAACCCGTGTCCCGCTCGTTTATTTTACACGGGTACGGGGAACCCCGTACCCGTGGTCAAACCCGTTTAACCCATATAAAAACGGGTATGGGTTAAACGGGTATTCCTAAACGGGTCTGGGGAACCCGTTTAGGAATCTGGACTTTAAAAAAAAAGTGGGCCTAAAGAAGTTTTTTTTCCTCAGGTTAGATAAATAAACTTCTCTAGGCTTACAGTATATGGCTTTTTGTGGAGACTACAATTATAACTAATGCTTTTGCACACACAAGACCTAGAAAAGCTCTTGATCATGGGCTTCATCCCTTAGTTTTGAGAAATTGGACATGTTTCCAACAAAAAGCATAACCTGCATAAGTTCACACGCAGAACATCATTTCCAGCAAAGGACCTATTTCCAACAATCATTTCAAGTTCAACAAGAAGCATAAGCTGCATAAGTTCACACGCAGCGAAGAAAAAAAATGACACATTTATGTTTTAAACGAGGGTGAGTGTGTTGGTGGAATGGAAGCAGAACATCATTCAGCAAACAAAAAGGAAGAACTCTGGTTGACAGGAAGAAAGTTGGCCTAACAGATATTTGCTGGTCTATTCAAAATTCAGATTTAGCTTGGAACAACATAAATTTTCAAGTTATACTCATGCATATACATACATAGATTGAACAGAATAGAATATCCGCAGTGATCACAGAACCCCAACCACAGAGGCGTTTTCTTTCTTTGGTCGCCGAGAAAAGAAATGAACAGTCTTAAGATGAGAGACGTAGATCTCTGCGATGCGACAGCTAGGGTTTGAAATTTTGGCCAACTCCACGTCTGCACTCTCCAGTCTCCACCCTCACCCGTGACTCTCAGCGTTTGAAGCGTGAGGAAGGAAAAAAAATATAGATAAACGGGTAACGGGCGGACACGGGTTACCCATGCCTCAACCCGTGACCCGCCCGTATAATATAAACGGGTAATGGGTAGCCCGTACCCGTGACGGGTCCAATCTGGGCGGGTTTTATCCGGGTAAAATATCACGGGGCACGGGCGGTTGGGCGGGTTGCAGGTCACTTGCTCACCCCTACACGCAGCGGAAGGATTCTCATCCATTAAAACTTACGGATCTCTTGAGAAGATCCATCAACGACGTTTAAATCAAGGTTCGTTAGAAACCATACCTATGCAAATTGGTGGGCGTCTCGTTCAATACGATCTCGTGGGCTACCTACTCGATCAACAGGAGCCGACTTCTCGAATCCACTCCCTCTACCGGTATCCACACGAATAGCCTCCAACACCGACGGCAGCGTACTAGCGCATTCAGTATTTTTGCGTCTCTCTCTATTCTCTAGGGTTTTTTTCGCGGCTCTTCTAATACGTCTGACAAAATGTCCCTTAGGTTTTCTTAAACCGATAGGCGTATTATATTCAAAATTAATCCTTATTAATTTTAAATTTGGATTAAAATAATATATTAATTAAATTTATCTAATAGATCTAATCTAATCTATTTATTTAATCCGAATTAAAAAGTCTTCGATTTAATTTATCTCTATAAATTAAATCGAGATATGATATCTATCTATTTAATTAAATCGAGATACTATATCTCAATTTAAATTAAATCGGATATATGATACTTTTATTTGAAAATTAAATCGAGATACAATATCTCTATTTGTTTTAGATATTTACTTTATCAAATAAATTAAATATAAAACAAATATTATATGATAATATTATATTCTCTATTTAAATAATATTATTATATTATTCTCAAATTTAATATATATATATATATATATATATATATTCATCCTAGATTAAATACAAAGTATTCATTAAATTTTAGATATATCTAAGATTCAATGAATCCGACACTTTTGCTCGTGTTGAACTATTCTTGTGCGCGACCCTACACAGCCTACGAGATTGGCGGCGGGCAATATCGTATCGCCCACAAGTCGCAAGCGACCTCTAGCAAGACATTGCGACTACCCAATTCATATGGGGATCGATGATACGATACAACCTATCATACAACCATGTCATGTCCCTTTTGTCACACGATAATTTGGTCAAGGATGAGGCATGGATAGGGGTGAGCAAGTGACCCGCACCCCGCCCAACTGCCCGCAACCCGTAGAATTTTCCCCGGATTAAACCCGCCCAGATTGGGCCTATCATGGGTACGGGTCTGCCCCGTACCCGTTTTGGTTATACGGGCGGGTCACGGGGCACCCGTGCCCCGCCCGTACCCGTATAAGTGATATATATATATATATTTTGCTTCCCTTTCCCCTAGGCCCCAGCTTAACGTTGCACTTGACTTGACCGAGATTTTTTTGTTTTTGTTTTTGTTTCCCTTTCCCCCAGCTTAACGGTGACACTTGACAGACCAAGAAATGGGAATGCTTATGCCTCACATAAATTCATTCGTATAAAACACGTACTATTGCTTGCATGCCTTTATTCAGCAGTTCAGTTCTCTCATTTTTTTTCATGGCAGTTGAATAACATGATTCTCACTTCTCTTCCAACAAACAGGACCTAACTAAAACTAGGATATGATGATGCCATAAATCGGTGAGAATTTATCATATTCATACATGTTACAAAAACTATTAATTAAGTCTGGTTTATTCTGATTTAAAGGGGGGACTGTTCTGGGCCCAAAAAAGCAACAAAAAGAATATGTTTTGGGCCCAAAAAACTGTTCTGGTTCTGGAAAAAAAAGAAGCAAACCAGGGCCCAATTTTTTTTTTAATAAAAAAATGCCCGAACGCCTAAACGGGTTCCCTGAACCCGTTTAGGCGTACCCGTTTATACGGGTTAAACGGGTTTTTGCCTCGTACCCGTGTTGCCCCGTCCCCGTGTAATTTAAACGGGCGGGCCGCGGGTTACCCCCCGGGGCAGCCCCGCCCGCCCGTTGCTCACCCCTAGGCATGGATAATGTCAACTTCCTGTTTTTGACCATTACTTTCTCGATTCTTGAGTAGTCTAACAATTGAAATGGAAACTCCTTTCCATCGTAGTATGACCATACATTTCTCGAGACTCACCTCGAGGGGCCCGATCTCTCTACAAATGTGAGGGACATATTTCATCTTAACCATTCACATTTTTCTACATGAAACAAGCACAAGTATTTGAAGCTGACTTAGAAGTTGTGACGCGTGACAAAGTTGAGCAGGCGCAAAGAGCCATCCGAGCGAGAGGAAGCTTTGAGAAAGAACAGTTGAAAAATGCTAATGCTCACGGGAGGCTCCAAGAGGAATTCAAAAGGCTCTCAATGCAAATGGCCTCTACATTTGATGCAAATGAGAAGGCTACCATGAGAGCATATGCAGAGGCAAGTGACTGTGTGCACAGAAACAAGTTTTGGAAGAAATGCTACAGAGGCAAGTGAATTGCGTGCCAAGCTTTCCCTATTTTGAGATTCAAACACAGTATGCATGCTGTATTGAAACTAGATCCCAAAGGCTTCAAACTCAGAAACTCACATTGGGGAATCACGTTGCGTTTCAGATTGGCATTGGCTTTATCTCACGGTGCTTCTTGCTCTCTGCTTCGTTTTGAATCAGTATGAGGATGACGAATTAGAACCATGATTCTCATTCTTGGCTCCCTCCCTCACGTTCTCAAGAAGATGTTGAATGAGCTGTTTTTGTGGAACGCTGAGACAAAGCAATGAGCAAGCACACAGTTATTTTAATTACCACCGAAATGATGTCGTGTAAGCTCACTGGACACTGTTGGAAATTATGCCATAGGGCAAGTCATTGTACTTTAAACGTTAATGTCATTTAAAGTAATCTCCATTTAGTTATCATTTTATTTGCATGTTTATAGTGATAACTGTAACCTTGGATATATCTTATAGATTATCTTAAATGTCCTTGGTCGGTCATCTACGCGGGAGCGAAGATGAAATAAGACCAGTATGACTTTGATGAGGTATGGAGATACGAATCAAAGTCATAGGCACTTGTAAGAGTACAAGGTGCTGGACCGACCCACTATGAGAAAGCTGCATGGAATAAGTCATAAGCTTTTCTCATGTATAACCACGTCACAATGCCCTTTGACCTGAGATCACCATGGATTCCTACATGATGAATCGCTGATCTTTGACCTAGTCAAAAGTCACCTTTGATCGGGTGATGATAAAGGCTTTGATCGGGATCAATGGTTTTCATGCAGAGGAATGTGAATGGTCAAGATGAAATTTGTCCCTCACATTTATAGAGAGATATTACTGGGCCCCTCGGTGAGTGAGTCTGAGAAATGTATGGCCATACTACGATGGAAAGGAGTTTCCATTTCAATTATTAGATCACTCAAGAATCAAGAAAGTAATGGTCAAAAATAGGAAGCTGACATTATCCATGCCTTATCCTTGACCAAATTATCGCGTGACAAAAAGGACGTGACATGGTTGTATGATAGGTTGTATCGTATCATCGATCCCTATATGAATTGGGTAGTCGCAATGTCTTGCTAGAGGCCGCTTGCGACTTGTGGGCTGGTACAGTATTGGCCCGCTACTAATCTCATGTGGGCCTGCAGGGCCGCACACAAGAATAGCCCAACACAAGCAATAGTGTCCAGATTCATTGAATCTTAGATATGTCTAAGATTTAATGAATACTCTATTTAATCTAAGGTGGATATATATATATATATTATTAAATTCAAAAATAATATAATAATATTATTTAATATAGATTATAATATTATTATATAATATTTGTTTTGTATTTAATTTATTTGATAAACTAAATATCTAAAAACAAATAGAGATATTGTATCTCGTATTTAATTTTTGAATAGAGATATCATATATATGATTTAATTTGAATTGAGATATAGTATCTCAGATTTAATTAAATAGATATATATCATATCTCTTTTTTAATTTATAGAGATAAATTAAATCGTAGGCTTTTTAATTCGGATTAAATAAATAGATTAGATTAGATCTATTGGATAGATTTAATTAATATATTATTTTAATCCAAATTCAAATTTCAAGATTTATAAGGATTAATTTTGAAAATATAATACGCCTATTGGGTTTTTGAAAAACCTACCGGACATTTTGTAAGACGTATTAGAAAAGTTGCGAGAAACCCTAGAGAGAAAAGAAGAGACGCGAAAATACTGAAAGCGCTAGCACGCTGCCATCGGTGTAAGAGATTGTTCGTGTGGATACCGGTAGAGGGAGTGAATTCGCTGAGTCGGCTCCTGTTGATCGAGTAGGACGCACACGAGTTCAAATTGAACGAGACGCTCACGAGCTTGAAAGGTATAGTTCTTTTCTAACCCGATTTAAACGCCGTTGATAGATCCTCTTCATTGGGATTCGTAAATTTTATGGATGAAATCCTTCCGCTGCGTGTACGGATCCCAACATACACAACATTATATCTTGTCACATGATAAATGATTTCCCCATATATATATATATTGAGTAAATATCCAATTTGGTCCCTGGAAAAAAATACGGACCCCTTTTTGGTCCATATCTAAAAATAACTAGTCCCGTCATCCCTGGGAAATAAAAAAACATCCCACGTTAGTCCTTCCGTCAGTTAGCTCCTAACGGCGTCACTAACGCAGTTGATGTGTCACGTGAGTCGTCCCCACCTGTCACCATCTTCACTCCCCAGCAACCCACGTGGTTGGGACAAAACTTCCTTAATCTCCCTCTATCTTCAATCCTTTGCTAACGTTGGGGAGAAAACGTTTAGGTTTTGGAATTTTGCTTTCTGTGTGGAAAGTGTTCGCCCTTCATTCTCCTGCTGCAGTATTTCAAGGCTTATTTGGGTTGAGAAGATGAATGTTTATTCTGGGAGGGTGGCTCAAGTGGAACCAGAAGTCAAAGAAGGACAGCTGCTCCAAGGTGCAAATGTGGGAGGCCAAGTGTTGTGTATACCTCCAAAACTCTGAGAAACCCAAACAGAGCATTCTTCAGATGTCCCAAATTCAAGGTCTTTATGTTTACTTCACACATTGTATATTTTCGAGGCACGTCACTCGTGTGGATAACATGTATGAATGTTTTAATGAGATTGTTTTTATTCGTTTGTAGGAGATGTTGCCGTATTGTGATTTTTTTCAAATGGGTTGATGATTGTGGACCTGATTCAATGGATTTGGAAGATTGGAGAATGAATAAGCTGGAGCTGAATAATGCGAGGTGGAATTCAAGTTGAACTATATGGATATGAAGTGAATGAGCATGAAATGAAGATTAGGGAGCAAAAAACAAAGATGATTGAGTCATCGTCAATGAAGATGGTTGCGAGTTTGATAGGGTGGAGAAGGAAATCGGGCTCTGGGTAGGTGTGCTAGGGTGTTTGTCACACTATTGTAGTTGTGGGAGCCATTTGTATTTATGTTGGGGGTAGGCTAGAATGAGAAAGAAGTGTAGCTATTGTAGTTACCATAGACATGAATGGTTTGCACCCGTATGTACTCATATCCACTATTGTGTGGTGATCAAGTGAAAAAATCCTTGATGTATGTACTCATTTTGATGAATGATAAGTAATAGTTGCTTTATTTTAGTTATTATAACAGCAATCCAAGGACAAAAAATGGAAAAGAGAATCTGCATATTACATTTGGGATGAACCTCATTTGTGGAAAATGTGTAGTGAGAAGATTATAAAGAAAATGTGTGCATGATGATGATTTTGCTTCTGTTTTGGAATTCAACAAGTCTACTCATTTTGCTGCATACTTTGCTAAGATGTTGGTTTCAGTGGACACTTGGACACAAGTGGTTGCATAAATGCATGTGGTTGGTTGATTTATGTATAACTTGAAATCAGGAAATGCATGTCTAGTGACTTCAAGAGTTAGCAAGTACCTTGAAGTTAGCAAGTACCTTGAAATGCATGACATGGTGGAAATGAGAAGGGCATTCTTTTCATCATCATTTTATCTCAAACAGGAACCAAGAGCAGAAACAGAAAGATGAAGCAGAGTGATGTAATGAAAGAAGAAAAAGAAAGAGGCAGCAGTGTGTAGAAAAAGAAAGAGGCAGCAGTGTGCAGAAACTGAAAAAAATGGAAGCTGTCATGGTCAAATTGGAACAAAACAAAATGAGCAAGCTATTCACATGTATTACAAAGATCATGCACACATGTAACTATTCAGTAACATAACATTCTCGGCAACATTCTCAGCAAGCTAACTATATAGGAACAACATGTAAGGGTACATTCTCAGCAACATAACAAAATGATGTCAAATTGGAACAAAACAAAAATCAAACTATCCACATGTAAGGGTACATCTAGGAATTAATCCAAATGACAGCATCCAAATGTATTACAAATAGCATAACTGTCCAAAAAAAAAGAGCATCCAATTAATATAAGACAACATCCATCTGTATTACAACATATAATGTCAACATAACATGGCCAATAACAAAGAGCATCCAACTGATCCAGAGCATAACTGGTGGCTGAATAACAACAACAACAAAAGAGCATTTTGGTTCATTTCCAAATGATGGACTAATTACATATATCCAAAAAAAAGGCCACAACTGTCCTACTTACAATTTCTAAACATGGCCACTAACAAAGAGCATCCACAAAATGCCTTAAATACAACCAAAAAAATGCCCTCCTGCTTCACTCTAGTTCATTTTCCACGAGCTGGCCTTGGTGCCCGAAATCCAGGTGTAGACATAAACTTGGTTCTTGTTCCACTGTTGGCTGCACGCATTGTTTCATTAGACGGGAGGTGAGGTGATTCAGTTGGTATGGAGGCTTGTGGGCTGCTGCCTCTCTCTAGTTGGGAGTTTACTTCGGGAGCAGGGCCTCCTTGGCTGAGTGGTATCTCTCCTTGTCTCTGTATGTCAATACTTATGCTCCTTGGTGCAGATTCTTTAGTGGATTGTCGTGGATCAGCAGGTCCCTTACATGTCTTACCATAATGGCCCAACTGACCACATTTGGGACACTTCACTGCATGTGTCCTCTTCAACCTGGTTGCACTTTTTTCATGGTCTTCAGTTGGGTCCTTTGTCTTGTGTTTTTTGGGTCTGCCTGCTGGTCTTTTCAGTTGTAGAGGTAATGGTTTGGGTTCATCCGAGGAAGACCAATAATTATGGGAATTAACCGGATTCAGAGTGTGTGCATATGTTGCATGCAAGGCATCCATGGTGAGCCACTGGTGTACATAGTTCTCTATTGGTTCATTCTTATGAGCAATTGCAGCAATGGCATGCTTACAAGGCAGACCAGTCAGCTGCCAAAAATTGCATGCACAAGTGTGGGTTGTTCAGTTCACCCCAATCTTTTCACCCCTACCACTCACTTCATACATATCCTGCACCAAATTCCCAGTCCAGGTAGGAGTCTAGACATTGCTGGCTATTTTTAGCTTTTCCAACCTTTTCTGTTGTGCTGGTGCTATCTTCCCCCTCACTGTTCCTAAAACCCGCTTGTGGGCTGCCATCCTTCGCATTATATAGGATCTCAATTCCTCACACATAGACAGAATGGGTCTGCACCTGTAGTTACCAATCTTGGAATTCCACACCTCACACATATTGTTGGTTATGTTGTCACACTTAGGCCCATGGCTATAATATGCCTTGACCCAGCTTGAAGGATCAATGTTATACAAGTATTTCTAGGCTGCTTCATTCACAGCTTTCAGCTTCTACATACTTCTCTCAAATCTTGGGATGGTTGTGCATCTTGCACACTCCTAAAGAAGTCCCCTAAGTTGCTTGTCCCTCCATTGCTTCATGAAGTTTTTCCAGACATGCAGGACACAGAACCGATGATGTGCTTGAGGCATTAGCTCCTTCAATGCAGGAACCAAACCCTGCATGTATCAAAACAAACAAACAAGGTTACAAACAAACAAGGTTGCATAAAAAAACAAACATAAAAAATATGCATGTACCTTCTGTTTATCCTAAATGAAATTCCAACCATACACTACATGGTCGCCCAAGTCTTCCTCCAGTAGGGTCAAAAACCATTTCCAATTGTCTTTTGTTTCACTATCAACCACAGCAAAGGCAATTACATAGAATTTCTTGTTTGCATCTTCCCCCACCGCACTCAATAACTACCCTCCATAATATCCCTTCAAGAAACAGCCATCCAATCCAATTAATGGCCTGCAGCCAGCCTTGAATCCCTTTTTGCAGGCATCAAAACATATATACATTCTGTTGAATACTGGTGGAGCTTGTGGGACTGGTTGAGGTATGACTTGTAGCCCGCAAGTGGAGCCAGGATTGCTCTTTAGCAGCTCTGCCAGATATTCCCTTATCCTCCCATATTGTTCCTTCTCATTGCCCTCAATACTTTTTTTGGCTTTCTGCATAGCCGTGGTTACCTTCTTCATGTTTAAGTGGGTATTGTATTGAGCCTTCATATGTTCATATGCTTCGGTCCTTGTCATATTGGGTTGTGTCAGAATTCGTTTCTCTAGTTTCTTGGCAACCTAATCTCCAATGGCGTTGTTGTTTTGGAACACCCTGCAGCAGGTGTGGTTGTCATTGAAACTCTTGATTTGGAAAGTGTTCTCTTTGCTGTTCCAAGCACAATAGATCAACCATTCACAGTCTTCCACATTGCATCTTGCCCTTGCTCTGACCTTGTCATTCTTCAACCATATAAATTGCCTCCCAAGACTAATATTATAGTCTTTGACAACATTTTTAAACTGCTGTAAACTCACAAATTCCATTCCAAGTTCCAAATAAACATGTCCAAATTCAGCCTTCTCATTAAACTGTGGCCACTCTTTACTATCATGCCCCTCATCGTCACTTGAACGAGGGGTCTTCAGCTCTTCAGAATCATCTTTATACCTATTTTCTTCAAAGGAGTTATTGGCATCCTCCTCATGAACCAAATTCTCCTCATTCTTATCCTCATTGCTCTGTCTAGTAGGCTTCTTCTTCTTCGGCTTGCAAGCATCCTCATCATCTTCCTCTGATAGGTCCTCCACATCAGGGGGAGGAGGCTTATATGCCTCATCTTCAGCACTTTCATATGAACCAGATTCCTCCTCAGGAGAAAACATTCCATGATCTTCCTCACTGTCATGGGAATGCGCAGGAGATATGATGTTAGGCACTGCAATACAATGATCAAAGTAAATATGAATCCTATTGCCATTAGCCAAGGCAGCTACACACATGGCATTGATGTCGGAATCAACACGAGAGGTTGTAAACCATGCTCCGGATCGGCTCATCAAGGCTTCAAACCAAAGATCCTATCACATTTTTCATATCCAAAGTCCTTGAAAATTGCCTCAACGTCCTTCAAGTTAACAAAGTCTGCGTCCACCTCAACCAACTCATCAACTCTGCCATTTATATACACCAAGACCCCATCGTCATTCCTCACTAATAATCCCCCATGGTGATACACAATAACTATATAGTCATCCATCTGTAAAACCCAAATAATAGCAATCCTGTTAATCCAAATGCATAATGCAAAACAACACACCGTAATACTAGATGTTTACAAGAAAAAAATAATGGAAACTAGTCATTCCTAAGAAAGGGGGAACATTTTACTAACGCAAGAAGGGACCACCAAACAGGGCCCACGGACATTAAGAAGCACTTTTCACTTTTTTAAAACCCTAATCTTTACGAGGGACCACCTTTGGCATAAAAAATGGACCGCTACCCTGCCATTGTACATGGGACCACAGAATCAAAACTTTGTTTGGATTATACACTACCAGTAAGAATATTTACCTCGAACGGATACGTAGGTCTTCTCTTTTATTTATGAACACACTCTTGCCAAAACTCCAAGAAGAACCACACTCACCGCGTTGCAAAATCAAACGAAATACGCGAATGGCTCGGCCGGCGCTTGTTTTCCTTGACGTTAGAAATTCATCGGCGAAATGGAGGGAGAAGGTTGTGTTGTTTTCGTTTCAGCGGCAAAATGGAGGGAGAAAATGGAGGAATACGACGTCAATTTTTTAGGGACCACGTGGGTTGGTGAAGAGTGAATATGGTGACAGGTGGGACGACGTCATTTTCGCCTTCCTCCGTGGCATGTGAGTGGGACGACTCACGTGACACATCAGCTGCGTTAGTGACGCAGTTAGGAGCTAACTGACGGAAGGACTAACGTGGGATGTTTTTTTATTTCCTAGGGATGACGGGACCAGTTATTTTTAGATAGGGACCAAAAAGGGGTCTGTATTTTTTCCAGAGATCAAATTGGGTATTTACTCATATATATATTACTATTATGGGTGTATGACACCATTTTTAACATTTCGTCTCTGATACCAAGAAAATACTGTTGATAAATGAAAATTCTTAGAATAAATTTTAAATAAAAAAGGCAAAATCCTTTTTTAAAAATATCAAAAGATAAAAATATGTTCCGAATATTCATTGTTCCAACGAGGTGTTAGAGCTTGATTCGTTTTTTCAAAATTAAAAGGAAATAACATAATTGTTTCTTGAGTTTAATGTTTACTTTGATAGAATTAATTGTGAAATCTTTATCCAAACTTGTGAAACCTTTATCAGAACTTATAAAACCCATATCAAATCTTGTGAATATTGATTTGCAACTCTTGAAATTCTTTTCAGAACTTGTGAAAAACCTTACTTGAACTTGTGAAATCCTTATCATATATTGTAAATCAAAATTTGCAACTTGTGAAATTTTTAAAGAAGTTGTGAAATTATTTTGAGAACTTATAAAAACCTTATTCGAACTTGTGAAACCTTTATCAGATATTGTAAATTTAAATTTGCAACTTGTG
Source organism: Acacia melanoxylon (assembly GCA_019022615.1). Taxonomy (NCBI): domain Eukaryota; kingdom Viridiplantae; phylum Streptophyta; class Magnoliopsida; order Fabales; family Fabaceae; genus Acacia; species Acacia melanoxylon. Next base: position 7,571,375 of record JAFJYJ010000007.1, on the reverse strand, counting down.
AAATTTTTTAAGGAAGTTGTAAAATTCTTTTGAGAAGTTGTATAAACTTTATCAAATCATGTGAATTTTGAATTGTAACTTGTGAAATTCTAGATAAGAAATTATGAAAACTGTATCTAAACTTATGAAAACTTTTATCAAAACTCATGAAATCGCATCTTCCTCTCTATAATTAATTTTGAACTTAGAAGGATAATTCTGCCATTTCCTTTTAATTTTGAAAAGGACGAATTAGACTCTAACACCTCTTTAGTATTATAAATATTTGGAGCACCTTTTTATCTTTTGGCATTTTAAAGTTTTTTTAAAGGGATTTTACCAAAGAAAAATAGGAGAGGTAAAAGATAAGGTGGAATACTTGAATAAAAAATGGGGATCAATAAGAGTATATGGGAAGGATGACATGTGCATGAGCAAAAGCATTCATATTGTCATGTGACACTTATATTTGGTTCTGTGCCTATGTTCCCCATATTTTTTTTAAAAAAAATGATGTTTCTTCCTCATAATTAATCTATCATTTTTATGTCTATGCTTTTTCATTATTATCACTATTATTTACAGATTCCTTCATCCATCATTTGTCCCACTTCACCAACAACACTATTTCAGAGGCATTCATGCATCTTACTATCTTATTGATGGTTTTGAAAAACTAATAACCATTTTTTACATATTTTCTCATCAAAAAATAAATTTGTAATTGTTATCAACCTATATGACTCTTACAAAAATGATTACTTTATTTTGCTATATCTCCTATTTCTATTTCAGGTAATTTAAAAAGCCCTTTCAACATCCAAACTGGCCTTCTTTTTATGGGCAAAATTGACAAGAAATGGAACTAAAGTGGACATATATCTTTTTCCTGTGTATAGTATGGAATATTAATAATGGGCTTACCTAAACAGAGCTACGTTTCATTTTGGGTCACAGGTCTTCCCCCTATTTAATACAGTTATTTATATTCTGTTTATAAAAATAATAATTTATTTAGTTCACAGTACAGACGAATAAAAGTGTTGCGCAGAAAATGAAATGATGAAAAGCCATGTGGGGCTGCTGCTGCATGATCAGATCAATTTCAAGTATACATAATATATGTTGGTACAAGTTTCTGCATCTCACTGCTTTCACCATTATGAGTCTTAATCAATGTTTTCCCTATTTTTAATGATCCTGCAAATAAAGAGGATCTAACTTCATTCACTATGGGCTTGTGGTCCAATGACACTAAAAGCCCCTTTTAAAACTTCTTATTTTTTTTTGTAAAGGGTAAAGTCGTGGCTAAACTTTCACGTGGTAAACAAATGTTTTGAGAATCCATCTTCGAGAAGCGTCCATTTTTTTATTTTGATACAAAAGAGGGAAAAGCCCTCAGAAAATTAAAGTTAAGCTAGGGGGGATCCAAGTCCCATAGACTCGTTCTGAACTAAAGTCCTCTAAGATGGATAGGACACACAGCCAACATGCTTGAAGATGATAAGCAATCCTTTGCAAGTCTATCAGCAGCTTTGTTGATTTCTCTGAGAAAGAGGTGTCTATTTTTAATACTCAACAATATCGTAAATAAGATTGCTTTCAACAAGTAGAGAAAACATATGCTTACCCAAAAACAAAAAGTTGTGAGTTTGATACCTATGAATGTGTTAAAAAAAATCATTAAAGTTACTGGTTGAAGTCAAGATGTATGACGAAACAGTCAAGGTAGTGAAGATTGGTGGGTGAAATCCATTCAAGATGTTAACTCCAAAACTTGGAGTCGAATCTTGGGTTAAAGGTCAATGGATCATATCAAAGTTAAACTAAGCTAACTTGGTACCAAACTTGTGAGAAGTGAAGATTCCAAAATTTTTAATATAAAATTTTAAAGAAAATAAAAAATTAAATTAAATTATTTTAAAATAAAAAATTATTGAACTGGTTATATGATCATAATGGACCAGTTATGTGACCAATTTATCGGTTTTTGGATTGAACCGGTCAATCCGGTCCCATTTTAATAATATTGGTCAAAACAATGGGCCTTGAGTACATAAACGGAAGATTAAACCCAAAAAAGGAGCTTCTAAATAAAAAGAAGATACTTGTAAGGAAGAAAAATGCCCATAAGAACTTCCAGAGAAAGGGGTCGATTTAGGGAAAGATGGTGTAAGCAGGACTTGAAAGTTGAAACCATCCTTGACAATGTAGGATACCGGGACTTGAAGAGTTGCCTTTCCAAATCAAACTGAAAAAGAAAGAGTGGTATTAACAATTTGATCAACCACAAATGAAACTACATTCAATTTCCTATATATCAGCGGAATTATGTTGGTTGGCAGAGAGAGATATATTCTTGTGAGATCCTAAACGTTAAAATAAAGCAAAGTTGGATACTTTTTGATAGATCCATCACATTTAAACCGTTGACTAATCCTTCTTGAGAGCTTCACTTATTCTTTCTATATTTTTTTAAGGCTAAAGTATAGGTTTAGTTTTTTATGTTTGCCTCTGGAATCATTTTAGTCCCTTAAGTTTGTAAAGTGCACGTTTGGTCCCTTAATGTTAACACTGTTAGTGTGACTTAACGGAAAATACTGACTTAACAATTTTAAGCGATGATTGTGCAATTAAATGCTAACCAAGCATGCTTATATGTTAGTATTTTAATAAATTAATATTTTAAATCGTATTAATTGAAAAATATTTAATATTCTCATATTGTTTTACGATCTTTCACAGTTTGTGAAGATTGAAGGTTTTTTTTTTGTCGAAGAAAATTAAATATTTGTCAATTAATATGATTTAAAATATTAATTTATTAAAATATTAACATATAAGTATGCTTTGGTCCGCATTTAATTGCGTAGTCATCGCTTAAAATTATTGAGTCGTATTTTCCTTTAAGTCGGACCAACGGTATTAACATTAAGGGATGAAACGTGAAAACTCTCTTATTATTATTTATCAAGTGCTCCTCTCTTATTATTATTTATTTGGTTTTACCCAAATGCGCCTACTTTAAAAAAAAAGTATATGTGGAAAAATGATGAGAAAATCCTAAATTAAGTACTTTAAAAATACTGAAGCACAAAAATGTGTTTTCAATTTTTATAATACTAGAGAATTGTTACACCTGATTTGTCCATTTTGAAATCAAAACAAAATGACATAAATGCCTTCACATATGTATACATTTTTTCATAAAAAGTACCAACCCCTTTGGCCGCCGACGCATAGCCTCGCTTGGCCATCGGAGCTCTAGTGGTCGTCTGGCTAGCCGCCGGCACTCCAAAAGAAATCATCGACAATTAATTTTTACTTGATAAATGAAAGTTTTAAAACCTAATGAAATATGTGGAATGTCTTAATACAAGTTGTGAATGATTTGATAGTGTTAACTTATTACCTAGTAAATAATGTTGTTAAAATCTAATAAAATGTGTGGAGAATGCCTTAATAAAAGTTGCAAATGAGCTAATAGTATGAATTTATTACTTGGTAAACAAAAGCTGTTAAAATATAATGAAATGTGAGGAATGCCTTTAACAAAAGTTATAAATGATTCCCGTTAGAGCTCTGGCGTTGGCAGTTGAGTGTCTTGACCATAGAAGCTTTAGCGGCTACGGGGCTATGTAGCTGGCCACCAGTGGGTAGAGGCCGAGGGGTGCTTTTAAAAAAAAAAATATGTAAGGGCATTTATATCATTTTCTTTTGATTTCAGAAAGAATAAATCAAGCCTAACATTTATATGATATTATAAATATTGAAAACACATTTCTATCTTTTAGTATTTTTAAAATACTTTATTTGGGATTTTCCCAAAATTGATCTCATGTTTGCAATTAATTTTACAGAAAATCAATGAGAAAAAATAAATACATAACATTAACAATTATGTATATGAGGTGAGTGTTGTTTCACTATGTTTGAAATAGCGATTAGATTGTTTAAAAGTAGTTTTTCAATCGTTATTTAGAGACTAGAAGGAAAGTATGTGAGATGAATGTTGTCTTGACTTATATTTATAAGCACTTATAAGCCTCCCAATCGCTCAAGATCTAACATTCTCCTTTTGAGTACTTAATATAAGATGCCAACTAATAATTCTCACAAACCAATAAAACAGTTAAAGTCAATAAAATTATCCTACAATTTAAGTAACTTTCAATATTACCCTTACTAATTGCACTAAACTCTAATATTATATTAATTATTACTTTCACTCACTACCCTTATTAATGATGGGTATGCATGAAAAAATATAATTAATGCTCACTAGAAACAAGCAAGTGTATTATAAAAAGGACCAAACGCACTTATTAGTTTGTGCTCTTATAATAAGGACCAAATGAGCCTGTGTGTGTGTATATATATATTTTTAATTTCTCCCTGTGGAGTTTCAAGTTTTTAATAAATGGTGTCATAATACAGTCAGCATCTTGTGCAGACAGGATCTTAGGCAGTTTCTTGCATCTTACGGAAATAGAGAATATGGATCCATCCATGTGCTGATTCAAATTAAATGCCTTGTACAATATCATTTTTTACAGTCATTTAATTGTCGCAAATTAAAAATATATCTGGAATATTTTTTATAATCTTATGTCAAAATTCTCATTTCAAAAAATTATGGGTCTGTTGATTAATTTAAATTGAATCAAGTAGATTCATGCAAAAACAAAATTATCTCACGCTTTTATACATTTTGTTTGACCTTAACACGCTTTTATACATTGATATTACTGAGAATTCATAATGAGGAGTATGATACTTTTTTATCCAAAGCTTTGACAAATTCGAGAATAAAATTAGAGTAGCTCTCCCACACATTTTTTGTATTTACATGCACTCGAACTAGAGACTATATTTCTTTTTGGGGATGATCAATGATAAGTAATTCCGCTTAAATTAGAAAAAAAAACTCCCATTTACTTTTAGATTGATGGATTCTATGGTCAAAGACAAAAATCTATTAACACAGAAATATTTTTATTCTAAAAATAATACTTAATAAAGTCATATTTAAATGACTTATGTTGACCAACTTATTTTGTATTATATTAAATATTTAATTTGTTAAATCTCCTTATATATGTGTGTGTATTTATGCGCGCATAAACGTGTTTAATAACTTAAAATTACAAAATTGATCAATTTTACAACATGATTAAGATGTTTTTTTTTACATGATTATTTAAATTGTTTAGATTTGCGTATTTTCAGCAAAATTAGGATAGCTCTCCTAGTATATGATTAAGATAACATTTATGATAGATGAGTGTATCTTATTCTTAAATACTATATTAATGTTAAACCTCTAAAACTATATGCTAGTTTTGAAGCACGATTCATAAGCATAATTCATGCAAGTGAAGTAAATCATGATCGAATCATTGTTTTTAGAGTTTTTAATGGCCATTTTAAATAAATAAGAATATGGTTATAGAAAAGATATATTAATGGTGATTAAAAAGTAATGCAAAACTTGCTTTATTGAAGTAGTTACTTTATTGATTAATGATCAATAGTATATAAGTTGGGAAAAAAGAGAGTATCTTTTAATCTTTTCAGAAGCATGGCTTCCATAAACTCATCAAAATTACATCTTTCTTTGACCAAGTATCAAAATAAGACCCTCCAAAGGTGTGATGTGTTTGATGACAGATAATTTGATGTGTTATTATTAAAAATACAAAACCGTTAAACAAAGATTAACAACACCAAAGGCAGCCAAACTCTTCATTAAATTGTTGTTTTTCCATAAAGGCTGGCTGGTATTTTTAAATTGTTAACATGTCAAAGGCAAAGATTTGCTTTTTGCCAACTGTCCACTCGCAAAAAGATTTCCTGATCCTGATAAAATAGTACCATCTCTCTGCATTAAAATGGTAGAGAGGATTGATTAGGGTTCGGTGGGCATTGATCAGCACGCAAGAAATGAGGATCATTTATTATCTCTCTCCGAGTTATTTGAAATTGAAACCCCAAAGAAAGCTGAAATGTCAGTTTTGGCGTGCATAGCTGAGCAACGTTGCGAGTGAGCAAGTGCATTGATGATGATGATGAAGAAGAAAAATTCCCAAAATTGTACCATATGCTTCTATCTTTCTCGCCATTTTAAAGGACCAAAGCGTATTGGGAAAGTGTATAGCTGGAAGGGAAAAGAAAAGAGAGTCCACAGTCCACACTGATTGCTTGTGTGAGATCATCTTTTGAGACTCAAAAATATTTATTTATTTATTTTTGTCTATTTATTTCGTATTTAATAAATTATGATTAAAAATATGTTTTTGAAGTCCACTAATACAGCAGCATTTTCCTTTTCCTAATAACAGTTGAGAGCATTTCGTGTGCTTTCAGGCTTGCAGCGTTCCTGAAAACTTCAGTTTTTCTGTTCATATTCCCTGTGATGGGTTTTCCTTAAGATTTTGTTTTTGGGTTTCTGTCACGTGGTTTTGCGAAAAATCTCCTTGGTGGGTCAGTTCTTGGTGCTCCTGATTCTGATAAAAACACAACACTGGCATGCACAGCAAAAATTGCAGTTGTGTCCCTGTTCTACTGAACTTCCAGTGTAAGATCTTGGCCCCATTTTTTCTCTTTGCAATGGTTTTGTTTCGTCTTCTGTTTTCTGATTGTATGGTTGCTTCAGCTCTAATAAGACACAAAAAGGGGACGCATCTCTCTCTCTCTGTGAGGCTCCTTTTTTTTTTTTGGGTGGTGGGTGAGGCAATGCATTTAGTTGCTTGCTTCTTCATCAACTTGGAAAATGGGTCCTGATATTATATGTCGGGAATGACGCGGAGAGTGACCTTTGGGACTTGTTAGGCATATTGCTTCATGTGGGGTTGAGAGATTCATCCCTATCAGGCATAAAGTCATGATCTTGCTTGATTATTTTACTAGATTTCTGAGATATATTCTGGTAGATTCCTCAGATTTCATCTCAAAGTTTTTGTTTTATAATAATAACATTGCAAGTAGTCCATGTTTCATTGTTTATTACTATTTATATTAAAAATAACCCCATGTTCCTGATCTTCCTCACCCAACCCATGCCTTTGCAAAAGATGCTTGTTGTCTACCGTTTTGGTGGTTTATTCAACTGATACCGAGATGCTGTTTTCCGTTGCAGGTTTTCAAACTTCAACGGTAAAAGAAAAAGAGGGAGAGAGAGACAAGGGATTATACCATTTATATTAGATAATTCTGTGTTGGAAGCTTTAAAGCCACAGCTTTTTTAAAAAAAGGAGTGGGGGAAGACATAGAACAGATGAATCAGAGGGTGAAATATAAAAGAAAAATATGGGGAAGTGAGGTGGAGTCAGATTTGTGTTTGTGGGTGTCTCTGTTTTGAGAATTTTTTAGTGTTCTTTCTCTGCTGGCTATGTCCCCTGAGCTGATATGGTAAGCCCGGTCTCGTTGGGCTTTGCCGCCGACCAAGGAAACAAGCCCTAGTTTTGAGTCTTTTTCCGTCCAAGAGAGAACCTTTACCTAAAAAATTGGCCAATCCGGTCTCATCTCTCTCTCTCTCTGATTCAGCTTGTGCTCTGTTTGCTGTCAAGATTCGGTCATACTCAAAATTGTTGATCCTTAAAGCCAAGAAACTTTGATTCATTCAATGAGTTGATTGGTCCCCACCGGTGGGGTTATCTTTCTTTTTGCCTTTCTTGCGAATTTTTCATAGAGCTCAGGCTATACCATGTTTGGTTCGCTAGGGATGTTTGGCTGTGGCTTATTGGACTTGGCAATTAGTTTTTGAGTTCTGGGAAGTTATTGTTTTTTTTTTTTTTTTTTGGAGTGTCCAAGAGAGGAAGCAGATCTTGTATTGTCAAGATGAAGTTCATGAAACTTGGTTCCAAGCCAGACACTTTTCAGACTGATGGTAATGTTAGGTGAGATTACACAGGTTATTTAGAAGACATTGTTGTTTCTTTTGCTAAAAAAATAGTTGTTTCTTACTAGTTTGTTGATTTTACAGCCGTAATTTATGTATATTGCTTTTTTCCTCCATTTTCTTCATTTCAAGTGATTACTCAGTTGTGGGATCTGCTTTTTTGTGATCAAGATAAGGCTTTCTAGTATTGATCATTTTTTTAATTTGGAAGTTACTGTTTTTATAGGTCTGCAATGTGAATGGACATCAGATCATCCCTCATTCTATTTTCTTATCATTCATAATTTGCTTTAATATTCTCTGGGCATTTGTTGATGCCATCTTCAGCTATCAAAAGCAATGATTTCTTGTACATCCAAGGGCAAGTATTTGGGAATGTCAATGTTGAACTACCTGTTCTTTATAATCATAACATAGGAGTGCTTGGAAGCTGGAAATGTAACAATTGAGCGAAGTATTGCTCACTTTTTTAAGCTAGATGAAATTATCTCGCCAAATAGTCAAAGTTGAAAATTATTAGGATGCAGGACAATCGATGTTATAGAAGTTTTAATATATACAATTGCGTCTTTTTAAAAGGGAAATGTATGAGTAAAAATAATAAAAAATGATAATGGAAATTGAGGTGAATTGGCAAGGTGCTGTGGAATAAAAGATTTTTGCATACCATAGTTACTGATGATGTTAAACCAAATAAACGGTAGGTGCTCAAATATATACTATAGTTTAAGACAGGTGCTTATGCTCTCATTCATTTAAGCATTTAATATCTGTGACTTGGTAAGAACTTATTAGAAACTAAATCTATGCAGGAATTAGCAGGATATACATGATTTAACTTTGTTTTTGATTCTCAAGTTCTTTCTCTTTGACCTAGTTAGTAAACTTGTTTTCTACTCTATTCAATGTGTAAATGTTAGTTTATAATGCCCAATGTGTAGAGAGTTCTTAAAAAGGATCCATTACATGTTCAGGTATGTAGCAAATGAGCTGGCATCAGATATCATTGTTAATGTAGGGGATATAAAGTTTTATTTACACAAGGTAAGCCTCAACCATTAATCTTTCTAGGCTTGATATATTCTATATTAACTTTTAGCTTTGTCTTGTCTTTAGGATACAACACCTAAAAAAATATTGATCAAAGTTGACTCATTTATTCACAAATCAACTGCTATACCTTTCTTTCATCTTTCTAGGATTAATGAACTCATTATTACTCTTCTGTGTAGTTTCCTCTTCTATCAAAGAGTTCTCATTTGCAGAAGTTGATCTCTGCTACTAATGAAGAAGAAAACAGAGATGAAGTTCAAATTTCTGACATTCCTGGAGGCGCTTCTGCCTTTGAGATATGTGCCAAGTTCTGCTATGGCATGGTTGTTACGCTCAATGCTTACAACGTGGTTTCGGTTCGATGCGCAGCTGAGTACCTTGGAATGTACGAGACTGTTGAGAAAGGGAACCTTATCTACAAGATTGATGTTTTCCTTAGCTCTAGCATTTTACTCAGTTGGAAGGACTCAATCATTGTTCTTCAGACTTGTAAGTCCATTTCACCCTTGGCTGAAGACCTAAAAGTTGTCAATCGATGCATTGAATCTATAGTGAACAAGGCGTGCATTGATGTGTCTAAAGTTGACTGGTCCTATACCTATAACCGAAAGAAGCTTCTAGAGGAAAACGGGATTGATCAAAACCAGAATGGTGTCAGAGTCAGGTCGGTTCCCAAAGACTGGTGGGCTGAGGACTTGTGTGAGCTTGAAGTTGATTTTTTTATGTCAGTAATTACTAATATCAAGTCCAGGGCAATTCTTTCTGCTGAAGTGATAGGAGAAGCTCTTAAAGCTTATGCTTACCGAAGATTGCCAAATTTCAGCAAGGGTATTAGCCAATTTGAGGACGTGTCAAAGCATTGTTTGATCGTTGAAACAATTGTATGGTTATTGCCAAGTGAAAAAGGCTGTGTTTCTTGTAGATTCTTAGTCAAGTTACTGAAAGCTGCCATATCTGTAGAGTCAGGAGATATGACTATAGAAGAGCTGGTGAAGAGAATAGGACAGCAATTGGAGGAGGTTTCTGTGAGCGATATCTTGATACGAGCTCCCGACGGTGATGCCAGCAGTAGCACCATATATGATGTTAGTATAGTAGAGAAAATTGTAAAAGAGTATTTAATGCAGGACCTCCATACTGAAATTGAATCGGTTGGCGCTGATGGTGATCTGGAGGAGACAAGAAAGCCTGCTGGGATTTTATCGGATGCTTCCAAGCTGATGGTCGCGAAACTCGTAGATGGATACCTTGCTGAAATCGCAAAGGACCCCAATTTACCTTTGTCTCAGTTTGTTGATCTTGCTGAGTTGGTATCCAGCATCCCTCGCCCGTCTCATGATGGGCTTTACAGGGCCATTGATATGTATCTTAAGGTAAGTACTATTCCTGAAAAGATTAATTCTTTGACTTGGATTGCATAACATCGTAGACTAAGATCCTATAATATATATATGCTGTGTAGCATTTAGTGGGAGATTTAAAACCTATTACTTATGTCTAATATTATTACTAGCTGCACTTCAATGCTTCCTATATGATGGTTATACCTCTTTGTGGGCTGGGCTTGGGCTTAAGTCTTTAGGCTTTTGCCATTTCAAGGGCTTGTTTGGTATGAGGGGAGGGAAAGTGAGCGGAGGAAAAAAAATTTGGAGTTGGATTTAAAAGAATTAGAGAAGTGGGATTAAAAGCTTTTAATTGATTTCTCTTACTCTTTAATATTACATCTTTTTTTTATCAAGATTTTGTAAACCCACATCTCCATTTGTTTTAAAATCCGACTCACAAATTTTCCCTCCCCTCCCCTCCAAATCCCTCATACCAAATAGCCCGTAGGTATAATCATCATATAGGAAGCTCTGAAGAGGTTCAAACCTAGGCACACCAGAGGCTTAATATTGCAAAGTCTTAGCTGCATGGACTTGGGTTGAAGCAAATTGGCTTGAATTTTCGGCTTGGACCGAAAAAATACATTGGCATGCCTTGCTCACAGACAAATCCATTGGTGACTGATAACATTTTAGAAATCTGCATGACTGACTGCATGTGAAGGTAACTACTGATGCATTCTGTCAATTTTCAAGGTTCACCCCGGGATCAGCAAAAGTGAGAGGAAGAGGATATGCAAGTTGATGGACTGCAAAAAATTATCAGCTGAAGCTTGCATGCATGCTGTGCAAAATGAGAGGCTACCGATGCGAGTAGTTGTGCAGGTACTCTACTTCGAGCAGGTTAGGACCGCAGCATCATCGGGCGCCAGCACTCCAGATGTACAAAGAGGAGGAATGAAGGATCTCAACAACGGCGGTTCCCATGGCAGCTCAAGATCTGGAACAACGGCTAACACTGAAGATGATTTAGTGGATGGTTTGGGAACAGCAGAGGAGCTGAAGGCATTAAGGAAGGAACTTGCATCCTTGAGGATGATGAACAGTGAGAAAGATACTGCTACTGGAGATAACAATAACAAGTCAAATTCAGATAAGGCTGTGATTACAAAGATGAAAGGTCTGTTAAAGTCAAAAAGGTCATTCATGAAGGCATGGGCTAGCAAAGGAGGCGGTGGTGGAGGAGGAGAAAATACTAATAGTGGATCAGACTCATCAGAGAGTACTGGTTCTGCTAACCCAGAAGAAGCTAAATCCACACCTTCAAGAAACAGGAGGTATTCAGTTTCCTAAAGTGCTTTTGACACATTTTCTTTTCTTTCAAGTTTCTCTTCTTAACATGAAAAAAAAACTGAGGTACATACTAGTTTGAAAGAGCACAGATCACCTGAAGTTTTATATTTCAAGTAAAAATGAGCAGAGAGAAAGAATTGAGAGGTGGGGCCCACTTTGCCCCCCTCTCTTTTTCTCTGTTTAGGCCACTTGAAGTGACTTCAGATGATCCAGTTCAATAGTTCAGAAGGAGCCGGGTATTTTGAAGAATGGAGATGTAATCCTTTTGGCATTTATAATCTGTATTCCTATCCCTAATAGTAGTTAATAGTTTTGCTCCAATGAAAGGAATCCAATTGAATCTGAATCAGCTTTAGTTAGTAAGTATGGTCATCAGAACATCAACTATACAATTGTTCTTAGTGATTCTCTGCTGCTTATAAATTATAGGTGGATCAGGTTATTATTAGTGTTTTTGGACATTAGTAACTGGTTTGTTAATTCCATTTTTCTTAAAAATTCCCGGTAAAATGTTTATTTTATTTAAAATTAAGATAATTTTGAAATAGGCACTCATTATTCTGTCTTGTTACAGCTATATATTGTTTTGTTACCAACATCTATGTATTGTTCCTGTTACCAAATCACGAAAAATTTGTTTTCTAAAACATTTGACATAAGAAAGTTTTATCCAAAATTGCGATTAAAATGTATGTATGATTGGTTTAATTTACATCATTTGTTCATTTTTTTGGGGTCAATTACTTTTAGAATCATACCCCTTATAATATCTTATCAAATAAAATGAAAATAAAACGCAGAGCATGTATGTGTGTAGTTAACTGTGTTAGTATTTTTCACCTAATTTATTCTCACTTTTTTTTTCTAGGGAAAATCCTATAAAAAGGTGATTGAATTATTCAAATTTTAAATTGGATCATTAAATTAACAAAATTCTAAATTATACTACTAGAAGACCTAAAATAGAATTTTAAAATTTGATAATTTTACTTTACTGCCCCTCATTTAATTCTCACTCCTCATCACTTCCTCTCTCCCTCCTCATCATTTCTGCCACTCATCAGCGGATACTTCACATCCTCCTACAAATATATATTCTTGAAGTGTGAGGTGTTACGGAACCAGTTTCAATGCTCATCTTTATGATGAGCACTTAGAGCTATTTATCATTGCAGACTGTTTAAATCTAATTTGGATGGTTTAGGTTGAAATTTTTTAAACTTTAAATTTTTTGTTTTTAAAAGAAATTATTTAACATGTATAAAGTTTAAAATAAAGATAATCTCTTAACCGTCAGTGTTTTTAAAAAAATAAAATTTTGATTTAAAAATCATTCGTTGAAAATCTTAAATTTAGACCATTGAAATTTTATTTGAACCATGCAAATCTCACTACAATGAATAGTTCTGAGTGTTAATCATAGTGATTAGTGCTGAAACTGGTTGAAGCTCTGAGTACAATTAGGTGTACAACGAGGACGAGGTATTTGCTAAGTGATGAATACGGTAAGAATGGCTATTCTAGCATGATAATGAAAAAGAAATAGAGTGAGATCATCAAATTAAGTAATAATGAAAAACAAACTAAGGTGATCAGAAAGTTTCATTGGTAAAGAAAGGAAACAAGAAAATCTCTTCTCAACTTTGAAGAAGAAATAAAGAAGGGTTCTCATTCTATGTTTTTCTTTAAGTGTTTGTTAGGTGTTTATCCCCCTAATTTGGGGTGTGGGCATTATATTTATATATATATTTTATATATTTAGATTAAATTATATTTTGTATCCTGATTTTTTTTTTAAATTTTTACACCAAGTGTCTCAAATTAATTAATTTCCAAGATACCAATGTTACAAGGAAAATATTTATGAATGCGAACTAGAAATTAACTAATTAGAGATATTTAGTGCAAAAAAATATTTTAGGATGCATCATATAATTTAATCTGAATAAATAAAATATATAAAGAAATGCCTACACCTTTAAATTATGAGGATAAACACTTAATAAGCACTTAAGAGAAAAGTATGGAATGAGATCTCTTTCTAGAGGAAAACTCGTCTTTATTCCATTAATAAGGCATTAATAACTTAGGGGTATCAAACTAGTTTCAACTAATTTCTAAATCCTAGTTCAGGTCATAACTTGATTATTCATTTGTTAAGTTTAGTGGCCTAAATTAAAATTTGAGTATTTCACATGGCTTTTTATAGGATTTTCCCTTTTTTTTTTTTTGTTCTAAAATTAATTTGTCATTTTATGGAAATGTGCACCACTTGACAAGAGGCAATACATACAAATAGAAGAGACCTCAAATGTAGAGCTAGTAAAAAGGGCCGGCTCTTTAAGGGACAGGGTCTAAAATAGTTGGACCTTTTAAACCTGGCTAAAGAAAAAATCATCTTTCAAGGCCTAGCCTTGAGCATCAGGTTCAAGGCCAGCCCTACATGGCTGAAGCTATTTTAACAATATTTTACTATTTTTTCATCTTTTTTTAATGAAATGAAATTAGAATAATGAAAGTCCTAATTTAACACATAAATGTTGTGAAAATTAAGTTGTAACTGATATGCATCATACAACAAATAAAAACAGTCATTAAGTCATAATCAAAGGTAAAATATTGTCCACATACCACAATTATAAAAATTAATGAGAAGATTTAACAAAATAAAAAATACTTCTTATAAATGTGTCTTGAAAAGTGTAAGTAGTCAACAAAATAAACAACACAAGATATAAACAAAACAGTAACTAGAAAATAAGTCAAAAAATACATAATTAGTAAGAATACTTATGAAATAAGAAATATCTTTTATAACTTTTTAATTATTAGGATTCTTAGTACAAGATGTTTTTATGAAACTTAATTGTAAAAAAATATAATACAAGATTTATGTTTTTCAAGTGGTAAACTTGAAATTCTCAACTAATTATATGTGATTGCAATAATTCCTTTGACAATTTGTAGAATTAATTTAAATTTTTTCTTTTTCTTTTAACTAAACTACTGAGATAACATAGAATTTTAGTTGTGAATTCCAAGTAAATTATTTGTGAAAATAAGATAAATCCCTTGAGAATAGGATTGAAGGACCATTAAGACAATACAATTTCTAAATGGGTTACCTGATTTTTTAAAAAAAGTAATTTATGTAGAATTCACAACTGATTTTATACTATTTCAGTAGTTTCATTGACAACTTGTGGAATTAATTTAACTTTTTGTTTTATTCCCACCACTTGACTACTGAAATGGCGTAGAAACAGTTGTGAATTGGATTCGAGGTTTAAATAAACTCATGATTGAAATCTAAACTTAGATAGTGAATTTGAATTGTAAATTCGTAAGCCTTTATTTTTAATATTTTATCAATATATAGTTACAAAAGGTACATTATTAAATGACTAAAGAAAAAAACTAAAGGGAAAAAAAAACAATAATTTAGTTTAAATATATTTTAAATTAAAATAATTAAAATTAAATACATTAACATTCATAATTTAGCTACGAGTTTAATGAAATTTCAACAATTGAAAGTTTGTAAGTGAAATTAATACTAGTAGCTTAATAACTTCCTTAATTGTTATTTACTAATATAAGATGTCATTTGTAATGCAATTTGTACTATAAACATTATTTTATATTAAGCATCTTGTTTTCCCAATCAAATACTAACATGAGCAAATTTAAAATTTACAATGCAAGGTAGCACCACGCCCATGGTTTGTTGTATAAGTATCATATTTAAATATTAAGAACAGAAAATTCACTGAACTCTCTAATTAAAAAAGACCACAAAATTGTGATGCGGCAGAAAGTTTAATGACACTCTAAAATTATTAGCAACAAAACCAATAATTAATTAGCAGCTAAAGTAAGGGATCCGGGATTAATTAGCAGCTAAGCTAAAGTAGCATTAGCATTATTAAATAAGAAGAAAAGAAACTCTGGAAATTTCTACACCTTCTTTCTTGTTTTGTTTTTTTTTTTTTTTTTTTGCCATCCGATCTGAGAAAATCGCGCCCGACTAAATTAAATCCGACCCGCGTCGCGCATCCGATTATGGTAGGAGAGTCTCCCAGCAGGGATTTTTTGTATTTATAATGCTCGAACTCGAAACCTTATTTAAACAACACAAATCGCTTACCACTTGTACCAACCTTGATTTTACACCTTGTTTCTGTCAAAGGAAGGACATCCACATCGATGGTGTTGAAACTCGAAACAACACAACGCGGACGTGTACTAACAACAAAGTCGATCCTTCAATTCAAACGTTTATTTCAAAGCCATCCCTACATTTAGACCGACAAGTTTTAGTTTTTTTTTAAATAAATAATAACATTTCAATTAATCTACGTTATAATTATTAATTTGATTGATAATTTATTAAAAAACAAACATTTCTTTTTTAAAGGTGTCTTGTCTAGCTACAAAGTTTTTGTCTACACTGTGTAAGCGGCACAAAATTTTATTAATCGGATGAGTATAAATAACTTGATTTTCTTCAATAAAAATTGAAAATGAAAAATAAAAATTATGTTAGGATAGCCACTTTCAATTAGGTCAAACGATCCTTAAATATGATCTAGTAATACCAAAATATAAATAGGTATATAAAAAAGTTACACACACACACACATATATATATTATATATATATATATATATATATTATCGTTTAATTTATCTAATGATTGGGTCAGATTTAAGTATTATTGATCACAATTAGAAATACGGCTTAATTCTAGTAGCATACTTTTCTTATTCTTATTTTTAACTAGTTAATAAGTTAATAGTACAAGGTCAAAAATCCTCATTTTTTTGCCAAACCAAAATCCTCACTCAAAAAATTAATATTACCACTAACAATTAATTAATGTCAATGAATATATTAATACAAATTATAAAATTTATAATGAGTAGTTGATTCTTTATTTGATTATCAAAAAGCTCATCAATTCTTAAGAAATCTTTATGGGAGATGGTTGGTATCAGTTGGGGTATAAACCTCCGACCATTGTGATACACACATATTGGAAAATACTTAGGTCAAGTTTTTTTATCCATTTCGTTAAATTTTCTCTATGTATCCTAGCTATTTTTGAATTATTATCATATAAATCTCCTTTAATAAATATTAACATACTCTACAAGTGCTACCCCATCTATACTCTAACTAATTAAAATGGAACAACTCATCTTATTTTAATCTTACATGGCGGATGAGTCATATGAATAAATTCAAATTTTATGATTTTAGGGATGATAGGAGTGGATTGCGTTTTTTGTTTTTCTAAATTAAGAAGTTTATGTTATTTAAAATCATAAATTTGAATTTTCCGATCACTTATATGCTTTGTAAGATTAAAATAAGATGAGTTGTTTCATTTTAATTAGACAGAACACAGATAAGGTCGCACTCCTAGAGTATATAAGTATTTCTCATAACTCTAAACCCATATGAAAGAAAATATCACACATGATCATGTTTGATTGAAAATTTGATATAATAAGGAGCTTGTTGTAAGTATGATTCGTACACACAAACACACACATACAGTGGAGTCTTTTAATTTTGAACCACACAATTGAGAGGTAGAAAATGGCGAACTATGTGATGAGCTGCACAAGCTTAACCTATGAGGGGTGTTCCCATCCTCCACGAAAACTCATAATTTTGTTGGATTATACGCTAAAAACTGTAATTTAATTATTTTTATTTTGGTAAGAATGTAATTAGTTGTGTTGATTATTGGATAGAGATGCCACGTATCCAACTTAGTGGCTACAACTTCTATGTTTCTGTGTCTCATTACAAAATGCATCGCCATCTTCTTCTTAAACCAATCCATTACTTCCAATTAAATTCCATGTTTTTTACACTCTGCTCCCTCTCTTCTTTTAATTCTTTTACTTTTAATGGTTGGATTTTTTTTTTTAAAAAAAAAAACATAAGACACACACACACACACACACCCTTTCAATAATATTTTTTTTTATCAAAAATAAATAAATAAAATAATTGAAAGCCTTTCCGTCAGTCTATCTATACATTATCTCATTGTAACCTGAATAACTCTTACTTTTTTTTAATATAGTTTTGTCTTTTTTTCCTCAAAAAAATAAATTAAAATTTGTAAATATGTGTGTGTGTGTGTGTTGCAGAAATACCTACATTTCATGGACCCTAACAATTCCTCTTGTATTAGAAACCAACAAATACATTGTGATTACAATTTTCTTTTTAAGGAGGGTCTAGAGGAATATTTTAAAATATAGCTTAAATAAAGGATTTTTGTTCCTTATAAACAAAATCATTAAAAATTCCAAATTTCTTTTATAGAAAGAACGAGGTAATAATTATATCGGAACACAATAAATTAATATTAATACAATGAATATTATCATTTATCAATATTTTTTGTGGCTATCATTCACCCAAGGAGAGAAAATCCGGGCACATATTACATTTATAGAATATTGAACTCGCGAAATTCAGAAAACAAAAATCTCGCAAAATATGCTTAGTGTCATTAACTCACAAAATCACTTGCTCTAAAAAGACACTCCTCCTATTCTTTTTATAAACAACTACTTTTTTTTTTATTGCGCAAAATGAACTAACTGTAAGATTAGTTAAAACTTGAAAATAATAAATGTGTCAAAAGTTTTATATTTCTTCAAAATATACTCCTATTTATGAAAAGAACATATGAGATAGAATGAGTATTAAATGATTAAATGAAAGAGAATTAATAGTGAGTGAGGGATAATTAATATAAATATATGTATTTAATAGGGTATAAAGAAAAAGTAGTTTAAATTCTGAGACACAAGAAAAAAAAATTGCTTACATTAATGATCAACTCCAAAAGAGAGAAATGACCTATAAAAAAGACGGAATGGATAAAATTTAAGTACTTCAATTACAAGTTTACAACCACTGTATAAATAATAAGTTTTAGACTTCTAGGTAATGTTAAATTAACCAACAAACTATTGGTTGAGATCGTAAGTAATTTCACCCTTTAAGGAAAAGTATACAAGTTTAAATAATGGGAATCCTACATATTGAAAAATGTGAACACCTTTTACATTCTAAGTTTCAAATAGGGAAACCCGTATTAAAAAAGAAAAGGCATTAAATTGGCCAACTCAAGTTTGGGGTAAAACTGTGAATTGCAAGCTTTGTAATTAAAGGTCCAATTTTTGGTTTTCTATATTTTGGAGAAAATTACTATATTTTTCTTACTGTTAACAAAACAACTTGGAATCTCATAAAAGAAGGGAAAATTGCACTGAAGTATTAAGTAAGACAAAATAATGGGCAGAAACAAGAGGAGGAGGAGATAGACGAAGGGACGGGAAGGTCAAGCCGGAAAAGAAAGACGGAGGCGGCGGCCGGCAGGTGATGCAGCAACTAAGCAGGGAGGTGACCGTCAATGGCGGAGCTTAGTTGATAGAAGGGGGCTATAAAAAATTTGTTTAGAAATTTTTCTTTTAAAATTTAATATAATATAAAATTAATGTATTTTTGCACATAAAAATATTTATCCAAGACCATGCCCCCAAAAAAAGAAATTTGTTCATAATTATTTTTAATTACTTAATCAATATACATTTAGTCCCCTAAATATTTATCTCACAGCTATGTATTGAAGCTAGTCAACAACATGGATAATGAATGGAAAATATTAAATAGATGAATGAATCCAGGAAATAACTGAAAAGACTCCTCTGGCAAAAATAAAAAAAAATAAAAAAAACTAGAATCCAAAACCGTGGAACTATGAAGAAGAGAATCAAAGGGTACCGTATGATTGAAACATCTGCGGAGAACCAGAGCCGTTATCACCCATTTCTTTGGAAGAGGCCAAACACAGTTCCTTAACCCATCTTCACCTTATATATCAATTTAATATTCAACACTATGGTTAATCTCTCCTCAACATCGATAATTATGACGATGCGTCTCCCTCTTTCTCGATATATAGCATTGTTGCTTCGCATTTGAAAATCCATTTGGTTTGTTTTGGGTCTGGGGATATATAAGTATAATATATATATAGAGAGAGAGAGAGAGGAGGGGATCTTGGAGCATCAGAGAAGATGAGTTGCAGCGGTTGTCGTGTTCTCCGAAAACGATGCAGCGACGAGTGCATGCTCCGGCACTGCCTTCAGGGGATCCAATGCCCTCAAGCCCAAGCCCACGCCACTGTCTTCGTCGCCAAGTTCTTCGGCCGTGCCCGCCTCATGTCTTTAGTCTCCGCCGTTCCTCCCTCCCAAAGACCCCGTGAGCTCTCTCCCTCTCTCTCAATTTATATACTTCTAAGGTTGTTAATATACCACTATTAGATTAAAGAAGTAAATTCAGTTGGTTAATATCACATTTATTTTTTAAAAATACTCTTATCATCTTTTTCAATTCTCTCATTTTCTTACCTCTTTAACTATAATTGAGGGAGGAACTATACGATCAAATCAACTCCTTAAAGTTATCTTATAGTAAGGACCAGCATAGTAGAATTTAATTGTAGAGATGATAGATAGAGCAAACAACCAACACAAAGTTAGTCTTGTAATATAAGGTCTCGTTAGATCTCTCTAAGTCTGAAATTAAAATTGTAGAGAAAACATATGTGTTGAGAGCTGGAGGGCAGCCATTAGAAACTGGTTGATAGTATAGAAGAAAAAATAAAAGATAGAGCTATCGTAAATTCACTGTAGCGTAAACATATATGATTTGAACAAGAGTCAGTCTCTTATGTCACATCATTTCAGAATCAGATACTCTACTCATCCTCTGTCTGCCCATCCCTCCCCATCCTCAGATCTGACCGTCGAAATTTTGATCCAACGGTCCAGATCATTTTTTCGAAATACCGCATGCGGTAGTTTGAAAAACATAATCTGGCCGTTGGATCAAAATTTCGACGGCCAGTTCTGAGGATGAGGAGGGATGGGGAGAGAAACCGGACACCATCATTTCCTCGTAGTGTTATACTCTTTGAAGGGGTCCGGATCCTCTCCTCATCCCCCTCTCCCCATCCCTCACACTCTTTGAAGAAAAATATATATATATTTTTTAAATTTTTTTTTTTTTTTAGACGGGGCGCATCTCGTGTGTGTGCAACCTCTCCCTCTTTGAAGATGTGTGTGTGCAACTGCCTTTAGATGATACACAACACCTTTCAACGTTTAAAATCATTTATTAAAAGAATTTTCAGGAACCTTAGTGATAGTGAGATAGATTCTAAATATAAACTTACATATTGATAATTGTATATGACTATATTAACAAATCATAGAGTATCTATTGACAAGCTCATATATTTTAACTAAAGTAGCTCACATTGACAAGTATATGTGACTATATTGACGAATCATATAACTGTTATTAATAGCCCACCTATGTTAACTAAATCAACTTCCGTTGACAAATATATATAACCATATTAACTATTTATAGACTGACCATTGAAAAACCTATCTATGTCAGTGAGGTCCCTAGGAACTTTTTTGATAGATGATTCTATAGAAAAATCTACAAAAAAAGACTTTTTTAAAAAAAATATTTTTTCTGAGTGAGATTTTCGGATTAAAATATACAGAGGTTTGTGTATGATCGATGATAAAAGAAAAGTTCTTGGGAGGTGAAGTTTGTGTTTTTTGGTGAAGCAACTGGGTTAATGGTTTTGGTGTTTGGCAGATTTGTTTCAGTCATTGTTGCATGAAGCTCTGGGACGTACCATAAACCCAGTGAATGGAGCAGTGGGGCTTCTCAGGACAGGGAATTGGCATCTCTGCCAGATGGCGGTGGAGATGGTGCTCCGTGGCAGCACGCTGAGCCCACTTCTTCCGGATTCCTCTGTTGGTTCTGTTGCGGCGGAAGATGACGGTTTGGGGTCTGCCATATATAGTTGTACCAATCGGAGGGACTTGGAGGGTGAAAGGTCATCAATGGTGTTAAAGAGGAAGGTGATGAGTGGTTCTAATATTGATGATGACCTGAAGGACTTTGAAGCACGTCATCAGAGGATGCCGGAGAGGGTGAAGAAGCACCGAGCGGCAACACCCTCCACAGAGGAGTCTGAAACGACAACGTTTGGTAGTGGCCTACAGCAGGGCAGTGCCCAAAGGAGGCTCCTAAGACTATTCTTCTGATCAGTTGAGTCAAGGGACACAGGGATTGAATAATGTGAATCATGGGAACTAAATTTTTTTTATTTTTAAAAAAAGGAAATTATGGTTGAGTGAAAAATAAAAATAAATAGATTTTTTTTTTCCTTTTTGATATACACATGTATCTTTCCTAGTAGAGATAACTTTATTTACGACACTGTGAGACACTGTATGTAAGCACATGCAACGCAATATTGCTTACACTGCCAATAAAAAATATTAGCCCATTCCAATAAAAAATAATAGCCCATAGTCATTGGAACAGAAATGAGTGGTCTCTCTCCCTCTACACACACATTATAGAGTTTAATTGATGACCTTCAATGAGATAGAATTGAACTAGGACATTTATCTAATTATATTTTGATGAATGAGAAAAGTGAGGTACATAAATATATTATGCATGCCACTGATCTCTATTTTTTTTATCTGGCATGAACATTTCCATTTGTTACATAACGCTTTATAGACACTAGGCAGTCTCCTAGCAAAAAGAGTAATCTCATAAAATAGCAATAGCAATATTATTATTATAATAAATAAAAACGTATGTTGTTAGTGCAAGGTCTATTCTGCAACATTCTTAAGCACAGCATGTCCAACAACACTTCCAAGCGAAATTCATGATATGATATGCTTGCTTATGCAATCTGTTTCCCAGTCCACACATGATTGCAGAGAATAAGGAGAATCTAAGCTTGAGGTTGCTGAAACTGATGACAAATAATCAAACAGCAAGAAAAGTTTGGCCACAAATTTTTACCTAATAAACAAATGGTTAGTTGATTTCATATATATACATACACTTGAACCAAGGGAATTGCTTACAACTACCTAGTCAAAGCAAAAACAAATGCCACCCTTTTCTTTTCCTGTGATGATGATGATATTCATTCATACTCAACATATACTACACACCACATTCAAACAAGACATCAGGTTCAAAAAATTGTCAACACAGAAAACCAAAAACCAGCTAATCTATCTGCTCCATATTCCATTCTCAGTTACCTTCTGTGTCATCTTCATCCGTGGGAAATTAAAATGCTGGTTAGTGTTAGCAGTAAGAGTGAGGTGTCAAGAAAGATCAGTTTCTACACACGTGTTATCGTTGGGTGGTGGCCTGTGGTCCAAACACGGCAGAGTTGTAATATATGTGTTCGTAAGGTACAATCCCTGACCTGTTGTTATAATTTATAAACCAGGAAGAAAAACGCTATGAGAATACTGAATGAGAAATTAAGACTGCATTGTCATTGCCTTTGCATCCTTTAATTTCTTTTTTGGGATAAGAAACGCAGTAATTTTTTTTTTTTTTACTGAACAAGCTAATGGCAGTATTGGGTTCGCCATTTATCAGACATGTATATAAAACACTATAAACATTGCTACAAGATGAGATATAGTATTTAAATACAACTTCCGTTTCAAAATAACTTTCATTTATAGTCATGCATAGGTGTTAAAACAATTATTAAACAACTTGGATTGTGGCAAAATTTGATGATATTTGAATAAAATATCATTCCAGTGACAAGGAGGCACTTGGACCTAACATTATTTCCATTTTTTTATTTGACAAGGAACTTTCTTCTCATTAATGACGGCAAAAATGGTACAAGAATGAATAAGTAATGTTCCATTGGGTTATAAAGCGACAATTATTTTGAAACGAAACTAAAACTCCAAAATGACAGTTACTTTGAAACGGAAGGAGCACAATATGAAACACCATTTCTAACCAGTGTAGGATGCATATTGACATAGACAGATTACCTGCATGGCTTCTAAAGATGACAAGAAATCCTTGCATTGTTCAAGCAAAAGCCTTTCTTTTGCAGTCACCTTTACAAGTTCTGCCATCAGGGTGTTAGTTTCTTCCACCTGCTAGAATCAAATGATTTTAGAAATACCAATATAAGAGATAATATTTGTTTGGGTGACACAAAACAGTAAATTTAATCTGAAAATATCTATTTGGAGATTTGTAAATGAACAGTTGGAAGGCATTAAAGAATTTTGGAGATTTTGAAAATATCTTATTCCTTTTCTCCCTATTAAATAATTCCCACAGACCGAACATCAAATGGGATTCCCTTTCATTCCCCCTCATCTTCTATTCAAACATGCCTCTTCGGTTACAAAAAAAATCAGACAAAACCTAGTCATTGATATGTACATGTTTATTTTTTTTTTTTAAAAAAAAAAGCAACAAACAATACTTGTAAAAAATATCTCATACCTACCTAAATACCAAAAAGGATATCTCACAATCAAGCATATTATCCCATGTTTTTTATGTTTTATCATATCATTAAGTCTAATGTCGATATCTTGTAACTACGACAACATTTTATGCCATTGTCTTTCCCTATTGGCATAATTACAGACCCTTGAAATTGGTCTACTTCTAGGTTATGAACAGTTAGGTTATAAAGACAATGCATCCAGTTAACTAAGGGATCAAAACAATAACGTAGGTCATCCGGGAGCAAAGGTTTTGCCAAAGGTGACAAATTAACGATGCAACAGCTAAATCAGACATCATAAGTAACTTAATGGACTTGAAATGTGTGGTACGGATTTGTTAACAGCTGATTATATCATAGATGATCAGCCACTGTGCACATAAGGAGGTTTGTTTTTCCCATGTGTGCAGTTGTTTAAGATAAGATTTTACCAACTACGCTTTTAATACTACAGCTTGAATTGCTCAGAGTCTGTGTGAATCAAGCATCCAATGTAACAACCACATTACAACAGGTCCCACTAGGTATAGTGCATTAAGGCTAGAAATTTTCAAAATTTTAGAGTGCATATAAAATATAGTGAAAGACCTATTTGAACTCCCTCTCTACAAATCATACAGCAGCAACGGATGCTCAGAAAATTATCGTGAATCAGGAAATGCTTTGCTAATTTTAAAAAAAAGAAAGCTAAATTATGCCATTTACATGTGCATCTAACTGCATGGGGACCAAGGCTGCGTAGCCTATGCGAAGCAAGCCTACCAAGCTCCCCGAGACCATATACATCCACATATTCCGTATTTCATATTAAGTAGGCGAACTAGATGGTTTAAATATCAGTTTGGATCAAAATTCCTCAGTTCATCATAAATTAATTTTGACCAACTGAACAAACAAACAAAAAAACAAGTCTTGTTCCACTAGGTGGGGTGACAAGCTTAACAGACAACATTATAGAAATGTTGAATGGATTTAAGATGATTATTTGGTGAGACAAACTTAACGGAACCTCTAACTCCAATATTATTCATGTAGCTGAATTAAAGAATGTATCCAACTCATGGCTTTCAAGAGGCCAGGTTCCCTGAAACCTGACAATTCTCTCTCCACTCATGCACTATATGGAAAAAAAAGTGGTTATCGCTTGATAGATCGGCTTGTGCCCTTCTGTTACCTCACACATAATCTATGTTGATAGATCCGCTTGTGCCCTTCTGCTACCTCACACATAATCTCCTTTTAGGCCTCATTTCTATTTTTCCTTATGTAAAAATGAAATGTAGGAATGTCTACAATACTACTCATTATATAACATAACTAACATTACTAATTATTAAATACCCCATCAAGCATTTAGGCCACATTTTTCTTCATCACACAACGTCGCCTCTAATACTGCAAAGTACATCAAAACTCCACTACCAAGATGGAAAGGTGATAAGGGTCAAGTAGAAGTTAATAGCTACTAGATAACAAGGGTAATTGTTATATTCTGAAAAAATTAATTGCAATCATTTTTTATATCATAAAAATAGTTTTTATTAACATTTAAAAAGAATTATTACAATCTTGTTGAGACAGAATGAAATTAAGACTGTCTTCATTTGGCTTGAATAATCAAACCAACCAATCAACTGAAGCATGACTTTTAAACAAGTACAACATCTTCAGAGTTTGGTACTATTGTGGGAACTTACATATCTATTTGATTTATTGACCCCATCCTATGGTGTATCTTAGCAAACTCTAAATGAGAACAATGCACCGCATCAAATGGATTGAGATGATGTAAATAAATTGCTTTTACAGATTTCTACCTTTCTCATGACTTCTAACCTAAGTCCCAACTCTCAAACAAAAAAGGATACTTACCATACAAAATTTGCTGTCATTATTTACACATCATATATGGCTACTGATAGAGACACATGCCCTATACTGGAGAAGCACATTAGGAAGCAAACATATTAACTTTACCTTTGATGAAAGAGAATAAATTGAGGATGACATTGCTTGCATGACATCAACTGCTGACCCCACGGCATCCATCAGGTTTGGTACATCAGCCTACAAAGAATAACATTATGTGATTATTGAGAGAACATATTGAAATGGTGATTAGTTTTTAAAATAAAAGGCAGTAGCACATACTATTGCTTTTTCGACAACAGGAAGACGGAGGGTGCTGGCCTTCAAAGCTTCAGTTGCTCCAAGCAAAGAGCTGGAGTGATCTCTTTCTAGAAGGGCCCACTGTTCCAAATAAGAAATCTACAAGACCAAGTACAACAAACTTCATTTATGATAAACAATAAAGATAAGTAGTTAGCAGCAGCAGTCTATTACAATAACATATAAAAAACTATACTTTGAACCAAGGTGATCAATTAATAGAAACATCAGCTACCATGGCAGCCATCTTCAACAAATCCAATGGTGCAGAAGTATCTTTTAATTTTAAGACGTGTTCATTTTTCAAGAGCTACATGTATTAAGACTGGTTGCACATGCCCAATTGGTCTGGCCACAATCATGCCAAGTTGGAAATGGACAAATAAACAGGGCCAGACTATGTCACCCAACTAAGTGAGCCAAACCAAAGGTTATTTCATAGAGAATATAATTTTATAGAGAATTGTATGATTTCTTTTCTCAATGGTCATTTCATTAATTTTAAGAAAATATTTGTTTAAAAACAAGGCCCAGGCAGCCCAGAGTATTGGCCGGCCTGGGCTCTGGGCTTCAATTTTGAAACCCTGTTTAAAGAACCCCAAATTCCACAAGAAGTAATCATTTACAATCAAAACCTCCATTCTTACTTGTCCCTTCATGATGGAAGTTAGCTTCAATTTTTGTCTCAGCAATAGTAACTTGATTCGTTTTAGTATGACTGCGTGCCGAAGTTCTGATATCGTTACCCATGCGTTCCATAGATGCCTCTGACACAATTTAAAAATATAGGCTACTGCATATTAGTACTATTGATATCAGCAAAACAAAAAAAGCAGCCATTTTCAATCTAAACATCTAGGGAATTCATTTATTTAGATGTGCAACTACAAAACTAACTGTAGAGAAAACAAAATAAAGTGCTAATGCCTCAATGATAAAAACTTCTCTCAAGGGATAGTCAGAGTAAGTCAGGCACCAGAAAACCATAAATAACATCATCAAATGTCAGAGATTTCTGGACCTATCAGAAGATGTTGAGAGTTCAAACTGTGTCATGTCAACATGGATGTCAAGAACCACTTCAACCAGAAAGTTTAAAATGTTAAGTTCCATAATCTGCTTTATTAATATCTATAGCATGCCCTCTCACATGGCAGCTCTTTGGGCATGAAGTACAAACATAGCGCAAGACCACCATATCTTGTGTCAAAATTAATTTTACTTCTGAGAATGTTCAGGCCCAGAGAGACAGAGAGGGACAGAGAGAGTAAGAATGACTAGGATCAAACTCCTAACAGCTTGGTCATAGAGGCTTTGATTTCATGTCAGTGGACCATTCCAACCTAAACAAGAGTTTGGATCCCCCAGAGTAAGGGGAGAGGCAAAGTAGAGAGAGTGAGGTGGGCCCACCTTTTCTT
Source organism: Acacia melanoxylon (assembly GCA_019022615.1). Classification (NCBI taxonomy): domain Eukaryota; kingdom Viridiplantae; phylum Streptophyta; class Magnoliopsida; order Fabales; family Fabaceae; genus Acacia; species Acacia melanoxylon. The sequence continues at coordinate 7,543,745 of JAFJYJ010000007.1, read as the reverse complement.
AGGACTCGCATGGCAGAAGTGGGACTGACCTCTTTCTCTCTATCCCTCTCTACTTCACTCTTGTACTCCATACCCTCTTTTGAGGGGTTCCAAACTCCCTAAACAATCCCAAACTGTTAGGCGAAGGTCCATGATTAACTTTATCATACTCTAACTGTGGTCAAGAGGTTTGACACATTTCATCGTGAACATAACTAGTTTTTGAACCCAATAAAACCCATGGACCTAGAAAGCTGAAGATAAGAGTGCTGAATTATCAAATTATGTATTCTGTTCTGAACAACATTGAAATACAGTGCGCTGGTAAATTGAGACTACATTCATGGGAGAATTATATTGAAGGACCAAATTTTTGCCATTTACATAACACAAATTTACAAGTCGAACTATGACTATTTACCATTCCCATAACTCAAATTTACAACCAAAACGAAATATAATATTAATTACCACTCAAACAACACAAATTTACAAGTGGAAGAATGAAGATTTATTAAAAAAAATTATATATAGAATTAAGGTATCATTAAGTCATTTATTTTACACAGTAAAATCAAATTTGATAAAATCCCATGATATGGATTCAAACTAAAAATCACTATTAAGAAGATCTAATCATCGTAAACATTGATTTAGCACAAAAAATTCAATAATAGGGGGACATTAAACTGGCATGCTTGCAAAAATGGAGTTTTGTTACTACTTGTTCTTCTCTATGTATGGTCAATTGTGGACAAAGCCATAGACCTAAAATATAAGGTTCACGACACTTCATGTGCATTGAGCATGGACTCCAAGAAGGTCCTTCTAGTACATTATCGTTTCAAAATTATTGGAGGACTATTTAACAGACTAGGTTGAATACTATCTGTATTTGAAAAATGACCAGAGCAAATGTCTTTGATCTTTATACAGCTACTCACTATAGAAAGCCAACTCATTAGGCCACTGCCAATGACTACTTTCTTCATCACTGCTTAACAAAAAGCACCAGCACTTGTTTGTGTAGAATACTTTGAGTCCAACTTAACTCCAACTCTAAAAAGTAGAAGCAAATGGAATGTTTTCTAATTCAATGAACCTCATAAATGATCATCAGATAAGTTTCTCATAGCCACTTGACCTTTGGAAAAAGAAAAAAAATAGAGGACTCCACTCTTCACCTTCCTCTCATGGATCTGACCTCAGTTTGTAAATAGAACAAACTATGAGCAGCTAGAAAATAATAACCATCCAATGTAGTTATCAGAAAGGAACTCGGGATGTGCACAAAAGTACTTAACGCAAGACCTTTAGCCATTCACTTAAGGCTAACCTCCAAAACTACATAAGTTGACACAATCACTCAATAGTGCAAAATATCCAACATTTGGTTTATGAATTATAGTTTAACAATCCATTCTTCAGTAAATCTTATAGAATGATATAACCATGATGACAACCTCCATTAGTTTAAATTGTTCCACAGAAGAGGAAACATAAGCAACAATTATAACACAGGAAGAAGAATCAATCTGAGATATTTATATTAAGCAAAAGCACCTAAAAACATATTAAAAAATTATAGCTTGACTGATAATCATACCTCTGCATTTAGTTTCTGCGCCATAAAGGTAGCATCTTCTCTTGCATTGGCAAACCGCCACTGCACATATCGGTTATACAGAATCCGTAACGTGTGTGCATCAAATATTCGATCTTCCCCTATCTTTCCCCTCCGGATATCAACTGAAAAACTAAGAATTGAAGGTGGATTCGAAGAATTACTATTGATGGAGCTGGCAACTGCACTTCTCACCCGAGCAGGACTAGAGATTCCCCTTGAGGGTGATGAGACAGTAGAGGCCCATAATTTACTTGGAGATGCAGGACGTGCAGTTCCCCTGATTGGGGAAGCCATAGCTCGAGGGGATGATAATGGACCATCAGTAGTGAACTTCTTGGATTGAATAACCTTTGAAGAAGCTGTCATTCTTGAGGCGGGGCTTGTTGATAAGGGTGAACCAGGATCCTGCAAACGGCGCAGCCGACTATTAGTCTCTTGCCAAAACCTTGCAGACACAGCAATTCGACGAGGTCGCCCCTTGCCAGCTCCAATACAATCTTGTGCTCCTGAAGTGCTACCAGATGAGACGCTGTCTGTATCAGATGCAGTGAGATCAGACGGCAACGAAGAATCATTTATTGAATTTACATCTGAGCTCTGCTGAGCATCCTTCAATAACTCGTCTTTGCCTAAATCTAAACTCAATCCCCCATCAAAAGATGCCCTTCTACCATCACCAATCATTGATTGCTGCAACGCCCGAACCACTTTTCCAAATCCGTTTCCAACAAGCTTCTTATCACCACTGAAATCCATGCTCCTTGACAAGTGATTGGAACCCGAATTTGACTGCCTGGTCCGAGCCGGCCATCGATGCTGGTCCATGGGTCTCGAGTTCTCGACTTGATCTCCTCCTCCGTCAACCTTACCTCTTACAGCAGGCGACCTCCGCCGCTCTGGCGTTGCCGCCTTCCTTGCGTTGCTCGAAGTTGGTGTTGCCGCCTTTGACTTACTAATCGGAAGCGAAAATGCCTCTCCTTGAAACGAAACCGACAAGCTCCGCGTAGAAGTGACCAGAAGCTTCGTAGCCGCCGACACATCACCGGCATTACCTTGCCGTAGGACAGGCGTCATAGGCCTGGTCGGAGTCGCCGGTCGCCTACGGTCCACTGATTGAGACCGCTTGGGCACCGTAGAGGGTAAAGGGGTCGAAGAGGGTGTGGAATTGATGGAGCGTGAAAGGAGGGGAGAGGGGCATCTCCTAGATGAAGACGACGAAGAGGTTGAAGTGGAAGTAGAAGTCGACGGAGAAGGAGACATGTACCTGGAAGAAACCGGTCTACCCTTGGGTCTTCTAGGAAGAGTCCCATTGTCTTTCTCTGAAGGTAATAGAGGAGGCCTCGATGGGTTTCGATGGGTAGACGAAGCCTTGGTGTTCCGTGGGTCAGTTGAAGCTGCTTCAGAAATGGCAGCCACCATTATAGGACTCCGAAATTTCCACACATTGCCTCCAAAATTAAAGGTTTCATTCCCGAACCCCAGCTTCTTCCATAGCCAATTGTTCGTGCAAGAGAGGAGATCAAGGAATTGTACAAAGGAAGAGGAATTTCAGAAATGGGTCAGAGCAAGATTCAGCATTACAGGTGAACGGAAGAGCTGAAAAGAAGAAAGTAGTGCTGGGTGCGGATTTAAGAGAGAAAGCGAGAGTAGGTAAACGAGATTTGATAGTGTAGAGTGTTTCCTAGGCGAGCGTTTTGGGATTTTGGTTTTTGTGAATCTTTCGAGGGACGTTATGTTAATATAATGACGGTTTATTTCACGCAAACACTTCTCTTGATTTGTTATACGCCTCCACATCTCAAAATGCGAATATAATACGACGTACGTAGTGTGTGTTGTTCAATATTTTTAAAGGTTGGACCAAACACATAAAGTATTTTTAAGGTTAAATTATTATATACAGAAAATACGGCATTTAGATTTACCTTTTGGCATTAAAATAAATCTGTTATTTCCCATTACATATTATCTAAAGTGATCCTAATCAAGTGCAACGTTGTACATGTGTAAGCGTCTTTTAATTTATGTATCGATATAAATAAATAAAAAAATTTATGATGGTCAAACTTATATCTAGGACTTGTTAATAGTATTTAGAGCCTTCAAAAGTAACTTTTTAATAAATATATAAGATGACTTTTATCTTAACTTGTCTAAATGATAAGCAATTTGAAACAATCACTTATATTTCCACTTAAGGATTGGCACCAAACAAATAAGGTATTTGTAAGGTTAAATTATTATATACAGAAGATATTTAGATTTACCTTTTTGGAATTAAAATAAATATTTGTTAGGGTTAAGGTGCGATTTGGTCAATAAACTATTGGTTCAGGAGCGTCCAACACAATTAACTATTAAGTTGGCCAAAAATACCAACAAACTTTTAAAAATGTCTTTATTAAGACACAAAAAAGTTTTACTCATGGGCCTTGCCCAAAGACAACGCCGTTAGATTAGACAAAAAGTTAATGTTCGTTATTTAAGATGCAGACGACCAACGAACTTTTACCCCAAAGAACGCCCAACACAAAAAAGTTTTACTTTCAAGAAGCCAAAGACAAAATTCTAAATTTTACTAAATTAAATAATTTTTTTTTCTCAATTGTCATTATTCAAATCTATTTGTATGGATATCTATGGACAAAAATTACTTATTCTTCAATTTTGTCAAAATTATAATTTTCTAAAATAAACAAAATTTTTAATTAAAAATATAATTATATGATTTAAATAAAACTCAAGGTGTTTTATAATTTATTATATATATTAAACAAAAAATTATATGATTTATTTTTATTTTAGAAGAAATTTATGTGAGTTAAAAAATTTATTTAATGTTAATAAAATTTTGTAGGCCAAATTGCTCCCTAACCTATTCTTAATTGTCCTTCATCAAGCCTCTTAAGTTATATTTTTTTTTTCAACTAGTCTCATATTCATATAATCAATAGATCATTTAATTAACAAATATATCATCAAGTTCTTTGGATTTATATTATTAAGTATCAATGTTGATATCCATTAAACTCTTTTTATAAAAATAAAAATTAAACTCATTTCATTTCTTTCAGAATATAATAGATTTTTTAAATTTTATTAACATTAAATGAAGTTTTTAACTCACATAGATTTCTTCTAAAATAAAAATAAATCATATATTATTTTTTTGTTTAACATATATAATAAACTATAAAACAACTTGAGTTTTATTTAAATCATATAATTATATTTTTAATTAAAACTTTTTTTATTTTAGCAAATTATAATTTTGACAAAATTGAAGAATGAGTAATTTTTGTCTATAGATATCTATACAAGTAATTTTGAATAATGACAATTGAGGAAAAAAATTATTTAATTTAGTAAAATTTAGAATTTTGTGTTGAACGCTACTAAGTAAAACTTTTTTTGTCTTTGGGCCCTCCTGAAAAAAGTTAGTTGGCTAATCTAAGCACCTTAGATAACAAACATTAACTTTTTCTAATGGTGTTGTCTTGATTGCACATTTTTAAAAGTTTGTTGGTATTTTTGGTCCACTTAATAGTTAATTGTGTTGGACGCTCCTGAGATAATAGTTTATTAGTCAAATCGCACCTTAACCCTATTTGTTATTTCCTATTAAAGATAATATAAAGTGATCCTAATTTAGGGAAACATGTACATGTGTAAGAATCTCTTAATTCATGTATCTTTTTATAATCAAATTCTCTTTATTCATGTATCTATATTAATAAAAAGCGGTTTTTTATAATTGTCAAACTTACATTTAGGATTTGCTCGAATAACTAACAACTTTTTTATTATAATTTATAATGTATGAGGTAAATATATAATTTTAAAAAAAATTAACTTGTTAAATGTGAAGCACCAATATTTTCAATTTGGGATTGGCACCATTAATTACTATTCAATCACATGAATCCACCTACAATTAAAATAAAATAACTAAAGTACTGAAGATGGCTGTGTGTCTGTGTCACGTAAGACGTTAATGTGAAATTTATAATATTAGGAAAAAAAAAGATTTTATGAACAAGAACAGTACAACCACAGTCTACAGCGATGTTCACTACTTTCACGGGTATAATTTGTATTAATCAGCTCCTTTGTATTTTTACTGTTTAATCATAAAAAAGCTTTAATTTTTGATTATTTTTTTTACTATTAAGTGATGACATGGATAATTTTATAATGGGCAAAAAAAGGGAGTGATCTCTACCATGTGAGGTCAAAATTTGTCGTTTGTGTTAGTTACCAAAAAAAAAAAAAACCTATTGTTATTATTGTCGTTTAATTAAATTGTGTTTTATTCATTAAGTTTTCAGCTAAATATTTTAAAATATTAAACTAACAAGCAAAATTTCTAGTAATGTTTGAGGAATAATTTTGTAGTTGTGTAATTTTTTTTGAAGTATTTTCATTATTCTGGTTAAAAGTAAGAATAAGATAAACAGTAAAATACATTGGATTAGATTAAATAATTAATTAATAATACGTAATAATTAGCTTTGCCTCAAGGGAAAAGAGGGAATGAATGAAAGTGATATGTGAAATTATTAAATGAATAGGTGAAAGAGTGTAGAATAATGTGGGTTTAATTGTAGAAAGGACTTGGCTGAATGGAATGGCGTGAGATAGATGGATTGCTTGAAAGGGAAAGAGATTAATGAGCTAACACATATTATTAATTAATTATTAAATGAAATGAAATCGCATGAAGATGATGGGTCTAAAGCTATATACTTTTTTTTTTGACTAACGAGGGTTGGACAAATGATAAGCGAAACATGTGTCGGCTTAGCTTAAGCGCCTCAGCGAGTTGAAACGCTGAATGCGAAAAAGCGCATTAGGAGACTCACCCACCATAGCCAGATGTACGACCCGGGTCGGATTCGGATTAGTTAATGAAGGCTTCAGATCTGGATGGGCGAAAAAAAAACTTTATACTTTTCACAAAACCAAATTAAAAAATAAAATTAAAAGAGGAAGTGGTTGATGATAGATGATGATGCAATGAATTAATGAAAAAAGAGAGCCTAAAAAGCTTAGACATAATCAAAGCACAATGCCCCATTTGTTGCCTAATTGATTATTTTTGCAAGCTAAGCTAAAAAATTTGTACTCTAATACTTTAATTTAATTATCATTAATATTAATATTAATATTATGTAGTTAAATATTAAGATGCTACATCTCTTTCTTTGAGTCCCTCTCTCTGGTTATTGCACCATATATTTCAACGCTTCTTTTTCTTTCTAAACTTATTCCTCTTCTTCTCGTTTTTTTATGCTTCTTTCTCCAACCATTGTTTGATCTGTTCTAGCTTTCACTTTTATTCCCCTCTTCTTCTATTAGCTTCTTTTGTAAATAAAAATGGTGACAATCTCTCTCTCTCTCTCTCTCTCTCTCTCTCTCTCTCTCTCTCTCTCTCTCTCTCTCTCTCTCTCTCTCTCTCTCTCTCTCTCTCTCTCTCTCTCTCTCTCTCTCTCTCTCTCTCTCTCTCTCTCTCTCATTTATACACACACCAGTTTATATCTATGAGGTACTATTCCACAATCAAATCTTGTCAAATATGGTTTTTGTAATTACTAATACTCCAACAGAATTTTAAAATTTGATTAATGTGAATATTTATTTTTAATAAAAGTCCACATTACATTATTTGATATTTTGATTAGAGAATTGGACCTAATTAATGGATATAAGCAAATAAAGCTAAGTTCTTTCTTAAAGTTTATACATATAGTAGTTATCTATTTTTTTTTAAAAAAAAAGTGAAATGAGCAATAAATTTCATCCTAAAAAGTACATTTGTTTTATTTTTAAATAAAAAGCAAAGCAAATCTCACTACAAAAAAACGGTTGATTCGTGTCGGTTACAAAAAACCGTTACAAATATCAGAATTTGTAATGGTTTATACCCTACAAACTTGCAACGGGATGACTCACACCAAGTAGCGCACATGTTAAGGAACGACCTTTGTAGTGGTTATCACAAAATAACCGCTACAAAATATGGCGCCAAACTCGCACCAATTTTGTAGTGATTTCTTTTCACAAACTGCCACAAATGTGGTGTCATCTTGGCGCCTTATAGCGCAAAAGTTGTAGCGGTTTATTTCTAACGGTTTGTATAGAAAAACCGCTATGGAATGCAAAAAGTCTGCAACTTTGTAGTGGTTATACGAGGAAACTGCTAAAGAATGCAAAAAGTCTTGCACATTTGTAGCGGTTAGTTCTAGAAATCGCTACAGAATGTAAAGAGTCTTGCAAAGCGGTAAATCTTAGAAACTACTATAGAATGCAAATAGTCTTGCACATTTGTAGCGGTTATATAGAACCGCTATAAAGTTTTAAATTGGACGAGGTAAGGTTTCATTATTTGTAGCTGTTAGTATAGCGGTTTTGGTTAAACCACTACAAATGTTTACAGTTTGTAGTGGTTTTTTGTAAATTCGCTACAAAGTTGAAGCCATTATACATGCGCCGCCACCAAACAGTTTACCACGCAAATTTGTTTCTCACGCGCTCTCTGAAACATTTCGCTACATCTCTAAAAGATTTCTCACGCGCTCAAGTATTTACGGAGTTGTGACTTCCGGGAGAGATAAGGACAAGGGGAAGAAGGTTGAGTGTCCCAGAACTGTTCTACGAGGGAGCAGTAGTAGAGGGGGCGGTGGTAGGGCCATTCAGGGCAGCACAATGATAGAAATGTTTCTGTGTCATAGCAGGAAGCGACCCAGCCAAAACAACTCCTCCCAGAGTAGCCAAAGCAGACAACCTCATAAGAGGCGACCCTACTAAAGCTGCATGCTCAGGATCAAGGGGCTGAGCTCAGTATAAAAGTGACTATGAGGGGAATGAAGAGTTTGACTTCAACATTCCCATTAGCAAGATAGAGCGGTTCTTGGATAAGGAGGAGGCTCGAGAGCAGAATAACCCCCGACAATCGTCTTTGCAGTCGATCGGGTTTAAGGTGCAAGTCAAAGGTAAATTTAATTATTGTTTTAATAAATTTAATATTTAATAAAATTAAAAGTGGATTTAAATTTAATAAAAGAATGTGGTAAACTGTGCAGATGAGTAGGGAAACATCACCACCAGGAGGCTGGACGTGGTCGGTGTAAATAAGCTGAAGGGGCTACGTGTCGTAGTTCTATGGAATGAGGCCACAGACCAGCTGATTGAGAACAGTGGTCACTTATTCAACCGATATCTCAACAAGTTAGGCTCAAATTAGTTGTGATTCCCCATTTACTTCCGGACTTGGAAGAATGTTCCTCGGGGGACGAAGGATTTAGTGTTGGACGAAGATGTGAAGGTAATTAATTGTATTTAATTATGCTATAAATATAAATAATTATAATTTATGTCATTTTTATTTAATTAATTAATTATATTGAATTATTATTTATTCAATTGTGATACAGGATAAATTTGCCGTTCACGACACCAGGAAGAGGTACACACTGATCAAGATGGGGGATAGCTGGAAGAACCACATGAATCGTCTCTACCACATCATGAATAAGGAAGAGACGATTCCTTTGCAGGAGCTGATCAAGAATGTGCAAGACGATGTCCTACCTAATGACTGGGTGAGTTTTGTCTACTACAGGATGAGCCAAGATGAATAGGTAAATTTTTTAATAATTATAAATTCTTTAACAATTATTTTTTTAATATTTTTTAATTATTTTAATGTTTCGTATCTTCTACAAGCTCTTTCTCAAGAGTAACACCAGAAGCCCAATGCATAAGACGATCTATAACACGGCAGGATCAAAGACATTTGTTGTCACTTAATTGTTTTATTGATACTAAAATAAGTTTTTTTTTTTTTAAAAAAAAATTCTTTTAGGAGAGGAAGGCTCAGCAAGAGAACCGCTAGACGGATTATGAGGAGTTATTCACATACACCCATAGATACCGAGATAGGACGGCAATCTTTCAGCAAGTAAAGGAGGCCATTGTAAGTTATATACATTTTTAGTTTTAATTTATGTAATTTATTGATACTAAATGAAATTATTTTATAAAATATGTGCGGCAGGAGCAGATTCAATAGGTACAGGAAGAGCTGCAATAGACCCAAACCCATGAGTTACAAGGGTCTGTGGAGCCCATTGCGCCTCTGAAAGCTGGTCTTGGGCTAGTTGAGCACCTTGGACGCTGTAGGGGTCTGGGGTTAGTCGCCAGGCCTAGCATGGTCTAGACAGGAGCGCCGCCTCTGAGGTCGTCACCTCTCGAGCAAGGACCTCAGGTGTTAGAAGGTCGAGGGAGGACTCTGCTCTGGAGATCTGTGCAGAGGTAACTGCGATGGCCCAGCGGATTCAGGATAAGGTCGATTTCTTATGCGCACAGCAAACACAGTGGCAGGATATCACGAACACTTGGTGCGAGGGCATAGAGTTGATTGTTTCCTATTGCAAGTCGCATAGTCTTCCTCCTCCTGCCGATGACAATGGTGTTGTTAACTCTGGTCAGCCTGGTGATCTTGTCCCCTTGAGAGAGATCATGCTTCATATAGTTAGTTAGGTTTTATTTATGACATTTTTTTAGTTTTTATTTCAAACAATTGTAAAAAAATTAGGACATTTATTTTTAAATTGTTAGTTAGCTTTTATTTATGAAAGACATTTGATTTTTTATTTCAAACAGTTGTAAAAAAATTGAACTGATGTTTTCATTATTTTGTCGTTATATTATAATTGAAGAGTGACACGCTTCAAATTCGGAAGGCTCTACAAGATGCAATGGGTCAATTATATAAGAATTGTTGCAACAAAATGTATCATTTTGAATTTTAAGTTTCCCGCCACCAACAGTCACTAATTTGTGGCAGTTTTAATTATAACTACTACAAAATGTGAAATTTTAAAATTTGAATGTTTGGTAACCGGCTGATGGTCTTCGTTTTGTAGCGGTTATGATGGCGGTTTTTAAAGAACTACAAAAAGTGAACGGTCATGAAATTTGTAGCAGTTTTCTGTCTAATAACACCTACAAAGTGATGAAGTTTGTAGCTGTTATTGTAGCGGTGTTTTAACCGCTTCAAATTATTCAATGTTTTAGAAATTGAATTTAAGCATCCCGGCACACGTCATTCATAGAATTCAAAATTATCTCTTCACCCATCTTCTCTTCTAACTTTGTTCGCTAGATATGGACAAGTCATGGATTAAGTTGCCATGCAATTCTCCAACATATTTTGCTGGATTAAATAATTTCTTGAATTTCGCATTCTCTCACGCCCACTGTAATGGTAAGTGTAACATCCCATTTTCAAAAGCAGTATATATATATTTTTTTTATCAGAGTAGAGCATCGGAGCAATTGAGTAATCGATACATTTATTCAAATTGCCGTAAGTCCGTCGATTCGTGAAGCGGTACATTGACCGAGAGTTTTCAAAATGAATAACACCCGAAGAAAGTCTTCGGGCGGGACTCGTACGGCCGCGCTCGCCTTCTCCTCGGTCCTCGGTTCTTCCGAACCCGACGCTATGATAAGAGCCGAGATCCAATTACAATTTGGATCTCGGAGTAATCTTAACCTCATGCTTAAATACGACTACATATACACGATGACAAAGAATCAATACAACAGTCCATAACAGATGTATGATTAAAAATACATAACCACGTATGTAAGATATATAATAACCACGTATGTAACATAACCACGTATGATACAAAGAATAATAACCTCGTATGTGACATAACCACGTATGTGACATAACCGTGTATATAACATAACCACGTATGCTACAACAACAAACGAACACAACAAACATATATAATCATACAATAACCATCGAGTTAGTGTTACGGACGCGAACGTACCTTTTTGGCGGTACAACGTAACTTTTACGGAAAAACGGTAAATTTCCGACAAAAAAAAAACGGGTGTGACGGCGGCACAACAAATGCTCGACAATGGTACGATTATCTCGATATCCTATAAGGATAATATTTAACAACTTTTAGCATCATAACGGGCATTTTAGGTACAAATTACCATTTTGCCCCCGAACCCCTAATCGGCGGAATTTCGCAGAGCTTTCATTGCGCTCTATCTCTCTAGAATTTTGACAGATCTTTTCCCTCATCATATTTTCGAAATATATATCATATTTACCCCTAAATATGATATCTAGACTATCTTGAAAAATTAAAGATAAATCTAGCATTCCTACTATATCTACCGAAAGAACTACCGAAACTAAAGACCAGGGACCGAAGAACTTACCCGACTTTGCTCGACTTTCTCCAGAGCTTCTCTCTCTAACTTCTCTCTAAGAGGCAGATTTTTGGTGTGAGAAATGAAGAAGAGGAGCTTGGTATTTATAGAAAAAATTCAGGACGTAAAGGGAATTTTCTGCTTTGTTTTTGAACCGTTAGATCTAGGGTTTTGGGAGGAGCAATCTTGGCCCTCCATCCATAGGTGCCGACCTCTTTGGCCCAAAAAGTCAAAGAATGAGTTGTCATCTTGCTTTATGGCCTCCCGGTCCCGATAAAGCTACCCGACGGTGTCCGTTTCGCGCGATTTCGCAAAAACTCAAAAATCCGGCGTGTAAATTTGAAGATCTTTCCATCCTCTTTCATATTATATATTTTGATCCTCTTTTTGATCATATCCAGGTATTCTCCTAAGGTGCGTCGGAAGATATTCGGACAAACGCGTCCGGTTACGGAAAATCGCTTCCGATAGAACCAACTTCCGGACAATAATTCGGCCAATCGTAAAACGTCCGGTTGTTGTCTAACTTAATCTCGTGTTTAAAAAGACACAATTTTTTCTATAGGTTCTCACTTTGCCTATCTGACTCCACTCTATCTGATCAACTTTTCGTCTTATTTGAAATTAGGGTTTTCGGTTGCGGAATCGACGCCTGGTAAATTCTTTCTTCGTGTAGAATTTCACTTGTGCTTAATTTGATCAGTCGAAAAGACTTTTACCTCTGGTTTACCTGTAGAATTTATTTCTAACTTTTCCCCTTTATGTATAAGCCGACTCACCGCATTATATTATTATTTTATTCTAATTACCATTTTAATTATTTAAACAATTCTTTTTAATTAAAAATACTTAGAATTTCGGCCCCTCTTTTAAAAATTCAGATTTATTTATTTTTCTATAATTTTTTCCATTTTTTTAAAATATAATATTTTTTACCAAAAATTCCCGTTTTACCCCGCCTTCGTTAGGGCTTAATCGACCTAATTTCTTCGTTTAGTGATCTTTTTAGGATCAGGTTTCTTCATATATTTATCTTTACCAATTTTACAGTATATTGTTATCTTACAAACTTTTATCGATTACATCTGTCATTTTATATCCTATGTAAAATATTAAAAATGTTTACTCCATCAGTTTACTTTATGGTTCAAATGCTTTTTAAACTTTTCTTCATGTTATTTCCTCTGAAATAATTTATTAAATTCTCATATTTAGGGATAACACTTCCATATTTTTCTCATAATTTTTCATGATCTTTCGCACTTATCATAATATTTTTTAGACCGTTTTTATCACCATTATATCATTTTTAGTCATTCTGTTCATCGATTTTCCCCGTAACTTTTTTGACAATTTACTCTATAATTATAACAATTTTCTATAACATTTTTAAGCTCATGATTTTGCTTTATCAAAATATTCGTTAATTTCCTTTATCTCAAAACTTCCGCATTTACTAAAATCCGGTATTACATTTCTCCCCGTTAAATAAAATTTCGCCCTCGAAATTTGCTCTATACCAATTTAGACTCGTACTAACTACACTTCGGACTTATTCGCTCCTTAGCAACCACGTGCCAAAACCGTGCTCCTTAGCAACCACGTGCCGTGACGACAAAAGATACTTCAAATCGCTAGTTTTACGCACCGCATCTCTCGCGCATGCAACCAGCTCCCACGACTTATTCGCTCCAGAACTTTTCTCTATATGTCGACCGCTCCACTTGATGATCGAGAATTTGCTCGGGTTTGACTCGTCAAGATCTTGTCATTTTGTACTTTGATATTTAGTATTTTCCGTGGCACCCATATACCCCCGGTCAATACCGGATATCAAAATGTCTCCATGACGCCCATACATCATGGTAACACAAGATACCTTAAATGTTTCCAT